>OZ036006.1:728845-916345 GCA_964035015.1 Corallium rubrum
TTATCTACCGAGCATGGTGTTGGATCAAAAGCAAATTATTTAAAACATAACTCTTTTTAAAGAACAAAGCGTATATAATCTTTAAAGAACAAAGCGGCTAAATTTGTCAGTAATTGTTCTACAGACATAATGACAATTTAGACAATAGTATATTCAGTATATATACAAACCCAAATTTAGCCGTTAATTAACAGCTAAATTGGACACATATATGTGTGTGCATACGGTAATTTATATATGTACATGCACGTATCTTAAAGTGCAAATGAAACGAAAATTAAATCAGTCTTATTTGAAAGAACACTTAAAATGATGCATGATAGTGACATCTTTTGCAGTTTTTCGTTTCCTTGCTTCGTACTTGAGATATTTCAGTGCGTTTGATATGCAAATTAAACATTTTGAGGTCATGACGTGCATAATGAGTTATCGAACAAAGTTATATATAGCTAAATGCTATTATCAAACCAAATTAATTCAAAGGAAGCTTGCATGGGGGTGTGTTTCGCCCAGAACACTAAACATGTACATTTTCAGGTAATTATATTTGACAATATTAAAGATATACAACTTTTTTCGATAACTCATTATGCACGTCATGACGTCAAAATGTTTAATTTGCATGTCAAACAAACTGAAATATCTCAAGAACGAAGCAAGGAAACGAAAAACTGCAAAAGATGTTTCTCTATCATTTTAAGTGGGGTTTTTTTTCCAAATAAGACTGACTTAATTTTCGCTTCATTTGCACGTAACTGAGGCGTTAAATAACGGCTAAATTGGACGTCCCATTTATTTATAAATGATATTGGGCATTTCACTCGATTACATAGCATGTTCTAAGGATTTAGGGTGAAGGAAAATTCGAGTGTGAATATATACATTTTAAGACCAAACCGGGAGCAGTTGCGAAAAATGCAACTACACAGGCCCTCCGGCAGGAATTGAACCCACGACCTTGCGATTCTAGTGCAATGCTCTGACCACTGAGCCACGGAGGCCGTTGCCGAGAGCTCGATCGCGAGTTCTGTATATATAATAAGGTGGTAATGCCAGGAGAGAATTGGGTGTATTATAAATGATATTGGGCATTTCACTCGATTACATAGCATGTTCTAAGGATTTAGGGTGAAGGAAAATTCGAGTGTGAATATATACATTTTAAGACCAAACCGGGAGCAGTTGCGAAAAATGCAACTACACAGGCCCTCCGGCAGGAATTGAACCCACGACCTTGCGATTCTAGTGCAATGCTCTGACCACTGAGCCACGGAGGCCGTTGCCGAGAGCTCGATCGCGAGTTCTGTATATATAATAAGGTGGTAATGCCAGGAGAGAATTGGGTGTATTATAAATGATATTGGGCATTTCACTCGATTACATAGCATGTTCTAAGGATTTAGGGTGAAGGAAAATTCGAGTGTGAATATATACATTTTAAGACCAAACCGGGAGCAGTTGCGAAAAATGCAACTACACAGGCCCTCCGGCAGGAATTGAACCCACGACCTTGCGATTCTAGTGCAATGCTCTGACCACTGAGCCACGTATATGTATATATTCACACTCGAATTTTCCTTCACCCTAAATCCTTAGAACATGCTATGTAATCGAGTGAAATGCCCAATATCATTTATAATACACCCAATTCTCTCCTGGCATTACCACCTTATTATATATACAGAACTCGCGATCGAGCTCTCGGCAACGGCATCCGTGGCTCAGTGGTCAGAGCATTGCACTAGAATCGCAAGGTCGTGGGTTCAATTCCTGCCGGAGGGCCTGTGTAGTTGCATTTTTCGCAACTGCTCCCGGTTTGGTCTTAAAATGTATATATTCACACTCGAATTTTCCTTCACCCTAAATCCTTAGAACATGCTATGTAATCGAGTGAAATGCCCAATATCATTTATAATACACCCAATTCTCTCCTGGCATTACCACCTTATTATATACACAGAACTCGCGATCGAGCTCTCGGCAACGGCCTCCGTGGCTCAGTGGTCAGAGCATTGCACTAGAATCGCAAGGTCGTGGGTTCAATTCCTGCCGGAGGGCCTGTGTAGTTGCATTTTTCGCAACTGCTCCCGGTTTGGTCTTAAAATGTATATATTCACACTCGAATTTTCCATTTATTTATAGGGATTTTTGGTGAAGGAAAATTCGAGTGTAGAATATATACATTTTAAGACCAAACTGGGACCAGTTGCGAAAAATGCAACTACAGGCCTGCAAATAATTTTTTGACATAGAAGGATAAATGTCAGGCCAGGCCAGGCCAGAAAGTGGTCGGACATGTAGAAATTCTGGCCGGAGGGACTAAGGTTTTCCCTACTTTTTATAAATGCATCCGTTTATCATGATGGGATGCACGAGAAATCAGAATAGATTTTTTATTTCGAAAATTAACAGTAAACTAGTTACTATGTAATGCATGATGCATTTTGATACAAAAATGATACAAAAATCTCTATTGTTGATCAGCTGAAACAGACACTGACACTGATGTTTACAATTACAACATAAAATGCAGGGTATATATTAATATAGCCTAGCACCCTGAGACTGTCAGTATAACTGTAACATAAAAAGTAAAACGTAACTCGAGTAATAAATATAATTAGTTTAAGGTTACTTTAGTTATAACTTTAGCAGTTTTTCAAAAGTTAATTAAATATAAAGTTGTTATAATTATAAATGTTATAAAATATATCAAGTGTTCTTCTGAAATATTATATTTGTTTTTGGATAAACGGTTTCGTCTTTTTCTCTCAAGTAACACTACTGCCAAATAATTTAATTTATACAGTACTGTACATGTATAATATATTACTATAGCATTTATTTTTACCATTATTACAGTACATGTATCTGTTACTGTAGTGCAGTGCAGTGCAGTGCAGTGCAGTGCAGTGCAGTGCAGTGCAGTGCAGTGCAGTGTAGAGTAGTGTAGTGTAGTGGTGTACATCGTACGTTTCTATACATCATCTTCATTGCTACCACTAGTGCTACTGAATAAATCGTCAGGCACAACATTCTCTTGTTCGATTGAGTCTGACTCATCATCAGAATGTTCAGAGTTCGCAGAAGAGTCAGCCTCAGTAATAAAATCTTTTTTCTTCTTTTTTCTTGGCTTGTATTTCTTTCTTTTTCTCTGATGTGGACGTCTACGCTTTCCTGCATCCCACGAAATTATTGCGGCAGATGGATCATAACTTTCCAAAGGCTCCCCTGAAACAAGAATTCGTAAGGAGTCCTCAAGCGTAGCCTGACATAGAGAACTTCTCTTTGAGGTTTTGACTCTTCCTAAAGAACTAAAAAACCTTTCTACACCTGTATTTGATACAGGGAAAGTGAAAAGCAAACGGATCAGCAAAAGTATGTTGTTCCAATTACTAGCTCTTGACATGCAGGTGGAAAATTTTAAACAAAGTTGATCTGTAATGGTGGCAGGAGGGTGAAAGATAGGCAGTTGCAAAATAGAGCATGTCATTCCACTCCTCAGCAACTTTAAGTTCTGAAACTTGCAGACCTTGCAGAGTCAGAGGATCTTTAAACTTGGTTAAGAAGTACAGAATGGTCTTATCTGCAGATTCTCTTGAGGCACTTTCCCATACTTCACAGTTTAATATACTAGCAACTGCGGACTAGCCTGTCATCAGTGCCAACAAGGCGGGATTCAATTGCATCTTCAATGAAGGAAACATATCTTTTGGCATTTTTCTTTAAATCACTAACGGCTGATTGAAATCCTAGAAGTTTTGTGCCTTGATATTCTAGTTCACCTTCCACTTTCTGAAAATAATAGTTCACTGCTGGCAGCTTGTCTGCTTCTTTAGTGCGAAGGGAGTTTAAGGCTTTCTTTGTTTTCAAGAGGGCAATTGTGACAGATACAGCATCGACATTACTTTCTTGAATAAGAAAGAAATACTGCTGGCTGTAACAAGTCAATGAAAAAGCAGGAGTAAACAAACAGCTTTTCCGTCTTCCATTTCCTAAGATAGCCTCTCAATTTGGCTTGGTCAGCACTTTTCACTGAATCATCACAACTCAATATCTCCAAGTGTTGCATTAAAATGCTGAATTTATCAACAAGAAGCTTTAATGCTTCAAGCTTATGGACAATCCAGCGAGTACCGTTAGCTGTTTTAGGTTTTAATGACCCCTCAACAAACTCAAATGTTTCTTTGTACGCTTTATGTAGTTCTTGCAGACCTCGTAGCTTTTTGGGACTCTTTTCATATAGATAATACAATCTAAGTAAAGCCTCATCAACTTCTTTGAAATAGGTGCTATGAAGAGCATCCTTAAGTGTCAACTCCAGTCTGCATGTGAGCCATACACCACACAAAGATGGACCAGGGAAATTCTTTGCGGAATAACGCTTGAACTCCTGCAATGTTACCCCTGTTTCTGCTGCAGCCATCTCCTCCAAGCCCTAATGGGATTGGTGGTGTACCCTGCAACTTGTTTAAGCTCAAGCTATCAGGAGACTTTTGGATACCATCTAATACACCTGGAGCATCAGCACTAGCTATCTTTTCAAGTGTGAGAAATGCCATCTTTACATTAACCATAGGGAAACCTTTATCACTTAATTCAGGTTTGATGGGGTCAGGATCAAAGTACAATACAAAAACGTCCTCCTCTTCTGTAACTGATTTTTCAGTTGCATGTTCTATCAAATAGTATGCTGTAAAATTAAAGTTAGCTTTAGCAATGTCTTTCGATAGCTCAGTTTGAAGCTCCTTAGCTTGGTAGGAGATAAACTCTGATGCAGCAGTTCTGTTGTTGTAAACTGAGGAAATAGCACTCCATGTCGCTTTTCAAGATTTAAGATTTTCTCATATTTGTCAATGGCAGCTCTTCTTTAACGACAAAATATGATACATCAAATTTCCTTTTAAGATCTTCAAGTTGAGTTGGGTTGAGCTTATTGCAGTCATGCAGTGTAGGCTGGTTCTGGAAAGGATGCACTTTCTGTCCATTCTCTCTGAGAAATAAGCTTAAAGCAATCTAAGTGTCAGATTTTGCATGATCTATAACATTAGTCAATCTGAAATTTGTGGAGCCATCAATGAATGCTCTTGAAAAGTGCATTCTCTTCTGAATTGAGGATTCAAATTGAGTACAGCAAACCTGTCAGATAAACGTCTTATACTCTATTACATCGAGTATAAAGCACTTTATAGCTAAACTGCATTAATACACAATAAGAACAGGAACAACAGACTAGGAAGCGGGCATCTCATTTATTCATGTATCACCATGGCACAACCTATCACACTTACAAAAGCTAGAACTTCGATTGAGAGAGATGCCTTCGAATGGCATTATCTGCTATTAGCACACCTTAAATACTCTACACAAGCTATACCCACGGGACGGGTATGACGTAACTGCATACATTCCGTAACGCTACAAAGTACATTTATACTCTATTACATCGAGTATAAAGCACTTTATAGCTAAACTGCATTAATACACAATAAGAACAGGAACAACAGACTAGGAAGCGGGCATCTCATTTATTCATGCCCGCTGTCGACCGATAAAGAAAGATAAGCAGTATGTAATACGTAATTAGAATAATTGTTCTTTGTAATCGTTCTATAAACTAGGACTCCCATGTAAACTTCGGGAAACCAAAAGAGGAGATTCTAATTTGTCCTTAACATAACCGTCTTTTGCAGTTTCTGATTTCCATCTGCCATGTCGCTTGAATAAACGATCTTTTACTCCAGCATTAGCGGCCGCGGTAGCTCCACCAATTCGTAAACTATGGAGGCCAAACTTCTCTTTCGGATAACCTAAACGAACAAATGCTTCAAGAACAATTTCTCTTGTTCTTGTATAAGACATTCCTGTAGAACGTAATTTATAACTATTAGTCGATTTATAATATAATTGTAAACGAAGAAAAAAATGGCTCAGTGGTATTGAGATTTAAATTAACCGCCTGAAGGTATCTCAATAAAATATTAAAAGGACAAGAATTATCATTAGATTAGGCCATGAGAACCTGGGAACCGTCTCTGTAAATGTCGGTCTTACTCTTGGTAATGTGGAGCTCAACAAAACGAGTTGATTCTGTATAGCAAAATTTCACACTACAACAGCGCAAACTGGCGAGTTCGTTAAATCTTAGAAATGCATTGAACGCTGTCACGCATATGGCGGCCAAACGAAGGTCTGAAAGGTTGGCATTAGGACCTGCATACTTTGCACAGATAGCGGAAATCATGTCACAAGTTACGGGTTCTTTCTTAATAATTGGCTTGGACAGTTTACGTTTTGCGGCTTCGAGAAGATGTTTCACTAGGCCAGACTCACACGGACGTTTCAAACCATATACGTTATGCGCCCAATTAATTCCGTAAAAGGCGGATTCGAGCTTGGAATAAGGGCACTTGCTTTGTAAAAGGTGTTCAAGATAAAGAGCCACAGAAAACGCTTTGCCGGCAACGTGGCGATTTCATCATAAACAGCCGCCCAAGTCTTGAACGCGTTGAATGCCCTAGAATATCTGTCAGTGGTGCTAGGAGCTTTAGCTTCGATCACACGAAAAGGAATGTTCGCTGCCAGACGCTTCAGCTCTGGGGAATGCAGTTTTCTAACGATAAAAGAAAAAACTTGGGCACTCTGTAAAATAAAATAAAAAATGCAAACTATGTCAGAAAACAAATAGCCCAGTGGCCAAAATTCAACCAAACATTTTTTTATTTTTCTTATTTTAAACTAAAACATTCACACACCACTTAAAGCTCCGTTTAACAGCATAAACGCTACTGGGGAATTATTCACCTCTGGGGAAGCCCCCGGACAGGAATGAGTTAACGTACGCGGTATCCATTCAACATCTAGATTAATGCTGCTATTCTTAGCACAGTAAAAGATGTCTACGGCCAGCTTATGCAAGTGCACTTTCATGTTGCCTGAATCGATAATGCTCTTTACAGCTTGGTTATCAGTAAACCACTTCACAGTATGTGAAGACAACATGCGTTGGTAGCTCTGGAGTGCGTAATGAACACACTTAAACTCCCTCCAAGTGGAGCTCTGCCTGGTTTCAGTCTCAACCCAATTTTTATAAAACACGGGTGAACCATCAACTGAAATGTACGCAGCGCAGCCGCTTTTGCTGGCGTCCGAATAAAGTAGTCTTGTGGGTAACTTAGATTTAAACAGAAGGGACCGAGAATTTAAGTTTGGCACAGCATCTAACCAAAATTTGAGCTCCTCAATAGAATCCGTGTCCAAAGACAGAACACAACCGCAACTAAGCCCAGTGTCGATTTTGCGATGTAAAGCTTTGGTCATGAGTTTGCATATATTACCAAGGACAAGCATATTCGAAATTATTAGTCCTGTCACCGAGGCCAGCTGTCGAGCCGATAATATTTTCGTGGCCAGTGCCTCATTAATTGCAGCTAGAAGTCTAGCAATCTTAGATTGCGGGACTGACAGCGTTTTCACGTTAAGATCCCAGTCAAAACCCAGCCATTTTACTCGCTGGGTGGGAAACCAAATACTTTTCTCTTCGTTTGGAACGAAACCGCTATTACCTAGGGCTGACGTAACACCACAAGCTTGTTGTACACACGAGGAAAAACTAGGACGTACACCCATACCGTCATCTAAGTAAACAACTATTTTGTAAGCCTTGCCACGCCAGTGCTTGACCAATGGTCGCATTACCTTAGTAAAAATATAAGGCCCAGTAGCCAAACCATAAGGCAGAACAGTAAACTTGAAGTATTTTAGAACACCTTTAAAGACCCAAGAAAAACCTATGGCTATGAACTGCTGATCATCTGGAAAAATATCAATGTGGTGATAACCGGATTTAATGTCAAAAGAGAAAATCCAGTTTTGAGGATAATCTGTTAGGCAACTCAGCATCGCTTTAGCATCTTCAAACTTCACTTTGAACTTTTTCAAGAAACTGTTAGGATATCTTAAATCAAGAATAAGCCTCTTTTTACCACTAGACTGAATAGAAGCTGACAAGGGATTTACAACTAAAGGTGCGGACAAACACTCTAGTACCGAGCCTGACGAAATTAATTCGGTAATAGCACTTTCAACAAAGTTACTATAAGCAAACGCTGACTTATTATTTCTGAAATGAGCACCAGGGGGCGTGGTCAAAAAGGGAATAATATAACCCCGCCTGAATAAATTGCCAAAACTGAATATGTGACCGCAACCTGCCTTTAACTTTTACAGGTTTTGAATTCTCTGAGAATTCGTGAACACTATCAGACACTTCATCGACAAACTCCAAACTGGAGGAATTAAGACAATAATTATGATACTCATCTTTCTCTAGTCTTCAGCAGCAGCCTTATGTCTTGGTTCTGTTACATCCGTGGTTAAATCAACAACGGGTGGTTGAAGTTGTTGCTGCGGATCCACGGCTATCGGTTCGATATCCATTGCCACAGACTGGAGAGCCTGCCCAATGGCCACGCTGCCCGCAGCTGAAGCACTTATCGGTGGGCTGAAAACGCTGTGGCTGGAATCCAAGTGTTGTTTCTGTCTAGGATGACGGTTACTGTTGGCGAAACCCCACTTTCATAGGCTTCTTTGACTGCTTCTTGAGCTTAATCTTAGCGGTAGCTCGCTTTTCGGCGGAATCTTCAGCTAGATCATCGGATTCGTATTCTTCTACAGCTGTCCAACCAGTGGGGCTTTTGTCTGCGAACCGAGTTAACTTGTTTCTCTTGTTGACCACCGATTTGAGCTTCTCAAGCTCGGCGTCTTCGCTTAAACGTTGATAACTTTTGGTCCAACTTTGAATCCAAGAGTTGTACAAATTGATGAAAGGCTTGATCTTGACTAGTGGCACTCGGGTTGGAACCAAGGTGCGACGAGAACTGTGTATCGACGTTTGGTCTCCCAGAGACTTCAGTATCGCTTGCCAAGAGATCACGTTCTGTGTCCGACGCCATAGACATGAGGTGATACACTTCTTTTCAAAAGCTATAACTTCGATTGAGAGAGATGCCTTCGAATGGCATTATCTGCCATTATAGCACACCTTAAATACTCTACACACGCTATACCCACGGGACGGGTATGACGTAACTGCATACATTCCGTAACGCTACAAAGTACATTGCCAGTTTCACCAATGTAGAACATGCAGCATTTACTGCAAGAAATGCAGTAAATGAGGTTGGAAGAGGTGCATGTGAAATTATGCCGAATGGTGAAATTAGATTTGGGTCCTGAAATTAATGTGGCAGGGTCAAGAAACGAACACGTGTAGTATCGTGTGCGAGAACAAGAAGTAGTACCCACAGGTGCCTGTAGATTTTCTCTGAGGACACTGCGTACTAAACTATCCCGAATGTTTTTATTGCGTCGAAAAGAGATCAAAGGGTTATCAGTGAAAATGGCAGATATTTCAGGGTCATTCTTTAAGATGTGAAAATTACGGCTAATGATATCCTTAACTTTATAGTTGAAAGGATTATTATCAGAAAGTCTTTCCGAAGGTTGTTTTAAAGTGTCCGGACTGGGAATACTGGAAGCTTTATGAATAGCGGAGTCTAATAGGTGGTTAGGATAGCCACGTTGGACAAAAAAGGATCTCATTTCCAAAGATTTGGTCTCAAAATCTTTATCATCACTGCATAGGCGGCGAAGTCGTAGAAATTGAGAATATGGGATGGATTGTTTAGTGTGGTTGGGATGAGATGATGAAAATAGAAGGTAGCTGTGTGAGTCGGTAGGCTTGTAGGAAACAGAAGTCGTGAGCGCATTACCACTAATCGACACCAAAACATCAAGGAATGACACACTGGTTTCACTGATTTCCCATGTGAATTTGAGTGCTGGATGGAAATCATTGACATAATTGATAAATTTCTGATAAAATTCACACGTGGGCATGATGCTGTTCCTAAACAGTCATCTATGTACGTCCCGAAGAAATCAGGAAGTGGTCCAGTATATTGTTCGAAGATTTGTTTTTCAACATAACCAACAAATAAGTTTGCGTAACTAGGGCCCATTTTGGTACCCATAGCAACTCCACTTACTTGTTGGTAATGTTCACCATCAAAAGAAAAATTATTGAGAGTGAGTACAAGTTCTGCCAAGCGAAGTAATGTAGAAGTGGAAGGTTCTAAAATGGTGCGTTTGTTGAAGAAAAACTTCAGAGCTTCAAGACCATCACGATGAGGAATAACAGTGTAAAGGGACTTGACATCCATGGTGAAAATATATTTGCTGGGATCAGTGAAACGTATTTGATCAAAAATCTGTAGGGCATGTTTTGTATCTTTGATATAAGGCAACTTCTTTACCAAAGGTGACATAACACGATCTAAAAAGCTGGAAATGAGTTCTGTAGGACAGCTGCAGGCGGAAACAATTGGCCTGCCAGGGTTATTAAGCATATGAATTTTAGGTAGGAAATAAATGACTGGTGTTCTGGGAGTGGTTATTATAAGGTTGGAGGCAGAGGCAGGCAATTCACCTGCATGAATGAAATTGTTAATGGTGGTTTTAATAGTTTTTTGGTGAGTGAGGGTGGGATCAGAATTTAATTTAGTGTAAAAAGTGGTGTCGCTCAGTTGACGAAGAGCTTCTTATCGGTACAAATCTGCTCTCCAGACAACGACAGCACAACCTTTATCCGCAGGTTTGATGACAATGTCATTCCTACTTCGTAATGATTGGGAAGCTAGAAGTTCATCTTTACTGAGGTTGGAGACCCTTTTGGGGCGTGAATTGTTGAGTAGGTCAATATCATGGCGGCACTGCCGAACAAAAAGATCAACAGACGAAAATTGGCCTTCAGGTGGAGACCTTTTAGGGTTGAAGACTTTTTAGGGTTGACTTCCTCAAAAACATCCTTATTAAAGGTGGAGGATTGATTATGAAAATGTGCTTTTAGGCGTAATCGGAAATACATTTAAGCAAATACATTTCCTGATCCCAGCAAATATATTTTCACCATGGATGTCAAGGCCCTTTACACTGTTATTCCTCATCGTGATGGTCTTGAACCTCTGAAGTTTTTCTTCAACAAACGCACCATTTTAGAACCTTTCACTTCTACATTACTTCGCTTGGCAGAACTTGTACTCACTCTCAATAATTTTTCTTTTGATGGTGAACATTACCAACAAATAAGTGGAGTTGCTATGGGTACCAAAATGGGCCCTAGTTACGCAAACTTATTTGTTGGTTATGTTGAAAAACAAATCTTCGAACAATATACTGGACCACTTCCTGATTTCTTCGGGAGGTACATAGATGACTGTTTAGGAACAGCATCATGCCCACGTGTGAATTTAGAGAAATTTATCAATTATGTCAATGATTTCCATCCAGCACTCAAATTCACATGGGAAATCAGTGAAACCGGTGTGTCATTCCTTGATGTTTTGGTGTCGATTAGTGGTAATGCTTAGACTCCGCTATTCATAAAGCTTCCAGTATTCCCCATGCATCCGGACACTTTAAAACAACCTTCGGAAAGACTTTCTGATAATAAAACTCCACTAGTTCTCACATTTCATCCTTTCAACTATAAAGTTAAGGATATCATTAGCCATAATTTTCACATCTTAAAGAATGACCCTGAAACATCTGTCATTTTCACTGATAATCCTTTGATCTCTTTTCGACGCAATAAAAACATTCGGGATAGTTTAGTACGCAGTGCCCTTAGAGAAAATCTACAGGCACCTGTGGGTACTACTTCTTGTTCTCGCACACGATGCTACACGTGTTCGTTTCTTGACCTTGCCGCATTAATTTCAGGACCCAATTCTAATTTCGCCATTCGGCATAATTTCACATGCACCTCTTCCAACCTCATTTACTGCATTTCTTGCAGTAAATACTGCATGCTCTACATTGGTGAAACTGGCAGACGTTTATCTGACAGGTTTGCTGAACATCTTCGTTCTGTGAGGAACAATGATGTTGACAAGCCTGTTGCCCGACATTTTAATAGTGTCAACCATCATATTTCTGACATGAAAGTTTGTGCTATCTCACTCATTTCCGGTGGTAATCATAGCCGCAAACGACAGGAAAAGCGTCTCATTTTCAAAATTGGAACCATCATCCTCATGGACTCAACGAACGTTTTTCTTTTATTTAACACTTCTGAAGATGTTGTTTTTGTATTAGCAAGGGCAGACATAAACAGTGTTTTCACTTTACTTCTCCATTCTTTACTCTCTATTTTTTACTCCCCTTTTTTAACTTATCGATGGTGAGAATAGCAAATGGCTTTCGCATCTCATTATTTATTTGTTATTGTTACTTTGCTCTGATTGGCTTATTCTTTTGAATCTCATTATTAGTTTGTCTTGGTTACCTTTATCTGATTGGCTAATTTTTATCACGTGATTATCTCGCGTATATAAGCTCGTTGTTTGTTTTACTCTTTACGTTTCTCTCTGACGAAGGGCCTTCGCTCGAAACGTTAGGCCACTCACGTTCTCTGTTTCGGCAGTACTAACCTACTATACCATATTTCAAACCTCGGTTTACTTGACCAAGTTTGGCCAAGATGATCTCTTTCAGAATTTTCTTCAATGATAACGGATTCTTTCTTCTTTAATCAGATAATGTCTGAATTGTACTTGTTGTATTATAAGCTTTCACAATAACTTCTGGCTTCTATATTCGAGCAAGGGTTTCCTCAAGTTGTTTTAGATCACGCTTAACTTCTGCTTGGGACTGCATGCTCAAAACTCTGTCTGCTTGACGTTCAGTTCAGTGTTAGCAAGTCAAGTTTCGTAAAAATCCAATAAAGGTCTGAAAATATCCCAAGATTCCCTATTTTTTACCAAAAAATCCCAAGATTCACAGTGCTCCTATAAACAATCGGTTCTCATTATATGATATCAAATTTTTACCTTTAAATTGTTTTTCACGTTTCCAACCAATTTTTTTCCGTTTATAGCAATCTGAGCCCACTGTATCAGTGATACTTCATTTGGATAGAGTACTTCATCTTGTCTAAATCAAACGAAAACATAGCCATAGGCTATGATCTAATGATCAAGTAAATTACAAAAATAATAATTAACATTGAAATCAGCTTTTTAAAACCGAAAAGGGAAAAGGAAGAGGTTGCTTTCCTCCCCTCCCCTTTCTTTCCAATTATTTTCCTCCCTTCCCTCTCTTTTCCCTCGTCTCCCTTTTCCCCCAAGCATCACTACATAGGCTAAGAAAATAATTATTGTGTGATGTAATTATTAATTGTAGAGTACAAACAAAACGTTTTTAATGTATGAAAAGATCATTTTTTGCCACCTGAGGCAGGAATGGGAATTGTCTGTAAGATGCTTGTGAATAAATGTTTTAATGTATAATATGATCAGCCTTAAAAGTTATCGCTGCTAGATTAAATTTATAATTACTTTGTATAAGAGTCAAGTATGAGATACAAGACTTAATATGTATGCATAACTATTTGTAATATTAATAAATCAAATTAATTACGGTATTAAACCTGAAGCTTTTGGACAGACAGACAGACAGACAGACAGACAGACAGACAGACAGACAGACAGACAGACAGACAGACAGACAGACAGACAGACAGACAGACAGACAGACAGACAGACAGACAGACAGACAGACAGACAGACAGACAGACAGACAGACAGACAGACAGACAGACAGACAGACAGACAGACAGACAGACAGACAGACAGACAGACAGACAGACAGACAGACAGACAGACAATGATCAAGATCATTGTGAGACAAGTTGCATGAACCATTGCAGTGTGTAACATGCTGTGCAATGGTCAAGATCAATGTGAGACAAGTTGCATGAACCATTGCAGTGTGTAACATGCTGTGCAATGATCAAGATCATTGTGAGACAAGTTGGATGAACCGTTGCACCACGTAACATGCTGTGCAATGGTCAAAATCATTGCAAGACAAGTTGCATGAATTGAACCATTGCACCGTGTAACATGCTGTGTAATGGTCAAAATCATTGCAAGACAAATTGCATGAACCATTGCACCAGGTAACATGCTGTGCAATGATCAAGATCATTGTGAGACAGGTTGCATGAACCATTGCAGTGTGTAACATGCTGTGCAATGGTCAAGATCAATGTGAGACAAGTTGCATGAACCATTGCAGTGTGTAACATGCTGTACAATGATCAAGATCATTGTGCAAGACAAGTTGCATGAACCATTGCAGTGTGTAACATGCTGTACAATGATCAAGATCATTGTGCAAGACAAGTTGCATGAACCATTGCACCGTGTAACATGCTGTGCAATGGTCAAAATCATTGCAAGACAAGTTGCATGAACCATTGCGGTGTGTAACATGCTGTGCAATGATCAAGATCATTGTGAGACAAGTTGCATGAACCATTGCACCATGTAACATGCTGTGCAATGGTCAAAATCATTGCAAGACAAGTTGCATGAACCATTGCTCCATGTAACATGCTGTGCAATGGTCAAAATCATTGTGAGACAAGTTGCATTAACCATTGCTCCATGTAACATGCTGTGCAATGGTCAAAATCATTGCGAGACAAGTTGCATGAACCATTGCTCCATGTAACATGCTGTGCAATGGTCAAAATCTTTGCAAGACAAGTTGCAGCAATCGTTGCACAAAGTAGAATCGGGTAGATCTGCCATGATTGCAGCAATTTGTTTCAGTGTTGCACTGTGTAAAGGTGGATTTCCATTCAGTGCATTTTATCGCGGGATCGATTTTTTGCGATCGCTTTCTTTTGAATTGTGGGTTGTCAAGCGGAACGCATTTCATTAGCTTTGGTTGAATACACACAAGTTGCATGAACCATTGCGGTGTGTAACATGCTGTGCAATGATCAAGATCATTGTGAGACAAGTTGCATGAACCATTGCACCATGTAACATGCTGTGCAATGGTCAAAATCATTGCGAGACAAGTTGCATGAAAAATGCACCATGTAACACTGGGCCTGTAATGTTTTAATTGCTTGGTACTTCATGTTAATTCTATATAATAGTTTTTAATAGATAATTGTGAACATTTTAAGAACTGCAGATAGGGGAAGTGGTCTTTTCTTCATGAAACAAAGAGATGTAACAAAGAAATTATTACAGTAATTGATTTCATATTACTTGATCCCAAAGCATTTCGGATTTGCAATTGCAAGTTTGTTGATAAATTCGTTCAGCAATTCACAAATACACATGTAAAAATCTCACAGCATGTTAACAGGATGTGTTTGCAACAGGCTGGTAGCATTAGGCTGTTAACAAGTTGTAACAATGCCAGCTGTTCATTCAAAAAGCTGCTACAACCTTGTTAGCATCAACATGACAACAACTTGTCGAATGCAGGGCGGTAACAGGTTATTGGGACAACTTGTCATCAGTCTGTTGAAGTCATCAACCTTGTTACAGACATGTTAAAAGACTGGGAACAACCAGTATTAACACATCACAGTGACAGACACAACACAGCCTGTTAAACAGTCTTGCGACTTGGTTGCATTTTTATGCAAGGAATTTACAGCTAATTGTGTTCGTAACTCTCACAAGCAGCTCTAAATTATCAAATTAACATTATTTACCCATTTCTACCTAGGTGGCTTTAAATAATTGTGATTTTACTTTGGCACAATACCATATTTGTTTACTTGTCTTTGGAAATAATTGCAAGGCTGGTTAAGTAGGATATGTGAGATTAAGTGACTTTCAAACTGATTAAGGAAAAAACTGAAATTACTGTATATGTAAAATGTCAAAAAATCAAGGCCACAGGATTTGATACACTCTAAAATCTGCATTTTTTGTTGGAAATTAAATTTAATATTTACTTTTAATACAGTCATTATTGGCTTTCTCAAAGCGCTAAAATGTTTATTATGTAATACTTCAAATACGAGACGGAAGACTTTACCGGGATTTCAAAGTCCGAGTGCCAAAAGATCGTTTTCATCTCACGTCACGGCGGCCATATTGGTGTACCAAAACAATGAAATGGCGGCCATATTGGTGTATGGCATGGGAATTAGCTCTTTCTTATTCAAATATTTCGTATTGTTTCACTACCCCAATGGCCCACCGATCACGTGAGTGAAAACGATCTATTGAAAATGCGAGCCGAAGGCGAGCATTTTTAATGCACGACGTCGAGCGTTTGAACTGACTTCTCTAACATAGTAATTTACCATCCTCGTTCCCAGCGCCTCCTCGGTACACTGGGAAATCGGAGGCCCTGGTCAGATGAAAACGATTGAAGCGTGTGATTGGCTGGAAGAAGGCTATTGTTGAAAACAGGAAGTGGGCAAATATATTTTCAACTGTCAAACAACGGTGTGAATAGAGTGAAGATTATTGCTCAGATAACACCGAAAAAGTCTACAAATAAAGCCAACAAAGTAGGATTCATAAAGCGAGTCGGAACTGCGATGAGTTTCATCAGTTAACTCTCAAAATCGAACAATTTTAGACGTAGCGTGACTCGGTGATTCATTCGTCGGCGACGGCAAATTATGTTCGTAAACAACCGAAGCGAAATTGTATTATTTTGTCCAGCGGGAAGAACAGTAAACACCAAACCTTTCGGATGTCATGATAAAGCAGCTTTTCTTCAAGTATCTGAGTGTATCTAGTTTGTTTCGTTATATTACGTCCATGCTTGCACCCAGGGAGATGTGATATATTCAACGACTCAATGTCCTAGAATCTAGGACATCCGGTTTTCATCTGACCAGGGCCTCCGATTTCCCAGTGTACCGAGGAGGCCCTGGGAACGAGGATGAGTAATTTACATATTTTCAAAGTCCTAGGACTTTGAAATATTCCAAAACGTCATCACGTGATCAGCTAGATGGATCTTCCTCCGGTTTCAAGACACTAATTAAACATTAATTAGAGAATAATGCTTGCAGCATACCAAAAAATAACTCAGTTTCAACTTTAAGACACTTCTTACTGCACAACAGCAGAATATCTGCTCACAGCTTGGCAGTTTAATAGTATTCTTTCATTTTTACTTTTTTATATAATTATAAATGCTTGCTGAATGAATAAATATATTATTAAAAACAATTATAAAGTGAACTTTAAACAATTTTATGCTACATTTACTTTGTACTTAAAATATTTATGAGAATTTAATTTTAAACATCTATAACTCCAGTAATATGAAGAGATTTCTTATAATTATACGTAACAGGGTGGCATTGAGGTTGATTAGTGATTAAATGTACCCGAAAGCCGAGGGAGGTTTAGTAAACGTCCCGAGGGTCTTTTACTAAACCTCCCGAGGCTTGAGTGACATTTAATCACTAATCAATCGAAATGCCATGCTATCACTTTGTAATATTATGGTTACCGAGGAAGAACGAGAGTTACAAAACAAGAACGCTTTTGGCGGAGTCATAAACTTCAAAGTAAATAAATTATTGAGTTGTGATTAATACTATTGGGAATTCGATAAGTGTTCACTTCATGTATTTGTTAGTTATTATATGCATAAGCGAACTTTGGCATAAAGATTAGGTATGATTAGTTACTAATCGTACTTCATCTTTATGCATCGGGTTATTTAGAGATTAAATGTCCGTGTGGAAACAATGAAAACCGAGGTGGCCATGATATTATTATAATTAATTTGTGTGGCATTTAAAACCGAAATTAAAATTATGTGGAGATAAACAACTTCCTGACTGCTTTTATTTCCTTGCATTTTCACTTCCTGGTCAGTAACGATATTGTATGTGTACAGTAAAGCTTCTTTTCTTACTGGCCAAAACTCGGAAGATTATCTCACAAGTTGAACAAAAAGCAAGGTATTAGTCATTTATATAATACTGTAGGTTTTGTACATAATATTCATCCAATGTTCATTTGTTGATTGATGTAAAAATGCGACCACCACATGTCACCATATTACATCTTTCTGACACAAGAGCTTTCACTAAAAACATCTTAAAATAATATTACAACGCCTATATATTGCCTAATTTCTGCACAACGATGCATGTCTATATTGTAGGCGCGCATTCAGTTGTTAAAATTATAATGATTAAAGATTCGCTTTTAGTTTCAACTGATTAAGAAAAGATGACGACATCTTCATAATCACAAGAGCTTTTACTAAAAAATCTTAATAATATTACAACGCCAATATTGCTTATTTTCTGCACAGCGATGCATGTCTATATTGTAGGCGCACATTCAGTTGTTAAAATTATAATCATTAAAGATTCGCTTTTAGTTTCAACTGATTAAGAAAAGATGACTACATCTTCATAATCACAAGAGCTTTTACTAAAAAATCTTAATAATATTACAACGCCAATATTGCTTACTGAATTTCTGCACAGCGATGCATGTCTATATTGTAGGCGCACATTCAGTTGTTAAAATTATAATCATTAAAGATTCGCTTTTAGTTTCAACTGATTAAGAAAAGATGACTACATCTTCATAATCGGCCAACAAAAGATGACTACATCTTTCTGACACAAGAGCTTTCACTAAAAAAAAAATCTTAATAGTTTTACAACGCCTATGTATTGCCTAAACAGCGATACATGTCTATATTCTACGGGCGCGCATTCAGTTGTTAAAATTATAAAGATTCGCTTTTAGTTTCAGCTGATTAAGAAAGTATGACTACATCTTCATAATCTGCCAGCAAAAGATGACTATACATCTCCTGAATATCATCACACGCGTATGTCTTCCTAAAGCCTATAGTCTCCTTCGTTCGAAACGTTGGACTTCTAACTATATTTCATTTCAATCAAAGAGGGTCCCTATACCCCTTCACAAAATGCATTCACGTTAAAATATTTAGTCTTTTCACGAGTCACGAAAAATCGCAAAAACTCTTTCACGTTCACGCAAAAATCGAGGCAATCACGATTCACGTAAAAATACAAAAGAAACTCACGGATTAATATTTCGCATCATCTGACTGATTAATAATATTAGTAAGTAGATTAATAAGTCTTTCTCTTCAATCTCAGAAGGATGCAGGCGATGCAGCAAGTTTGAAAGATTTCATTCTGTCCTTGCAGTCCATTTTAAAGGTTTGTAAACACTGCGATCATGCAAAATTGCTACTGGCGTTTGTCTCAACACTCTGAAGCATGAAGGTCTCCGTTTGACGAGTACAATCGTCTGGAGTTAGTCAGAGGAAAATAGTCAAAATAATCTGTAAGTTAAGCTAGCATAAAATATCAAGTACATGCTATTCCGGTGTTCAACTGTTCGAAGACAGACAAGACAAACAACGAAATTCCATAAGTCCTAGCAAAACAGACGATTCACGAATCACGTTTAATTCTATAGCCTTCATTCACGGGTCACAGTTAAATCATAAGTTACTTTCACGTGCACGTAAAAAGATTTGGAACCTTACGATCACCAATCACGTTTCACGGGTAAGTAAAATAACCCAATCACGCTTCACGCGAAAAGTATAGGCACAATAACCAGCCAGTCCAACTCGCGTCGGAACCTTTGAAGTTTATATCCTCGCGCATGTTGCCTCCCGCATCTTGATTCCTCGCCATCCTACGCAATCCTGGCAAGTTCCCCGGCAGTTTGAACTTTCAAAAGAAGGTTAAAACTGCCGGGGGAACTTGCCAGGATGGCGTAGGTACGAGGTTGAGGATGGAGGGATGGCGTCGGATGGCGTAAAATATCGCGCCTGAGCATTGAAGAAATGCGGACAAGTTTTTACCTGAGTTGGACTTCTATTACTATTCTGTGGTATAGGGGACCCTCATCAAACGGGGCTGTTTTATAAATACTACATGTAGCCTCATTTTAAAACCCTTTGTGAGATCTCAGAATTCAATATTTTTTATTCATTTTTTCTTGCTAGAACTGATAAAAGGTGGAGCTTTCACTATAAGAATCAACTTTCCTGAAAAACTATTGCAATGACGTGGGTTAACACTAGTGATGATGAATCAGGAGTATCTGGGCGGAAACTAACTGCAGTAGCTGGTGGTAACAGAATGTCAGGAAGAGAAAAACGTCAGCCAATGTGTGAAGAGAATGCTACTGATAGTGATGAAGAAGGTCGTAGCTTTGCCAAGCGGCCCAAGCCACAGGATATCTATCATAGGTGTGGCCATGAAAGAAGCCCTCTGATTCGACCACGAAGGTCAGATGATGTCCTATCCAGTATGAGCAGTATTGATCAAGCACCAATGAGGTATGGTGCTGTAACCAGAAGAAGGAGTACCATACAAGAAGAAAGTAAATCAAACTATAAACTACGTTCAGGCAGTGTCATGTTCTTTTTATTGATTATGGTGTCAGTAATTGCTTTGACTGCCACTGCTAATCTTAATACTGATGGACAGGGAATGCAAGTGGAGCCTAAACATGTGATGGTGTATATTATGGTCTTAATGGTTGTGTTTATTGTGTGGACGAGCTACGCTATTCTACCACAAAAGTTTCAATATTCAAGCCAGCACGATGGAGCTCTTATTCCAAGTCATTTATTAACAGGTGTTGGCATTTTTGGTACTGTTTGTGCAACCACTCAAATGTTATTGTTTGTTGAGTTTGTGAAATGCAGACGCCATGTAGGAAATCTGAGTGTTGTCTATGGCATCTATCCTTTCTTAAAATCGTTCTTTGTTTATTTCCAAATCTATTTTTTCTATAAACTGTCAAGGGATGGTATTCGGGATCGTAAATTACCAGGGGGTAATTTCTTAGTGATGGTGACTCTGGCCACCAATATGTGCATCTGGTGGGGTGTGTTCCTAAATGATGTGTCGAGTGATCCTAAACTGAAAGGTGTTTCCTGGTTGAATCATTATTATTATGGTATTAATGGTTACGATTCATGTGCTAATGCCACAATCACAAGTCCACAAATACAGCAATTACATAGCATAATTGTTGATCTCCAACCATACATTTCTACATTTTCAATGGAGTATGCTCTCTTAGCTTCTGGGCTATTACTGCACATATGGATGGCAATAAAAGCACCATCATCCGTGCCAACTCACAGATCTGAACAACAAAATTGGACACTGTGGCGACTAGGTTTTATCCTTGGTCTCTTGTGTATTCCAACGCTCTTTACTGCGTACTTGAGTGAATTAAACAGTGCCAAAATAAGTGCTGGAAAAGCAGTTTTACATGGCTGTAAGGGTATTATTTATTTATTTCTAGTCGTGTTGTGTCGATATTGTACAATTCTGCTCAACAAAAGTTCAGGTTTTGTCAAACATGTCAGACCAATGCAATTAGAAGTAATATTGTTGGGTATTTCTTTTGTTGGCTTTCCTGTTTTGGATATTAGTATTTTATTTGCTATTGTTTCTGAGTTTGGTAATTTTCCAATATCGGAGATTGTTTGGCATGGTATTGTGTGTGTGGCAGAGGTTGTTGCTGTTAGTCTACAATTTCTTTTCATCAAGAAGGCATATGAGCACAAACTTCCAGAAGTTGCAAGTGTAAAAGTTAGAAAATCTGCTCGATTGATTCGACAGTTTTCTTCATTTGCACTGGTTGTTAACCTTGGTTATTGGGCTGCCATGACGTACGAACTTCGAAAACCTGACAGTCGTCCAAGTATTACAGAGCAATTCTTTGGTAGTTATGCGTGGTTTGCTGTTACGCATGTTGCATATCCTCTCTGTATTTTTTTTCAGTTTCATGTCGCCACTTGTTATGCTGATGTTGTATGTATTTTCAGCCAGTTTGGTGACTTTGCTAATCCTATTCAAAATTCTGGCAATTATTAAATGTTTTATTGTAAGACCAGTGATCACCACGTTAATTTTCTTTTCATCTTATATATATATTACAGTCAAAATGGAAATACCTTCCCACTTCTGCTTCTGTAGTTGGTTGTGTATTACTGTATTTCTGTAGCCACTAATACTGAAGCGTGAGGAAAGTCTAGTGATAAAAGTTGCCAATTCTTGATGTATATTCGTTTGTTGGTATCCATTTGGGGTAAACATCCATTGTGTTATATAGGATTAAATTTCTCACTCAGGCTTCAGTAGCGGCTACAGAAATACAGTAATACGCAATGAACTACAGAAGAAGAAGTGGGAAGGTATTTCCACTTTCACTGTAAACTGTAGTGATTTGTAACGTGTCACAGAAACACAATGGCCAAAATCAAAATCCTAAACCTTAGTTCATGTATTCCTCTTCCTCCTGACCTAATTTACCCTTTCATTCCTATTGGTGCCATATGTTTGGTGCTTTTTCTTTTTACTCTGTCTAATGCCAGACAACTTTACTTGTCAAGGGAAGCCCCCCTCACATGGTGGAAGTTAAAAGGTTAAAAAAGACAACAATAGTTGTGGCATTTGTAATTGCTAGTTGTTCCTGTCTTGTAGACTTCAGTGTTCACCCATCTGCGATAGGCAGGCTAAGGGTTCTTTCAATTCTTTAAGTAAAATCACCAGGAATTAGTCAGAATAAAATATATAAAAGGACCATTTTGGGCCAGAATAGGTTTAACAAAACAAGACTTACTTAGTAATACTGTATATAACTGGTCATTTTACTTTACATGTAAAAATACATACTGTAATAAATAGTACCATGAAGTATTGCAATAATGGTACAATTATGTCTTTGTGGGCAGTTTGGACATGCAGATGCTGAATTGAATGACTCATTTGGTGATACTGTAAGAAAGTATATATTTCCACAGTGGCTATAGTTGTAAATTATATATATAGTGTTGACAAAGTAGAAATCTAATAATTTTTTTAAAAACTCACCTACGTGGTGGTGTCTTCTTTGAAAAGTTGGTTAGGCTAGCCTAGAAATTACAGTCAAACCGGATGTTCTCTAGCATGCAACTTTGCAATATTGCGCCGCAACATTGCAATGTAAACCAAATAAAGCTATCGGTTTGGATAAGATCAGTGCACGACTTCTCAGAGATGCTGTGGACGTTATTACTCCTACATTAACCACTGTTCAATTTTTCATTGCAGACCAAGTCATTCCCGTCTATTTGGAAAAATGCAAAAGTAGTACCAATTTTTAAAAATAGGTACGCAATGCGTACATGCGGATACTGGTATTTATTTGGCCTACAGGTAATGATTGAACAACGTAAATTGTTCACTAAAACATACTAAAAACGCTTGATAACCTTGTGACATATCAGCGTATGCTCTCACGTATCTTCTAGAATCGACAATAACTATTAATTTTTAAATGCCTTTAATAACTTAATATAAATGCTTAATTCTAGCCCTTACTTAAACTCCAACCCAATCCCTAACCCAAGCCCTGCCCCAACCCTAATCTTAACTGTAATCTTAAAATGACAATTTTAGGTAAATTGGGAAAAACGGGAAACCCAGTCGCTAATCGCATATTGTTAAAAGAATGTGATAATATATCGTTTTCGTTCTAATCTTTACTGTCAACGTTAGACTCAACACATGAATTGATTTGTCTCAACAATGATCAACGCGCTTTTTGAATAAGTACTTTATACGCCTACATGTAACTCAATAGTTGATTTCTGCATATATACAGACAATCAGATGGCCGAGGGCCTAACATGTCAACAGTACACTTGAAACATTAGTTAAAAGGCTATTCATATTTCAGAAAGATCCTGATTCGAACCCAAACAAGCACTCGCTCTGTCTCTTCATCCATGCAACGCTTCTCGTTTGAGCGTGAAAGTTGAAGTGCGTTACGAAATAATTATAACACTTTGCATGTATGGTTTTATTATGCGATGCTGAATTACTGCACACGAAAAAGTATTGCATGTAAACGAGCATTGACCGCGCGCTTGCTTTAGTATATTAAGATCATTAAGATACCAGTGAATACATATATCATAACCTAAGAGCTATGAAATGCATACTATCTGGTATATAGGTATATGGTTTAGAAAGCAGTCACTGATTTGCAAAAATTGACAAAATCGTTTAAACTTTACTGTATATCGACAGACCAGTAGACCACTATCAGCTATCTGAAACGCGGTCCCTATAATCGCATTAAAATATGATACTTATATCGCTTTAATTTTGCTTGAGTGTAATGTTAGGTAAATCGGCAAAAACAGGAAACGCGGACGCTAATCGCATTGTTAAAGAATATGATATTTTTATGTTTTATATGTCTATGTTTTAGACGTTTTTTGAATAGGTATTGCATACGCCTACATGTAACATAAACAATGCCAAGCACGGTGGATTTCTGCGTGTAAACTTATAGCTATAAAACATCTTGGCCGAGCGCCTAAAAGGTCATTCAGATTTCAGAAAGATCTTTAATCCGAAGCCAAACAAGCGCTCACACTGTTTCTTCGTCCTTGGAAAGCTTGTCGTTTAGGCGACAAAGTTGAAGCGCGTTCCGGAATTGGATTGGCGATCTTGAGATTGCGCGCAAATGTTCATTACCTGAAGCAAAACTCAACTTTTATCTCCTATTCGTTGTTCGTGTACACGTTCGTAAACCCTTCGGAGATATAAATAAGACTTCTGAAGTATGCTGATTCGGACTATTGCTATTGGTCTTTGCGTTGATCACGTGATTGACGAAAACATTCTTACACACACACACACACACACACACACACACACACACACACATACACACACACACACACACACATACACACACACACACACACTCACTCTGACACAACCGCGCTCATGACATAGCGGATTGTGGTTTAGCAACCAGTATCCGCAAAAAAGGGGACAACTTGATCCATCAAACTATAGACCAATCTCTGTTCTACCAACCCTCAGCAAAATTTTAGGAAAAGCAGTACACGCCCAGTTTTATTCACACCTTTATGCAAATAATTTGATCTCAACTAAACAATTTGGGTTTTAGATTAAAATCTTCCACTGTTATGGCGTCAGCTCAGTTTACCGATCAGGTCCTTCAGGCTATGGAACAATGGCTCAGTTACTGCCAGTGTTGTCTTTCTGGATTTAACCAAAGCGTTTAACACGGTCAATCACTCCATTCTGTTACGTAAGCGCTCTGCGCTCGGCGTAGATCCTTCGGTTAGTGGATGACGTGGATGACGGGCACGGGCAGGGGCACGGGTAGGTGACGTGCTGTAACAACGCTCAATCCGATTCAAATTCCATCTCCATTGGTGTAGCTCAAGGGTCCATTTTAGGCCCTCTCTTATTTATAATTTATATGAACGATCTGCCAAACGTACTTGAACATTGTAATGTAACTCTTCATGCAGATGATACTGTTCTATCTTTTGAATCTAAGGGGCCGTTTACATGAATCTGGATTGAGTTTCAGTCCGGATTGAACTCATTCCGCTTCTGATCAAATCCGTTTATCAGTACATGAATCCGGATTGGATTAGATCATTCCGGCTTGAAATTTCGTTCCGGAATCATGTAAACGCGATGCGAGTTTCATTCCGGAATGAAAAACGTGACAGAGGACTAGAACAAACAATGCATGCGTGTTTTCTAATATTTACGGATTTTAGATTTCAGGCGGATTTCAATCCAGAAACCCAATTCCCATGTAAACACGGATTGACTTCGCTTTTCAATCCGGATTCATGTAAACGGCCCCTAAGTCTGCTTCTGAAATCGAATGTAAGATTAACTCCGATCTTAATCGGGTCTGTGTTCTTGGTTGCAAGCTAATCAACTCACGTTAAATGTTAAAAAATCTAAATTTATGCTAATTGGCACTAATGCGCGCCTCAGTAAGATCAACTCAATTGTTATATCATCCGATTGTCAGTCCCTAGAGAGAGTAGAATTTTTAATTTCATATTTAGGTATAGTTATTAACAAGAACCTCACATGGGTTGACCATGTAAATTACATCCGCTCAAAGATAAATAAAGAAGCTAAGCTTATCAAGGCGTTCAAGTTCTGCTTACCCCTGAGCGCTCGGGTAACTTTTTTCAATAGTTTTATTTTACCTATTTTTGATTATGGTGATATTATTTGGGTTGATCGTGGGAACGCCACTTTAATGTCCGAACTCCAGCTTCTGCAAAACAAAGCTGCACGAGTAATACTTGATTTACCCCCACTTTCATCAACAAGTGATGGATTAGCCAGGCTCCATTGGAAACCTTTGTGTCGAAGAAGAGCAGAACATCGCGCTATTTTTACTTACAAGTCCCTAAATAACCTACTCAATCACACTTTCCAGCATAACTTTAATACAGACTTCCACAGCTATGATACCAGATCCAAAAACAACTTTCGCAAATCTCTTGCTAGGAAAAGATGGGGTCATTGGACCACCTTAAACTTTGCTGCGGATATCTGGAACCAACTTGATCTTTCCTTGCGAAAAGCGAAAACCCTACCACTTTTTAAGCGTGGTCTTTCAAGCTTTCACTAGTTATATGCATGCCTAGTTCATAGTTGTTGATCAATATATTGTTTTATAATTTTTGTTTCATTAGTATAACTTTTGTCGTTTAGCTTTGCAGTAATTTACCTGATTGTTTGTATTATTATTTTTTCCAATATTTTCTTCATTTGTAATTATATATGTATACATTTGGCTTTTATATATTGTAACTAGTTATCTGAGGACCCTCTGTAAAACACTTTAGGGTGATGTTGGCATCCTCAATAAAGATTATTATTATTTATTTATTTTTATTTAATGTTGATTGTCAATTTGGCTTGAGCAACTTGCAAACGTCTCTTGAAGATTGCTCAGCAGATTCCTTTATAGTCGTGGCAATAGAAGCGTTCCTAAAATAATTGTGCAGTTGTATTCCTCACGTTGAACAATTCATTTGATGAAAATATTGCTAAACTTCCTGTTTTGAATTCTGTTTTGAATTTGATTGGTATTTGGCAAATAATCCTTTTTCTTATTGGTTATTCAAAAACCAGGAACCAATCAAATTCAAAACAGGAAGTTTGGCAATAATAAACAGGAAGTTCATCAAATGAATTGATCAATTTGAACAAACGAATTGCACAATTATTTTAGGAACGCTTCTATTGCCACGACAGTAAACTTTAAAGGTTCGTCTTTCTTTTGAGTAAATATACAAATTTATGTTTAAAATATTACTGTTGGAGGGTAGATAGTATTTAATGTATTTTCAACCATGCAAATGGTAGTTTAAGTAAAGAAATGTTGAATTCCGGAAATATATATTCCCGAAACGTTTGAAAATTGCTCACCTGAACTTGTCAATCAACATTGCAATGTTGCGCGGTTTGACTGTAATGTTTATATTTTGTTGTTGAAAAGCACCAAAAAATTAAAAAAAGGTTTATAAATGTATGTAACAATATGATGAAAATTGCTTATATTTTCAGAATTGGAGGTGTTCAATAATTAATCAGTGTTGCCAAAGTCAAGTTTCGTAAAAATCCCAATAAAGGTCTGAAAATATCCCAAGATTCCCTATTTTTTACCAAAAAATCCCAAGATTCACAATGCTCCTATAAACAATCGGTTCTCATTATATGATATCAAATTTTTCCCTTTAAATTGTTTTTCACGTTACCACGAAGGATTATACTGTTGTGAGTACCAAATTTTTTCCGTTTATAGCAATCTGAGCCCACTGTATCAGTGATACTTCATTTGGATAGAGTACTTCATCTTGTCTAAATCAAACGAATACATAGCCATAGGCATGATCTAATGATCAAGTAAATTACAAAAATAATAATTAACATTGAAATCAGCTTTTTAAAACCGAAACTGTTTGTTCTGGAAAAATTAAAAAAAAAATTTCAAGGTTGAATCCCTGAGAAAAAAATCCCAAAAAAATCCCAACTCCTTCATAAAATCCCAAGGTAGGCAACACTAATGACGTTTGACATTTGACAACGACAACTCTACCTGTGAGCAAACTATTATAGTATAGAGAATTCGTTTACTTATTTGTTGATCTTCGTAGGAGAAAACTACACCATACACTGATCAAGCTATTGAATCTCTATAACTTCAGGGAAATACGCTAAACTATAGCTTAGCGTACACACGTGTGCCGCTGACCTGTCGCACGGGCTCATTGATTAGAATTTCGGGCCGAATTGAATACCACCATGAAAAATGTTTCCTTAATTCCTTTCTGTATACTTTTACTAACGTATTATTATTATTTAATTGGTATTAAATGGACAAAACATCTTAAAGACTAACTATTAACTCTATAAGTTTGAATTGACCAGTCATAATGACCGGCCATAATGAGGTTTGGGTGGACAGTAACGTACAATCATGCCGGACAATGTCTGATGACCGGCTGTTATTTGCAGCCCTGCAACTACACAGGCCTTCCGGCAGGAATTGAACCCACGACCTTGCGATTCTAGTGCAATGCTCTGACCACTGAGCCACGGAGACCGTTGCCGAGAGCTTGATCGCGAGTTCTGTATAAAGGTGGTAATGCCAGGAGAGAATTGGGTTTATTAGAAGTAATATTGGGCATTTCGCTCGACTACATAGCATGTTCTGCCGGAAGGCCTGTGTAGTTGCATTTTTCGTAACTGGTCCCGGTTTGGTCTTAAAATCACTAAAAATCCCTAGAACATGCTATGTAATCGGAGGGGGAAACATCGAGACTCGAGGGAAAACAAAACTGTTTCCCGAGGGATCAGACATTAAGTGTTTTGTTATATAGCTTGAGTTTCGCTGAATAATTTCGATGTTTATCAAGGGAAAGCACACAAAAGGCAAACGCTAAGACGTACCAAAACATTTCGCCTGGCTCCGTAATTTCACTTCAACCAAACAAATATAAGTCCCAGAACAAAAGAACAGCAATACATTTCTCCAGTTAATCTTCATACATGCTTTGAAGATCTATAAATATTCTTTTTTTCGTACCAAACAAGCTTTTGTTTATAGGATGCCGTGAAGAGTTCAAAGTTCTAGCGAGCAACAATTGAAAACTTTTTGACCGAGCAGGCAATGAGCTCGGTAGACATTGAAATTTGGCTAAGGTCATGTGACCACAAACCAACCAATGGCAGTCATCGTTGTATCCAGCGAAACTCTAGTCTAGCTATATAACAAATCAACTTATTTTAAGTTATAATTGGCAGTTGTTTGCTGTACAAGCTGTGTTAGTAATACTCAGAAAAACTCTGAAGTTCAGAAGGTTGTGGGTTCGGGTCCCGCTTAGAGCTCAGAGTTTTTCTGAGTATTACTAACACAGCTTGTACAGCAAACAACTGACAATTATTACTAACATCAAGCTGCAATTTCTGAAACTAATTATTCTAAGTTTTTTGCTAATTGTTTTTTTATATATACAGAATAAATTTATTAAAAATTTTGCAATTACAGTAACACTCCTTGATATTCAAGTTAAAAAACAACATACGACAAAATGAGAGGTAATTAAGTCATTATCAATTAACTTGAATATCAAGTCACAAGATGACGATTTTCGGATTATGTCTTATTCTTTATTTTCATTTTTAATAAAAAAATGACCAGATTTTTCCTGAAGATATAAGATAATAAAAGAATAAAGATGTACAACTGTATGTATAAGTAGCAATGGGTAAGGTTATAACAAGTGATAAACCCACTCATACATACATACATACATACATACATACATACATACATACATACATACATACATACATACATACATACATACATACATACATACATACATACATACATACATACATACATACATACATACATACATACATACATACATACATACATACATAATCATTTATTTATACACGATAAATTTTTACAGCAAAGCTGATGTGGTCGTGTCAAAACTATACGAAAAGTCCTATTAGTACATAATAATTAATACCTAAATAATTAATAAATAAATCTACAAAATAATAAATACAAATTGGCATTTCAGCACTCACGGCCCGACTTTAATTTCGATGTTAGGACTGTGAGCGTTGATAGGCCAAAATAATTATATAACAATTAAACTACATCTGATCTATACTTACAATTAAAATTTAAAATTGTTTATATCTATCTTTTAGTAAACTAAAGGTACTTGAGGTTCTAATGTCATTGTCAAGGGAGTTCCATAACGCTGAACCTTGATATGATATAGATTTCTTCATAATATCCAACCGTGGTTTAGGAAGGCGAAGACAGTTTATTTTTCTAAAGTTAGATGGTCTTTCCCTTTTAATAAATAAATTTTGAAGTTGTAAAGGCACAAGCCCATGATAACAGTTAAATACTAAACGAAGCAATTCTAAATTATAAAAATATTTTAAAGATCTCCATTTTGTTATTTTCTTGACTTCTTCAGTTGACGTTTCACTGCCTAGATTAAAGATGATTCTTGCAGCACGCATATGAATTTTTTCAAGTGTTCCTTGTAGTGATTTCCCCACTGTTCCCCAGATAAGTAAGCCATACGTTATTGATGGAAAAAGTACTTTAAAGTAAAAGTCCAGTCTTGCTTGTTGTGGTAGGAAATAAAGTGACTTCAACAGATTTAGTTTCTGGCTGAATGACAGTAGATTATCCTATACATACAGGGTCGGAAGTGACGTCATGCTTTCATACCGGAAGTGAGGTGTGCGCACAGGTGTGCGCACAGGCTGACGTCACAGGGGTGTGCGCACAGGCTGACGTCACAGGGGTGTGCGCACAGGCTGACGTCATTAGGGGTGTGCGCACAGGCTGACGTCACAGGGGTGTGCGCACAAAGAATGCTGACGTGATAAGAATTATGCGGTGTATATCATTAACGTATCGCGGGCTACTTTTCGACAGCTATTTCGGAACGCACTCGGGTTTCCTTCGGTCATCATCGTATTATTTCAAGATGGGTGAAGATCGATAAATAAAAACAGTATTGGAACAGTTTGGCTTGCTTTTTTTCCCTTTCTTTTTAGTGAATATGAGGAAAAAGATGGATTTGAGACAGAGTTCAGGTTTTTCTGATTACCAAGCCATTTTAAATTATCTTTCTTTTTGGATTAATGATCACAATGACAATGTGCATTAGACACTTTTATAAGTTTATGTACACTGAATTACTTACACCGATGTTTTATAAGTCTATGTACACTGAATTATTTAGACTGATGTTTTATAAGTCTACGTGAGAATTTTCTACCATAACTAAACACTTAATAAGTATACTGTTCAGGTTTTTACGTTGTTTGTTTATGTAAATGGTTACACGAGAAAGAAACGTCATGTGGTTATTTTCAATGGGTACCTGAACCAGCAAAGTCGTCCCGCGTTGAAGAGCCGTTCATTTTTGTGAGATGAGAAGATGAGCACATGCTCATAACTGCTCTGAGCACTTGCTCATTTGCTCATAACTGCTCATGAGCACTTGCTCATTTGCTCATAACTGCTCATGAGCACTTGCTCATTTGCTCATAACTGCTCTGAGCAATAGCTCATTTGCTCATAACTGCTCATGAGCACTTGCTCATTTGCTCATAACTGCTCATGAGCACTTGCTCATTTGCTCATAACTGCTCATGAGCACTTGCTCATTTGCTCATAACTGCTCTGAGCACTTGCTCATTTGCTCATAACTGCTCTGAGCACTTGCTCATTTGCTCATAACTGCTCTGAGCACTTGCTCATTTGCTCATAACTGCTCTGAGCAATAGCTCATTTGCTCATAACTGCTCATGAGCACTTGCTCATTTGCTCATAACTGCTCATGAGCACTTGCTCATATGGCCCGATCAGGCCCGTTTTGGCCCGATGAGGCACTATACGGCCCGATGGCCCGTTTGCTGACTAGACGTCCTAACCTGGGCAAGCCCAGGCTTGTCATGCTCCAGGACTTATTATTGCTTAAAAAATGAAACAAGACACAATACAATTTTGATAAATTTTTATTTCACATAAGCATTACATCGATTCACTGATCATCATCACTATCTGAAAAACGTCCTTGATCTTCTAAAAGCTGTTTCAAAAGAAACTTTCGTTTCCATGATCTTTCCATGCACAGGATCCTTTTTAAGTGCTTTCATCCAACGTAAATTATCCACGTAAACGTCAGCGAATTCTTTCTGAAGTTCAGGGAGAATTTTTTCAAAGGCTTTCTGCTTAGCTACACTTTCTTCTTGCCCTTCCATTTGCAACGTTTTTAATAGTTCATCATATTCTGGCCGAACCGTCACTTTTGCATCGTCAATCATGGTTGCCAAGGATCAATCTCTTCCTTTATTTCACCATCATCTTCGGAACTCTGACTGTTTTCATCATACGACGAGCTTGACATTTCTTCATCAGATTCCATATCAGGCTCCTCAGTGTCAGTGTATTCCCTTGACGGACAATTGTTTTCGTGCCGTCTTAGATTATAGCCTTTACTAAACATTTTCCCACAATATTGGCAGTTCATTCTTTCAGCTCAGACAACCTGTAAATGACGAGTAGGGACGGAAAGTCCTTATTAATAAACACCACTTGATTTTTGGACTAGGAATTTCTTTCGTCCATGCTTTCTATAGTTATTTCAACTTTAGCAACCGGATAAAAATTTATCAAAATTGTATTGTGTCTTGTTTCATTTTTTAAGCAATAATAAGTCCTGGAGCATGACAAGCCTGGGCTTGCCCAGGTTAGGACGTCTAGTCAGCAAACGGGCCATCGGGCCGTATAGTGCCTCATTGGGCCAAAACGGGCCTGATCGGGCCATATGAGCAAGTGCTCATGAGCAGTTATGAGCAAATGAGCAAGTGCTCATGAGCAGTTATGAGCAAATGAGCTATTGCTCAGAGCAGTTATGAGCAAATGAGCAAGTGCTCAGAGCAGTTATGAGCAAATGAGCAAGTGCTCAGAGCAGTTATGAGCAAATGAGCAAGTGCTCAGAGCAGTTATGAGCAAATGAGCAAGTGCTCATGAGGAGTTATGAGCAAATGAGCTATTGCTCAGAGCAGTTATGAGCAAATGAGCAAGTGCTCATGAGCAGTTATGAGCAAATGAGCAAGTGCTCAGAGCAGTTATGAGCATGTGCTCATCTTCTCATCTCACAAAAATGAACGGCTCTTCAACGCGGGACGACTTTGCTGGTTCAGGTACCCATTGAAAATAACCACATGACGTTTCTTTCTCGTGTAACCATTTACATAAACAAACAACGTAAAAACCTGAACAGTATACTTATTAAGTGTTTAGTTATGGTAGAAAATTCTCACGTAGACTTATAAAACATCAGTCTAAATAATTCAGTGTACATAAACTTATAAAACATCGGTGTAAGTAATTCAGTGTACATAAACTTATAAAAGTGTCTAATGCACATTGTCATTGTGATCATTAATCCAAAAAGAAAGATAATTTAAAATGGCTTGGTAATCAGAAAAACCTGAACTCTGTCTCAAATCCATCTTTTTCCTCATATTCACTAAAAAAGAAAGGGAAAAAAAGCAAGCCAAACTGTTCCAATACTGTTTTTATTTATCGATCTTCACCCATCTTGAAATAATACGATGATGACCGAAGGAAACCCGAGTGCGTTCCGAAATAGCTGTCGAAAAGTAGCCCGCGATACGTTAATGATATACACCGCATAATTCTTATCACGTCAGCATTCTTTGTGCGCACACCCGTGACGTCAGCCTGTGCGCACACCCCTAATGACGTCAGCCTGTGCGCACACCCCTGTGACGTCAGCCTGTGAGCACACCCCTGTGACGTCAGCCTGTGCGCACACCTGTGCGCACACCTCACTTCCGGTATGAAAGCATGACGTCACTTCCGACCCTGTATGTATAGGATAATCTACTAATGACACAATCAACTCAGCTACATGAACTTTCCATTTCAGTTCTGAATCTATTTCCAGTCCAAGGCATCTTGATGAGTAAACTCGCTTGATGTAGTAATTCCCAAACCGTATATCTTTCAGAGGACCAATGAACGTTGTACATCCCACCAACATATATTCCGTTTTACCTGGGTGTGGAGTAAGTTGGTTCTGCTGACACCAGACCGTGAGTTTCTCTAAAATTTTGTTTAGGTAATCGGCAAAAATGTCTGCAGTTGGACCTACAGCATATAAAGTTGTATCATCTGCATACATGTGGATATCCCCAATTTCATCTTGTATGATATTTGGAAGATCGTCGCAAAATATCGAGAATAAAATTGGGCCTAAAACCGATCCCTGAGGAACTCCAAACTTTACTTCTTTTGTACTAGAACTGCAACCGTTTACATTTGTCACGATATATCTATTTCGTAGATAGTCTTTTATCCATAACCACAAATCTCCTGCTATTCCTACACTTTGTAATTTAGTAAGAAGCACATGGTGGGGAACAGAGTCGAAAGCCTTTTTAAAGTCGACAAATACCACCCCAACAACTAACTTTTTATCAAGTGCAATTCTCCAATCTTCTGTCATCTTGATTAGAAGAAGTTCCGTTGAATGTCCTCTTTTATACGCCCATTGACGATGGTTACGGCGATTGTGATATTCCAAATGGTCTGTAGTTGTTGACACTACACAGGATTCCATTATTTTTCCAGGTACACAAAGTAAGGAAATTGGCCTATAATTATCTTTCTCAGTTACATCATCCTTCTTGTATAGTGCAGATACATTAGCCGTCTTCCACTTACGTGGCACTTCACATGCTGCAGCGCTACTCTGGAATATGGATGTCAATGATGGTACTATCGCGTTGTTTGCATATTTCAATAATTTCGGTGATATTTTATCAGGACCACTTGCCTTATTTGGTTTTAACTTCGAGATCGCATTACTTGAAGAGACAAATCAATATTCATTACCGTTGGCGTGACTGATTGAATTTCAGCTGCTTGATTACTATTTATCAGCGAATTTTGTAGACAATTTGCAAGGTTCTCCCCAACAGTGGCAAAGTGATTGTTTAAGATATCAGCCATCTCACTGTTATTTATCGCCAAAGAACCGTCCATCCTTTTAATGCCTACAATCTTATTTGTCCTTCTTTCATTTGTGGCATTTTTTATTAACTTCCAGTATTCTCTTGTACTCTTAACTTTATCGAACAACCCAGTATAATAACTGCATTTTGCAACACGAATTTCTCTAGTCACTTCATTTCTTAACTTCTTATACTTCAACCATGTTTCATCGTTTGAGCTCTTCGCTTTCGAAAAGTATTTATCTCTTATTCATTTTATGCTTTTTGCTCTTGATTTTTGTTTCTTTATAAGGAGCATGTTCATTGCATATATCATCAAATAATTTACTCCATGCCCAGTAGCTGTCATCAGGATCATCAAAAACCGAACAAACTGACCATGGAGCAGCCAAAATATCTTGTTGAAAGTTATTAGAGTTGAAGCTTCGTGCCTTTATGACCTTGGGGGGATGACGCTCCTTGTGAGTTTTTATGGACCCATAGATAAGCATATGGTCAGATATTCCCAGTTCTAAATTCCCGGTTTTTGTAACATGTATCTCTTTGCTTGAAATTATTAAATCAATAAGGGTGGATGTTGAACTAGTAACTCTTGTAGGTTCAGTATTTAGGACGTTGCTATCGAACTGAGATAAAAGGACTTGTAGCTTGGCTCCTAAGGTGGACTGGTTGTTTGCACAATCGCAATTCAAATCACCTACAATCATGATGTTTTTATACTTAAGCCAAGCCTTTTCCTTTTCCAGCCTTTTCCTTCTCCCTGGGTTAATGTGAAATGATCAAAGAAATTGGAATCCGAAGGCGATCGATAAACCGATCCCAGTACAAAAGAAATTTTGTTTGTTATGATTTTAAGCCATATTCCTTCGATTTGTTCATTCTCCAGAGACTTCAAGTGCATTGAGCGTAGCTGATTTGATATGTAAATTAGGCAACCTCCACCTTGTTGACCGGTTTTCCGATCTCTTCGTACAATCTTATAGTTTTCCACTTCTAATTGACTGTTTCTGATATTTATTTTTGTCTAAATGAGTCTCCGAAATTTCCAGTACATCAAACCGACAAACAGTTAACAATATCTTTACCCCGTCTACCTTGTTTCTCAAGCTTCTGATGTTAATGTGTGCGACGTTTAAAATATGATTACCTCTGTGCATTGAGCTGACAAAATCTTGTAGGTAGTCACCTTCGGCTTCGCTATCTTCTTCATGCCATCCTGGATTTGTCTCGACATCGCCCGAAAGGAGAATTAGGTTGAAGGTAGCAGTAGAATTATTGTAATAAGTTACCCTACCTGACGATCTTTTCACTTTCACACTGCTCTTCCATTGACCATTGATTTCGCCAAACTTTGTTTGGTTTGCTCCTTTAACATACCATTCATTATATTTGCGTAACCTTAGGAAGTCTCTTATATTTAACTGCCCTGAAGTGCCTTGACCACCATGTTCCGTTGGTAAACTGTTTGTTGCAGAGTCTATTAGTATGACTATCGCGACGAGAAGAAATAACATTGGTAAACTGTTTGTTGCAGTCACTCGTATGACTTTCTTCGTTCCCTTCCCACTTGTGCTGGTGTCGTAGTCATTTCACCCGAGCCTAGACGTACTAGGCCTTCTATACATCTGGCGAGGGGTATCACGTGCTTGTAGGGGTCTGGAAATCCAACGACAAATAGAAGGCCTACGCAACCTTTGGGGGAAGGTGGGCTCTGCCAATAAACTCGATCTTCGCCCCAAACGAGTCAGTCAGGTTTTGAACTGGTCAAACAAGTCCTAGTTTATGAGCACCCGCAAACAGGAAAATAGCAAGTAACGCGTTAGAGCCTGGGCCCAAAATAGTATCTTGGCAACCGTTCACGCATGCTCAAAATGAAATATCGAGTTTGTTGGCAGAGCTCACTTTCCCCCGAAGCCTGCATAGGTACAAGCGTGTATCATTTACTAATTAACAAATAGATTCCATTTTGCCGTTGTCTGTTTAGTTATAGGTGCACAGATGACGTCACACGCAGTCGAGTGGGTCACGGATGTTCTTACCATGTTGTGACGTCTTCTGTGCACTATAACGGAACAGAATCTATTTGTTTTATACAATAAAAAATAAATTATGTTTTAAAGTGTCACTGAGAGGAAAATCAACCATATCAATTTGCCAAAATTCCTTTTCTATAGGGTAAAGTAGCAAATTACTAGCGCTTTTACAAAATTTTAATTGATTTGGTCAAATAGATGCAGCGTTATAAGCTTTGAAACTTTTCAAAATTGCCGTCCGCCATTAATTTCTGCCATCTTGATCTTGATCTGTTGTGACGTCATAGTCTTAACACTCACAGCGTTTCACAGCGAAGCAAAGCGGATAAACAACAGCTAACAAGGAGTTTACGACTGTGCATCTGTTGTATACTGTGTCGGTTACGTCTACAACTAATAGTTCTTCTGCTCCCTGGTCTGATACAGAATCTTCTGAGAGATCATCTGTATATCTCACAGCGAATTCTGACGAGGATAACGCCGAACGTAGTATAAATATTAAATGCGTCGAACCATTAGCTTCGACTGATGAACCGTCGAGTACGAGTCGACGAAGGCATGTAGTGAAGAGTGTCGTTGCTGCATGGAGATACAACAGTGTCGCAACAAAATGTTCGAGTATGAGAACGGGGAGAATAAAAAGTACGTTTTGGATCATCCAGGCTTTCACGACGTTTGTCTGAATGAGTGGGTGCCTGATATCGCTTCTTTGGGGTTGAAGACAGAACCGTAGAAATTTAATGCGCCGCTTCAGTTTTCAGAGAGGGTCAGAAGACAAGATCAGAGTAACAATTACGCATTATAATGAAATTAATAATATGAAAATGAGCAGGTTCTTGAACTGTCTCTTGGCTAGAAATAACATGTTTTAATGAATGTTGGAATTTTACATAAACGAATAATAAACTAAAACATATTGTGTTGGACTGGTTTTAAAGTCAGCATTGTGAGCTACTTTACATGTGAAATGGTAGTATTTTATGATTCTTGATTTGCAATATTTCGGACCTTATTTTTTAAATCTATTTCCTCACTTTCAGGTATAGTGGGGTTTAGTTGCTGCATTTCTTGCAGAACCTTATGAATAAATAATCATAAATGCGCCATGTGTATTATGTTGCATCGTGGGTTGAAAGCACATGCTTACCTTCATACGACGACTTCTTGAAGGTGTTTTGATCGATACCGCTGAGTTCCTCCATATGGTAGGTATAGCACCCTGCTTTAAACAACGAGGTGACCCTTTCACGTGGAACGACCGTTCAAAATACTCTGGGGAAAAGTGATCGGAGCAAACATAAACCGACGCTTTTTTCGAACAAATTTATTATTCCTTTGAAAGATTTGTCCGTTGGACTCTTATGCAAGGATATATTCCTGCCTGATGATCAGATTCATTGCTGCAATCCTGCGCAACACAGTGCGTTGATGGCACGTTGGTATAATTTAATTTTAATGAACTAGTATAAACGTCGAATAGCGGCGAGATAGCTTTTGTTTACGGTTGGGTTAAGACTATGACGTCACAGACCGGTGTAATAACAACTCGTCGCTTTTAATGGCGGCCGAGAATTGTCAGATTTCTTTCTTAAATAACAACTTTATTTTTTTGACTATGAACATGAAACTTCGTCAGGCACGTTTCCGATACCGGTACTTTAAACTCGTGAAAAAAAAAGTTTGAAGAAAAATTTCGTCTCAGTGACACTTTAAAAGATTTACTAAATTTTCCGCTCTCTCTCCCCAATTAATTACCTGCGGGGGGAGAGCAAGCGGCTGTACACAGGTTATTCGTTCCAAGTCTGTTCACGCTATATACCAAATATGGCTTTGTTCGGCGTATTCTTAAAATATTGCTGCTGCAATTCAGTTCCTCAACCTGGCCAATTCATTGATGAAATTTGTTGGACTGACTTTTTGATTACACGCCATTTGCAAGATGGCGTTGGATGACTACAACTACCAGAATGCTTTGCCAGTATTCTAGGGTTTCGGCTAAAACGGATGACTCAAAGGGACCCGTGCAGTCTTTTCGCCTGTTTCGCGAGAAACAGGCCTTCCGGCAGGAATTGAACCCACGATCTTGCGATTCTAGTGTAATGCTCCGACCACTGAGCCAACGGAGGCCGTTGCCGAGAGCTTGATCGCGAGTTCTGTATATATAATAAGGTGGTAATGCCAGGAGAGAATTGGGTATATTATAAGTAATATTGGGCATTTCACTCGATTACATAGCATATTCTAAGGATTTTGGGTTAAGGAAAATCGAGTGTAGAATATATACATTTTAAGACCAAACCGGGACCAGTTGCGAAAAATGCAACTACACAAGGCCTTATATACGCCCTGATTGGCAGCGTGCGCGTAATAAGTGTTTGTTAAAAAGTACAAAACTCTCAGAAGCAATCACTAAGCAATGTGTTAGGTAGAACCGCTCTGAAACTGTGTAATTGTACAGTTATTAGAGGTAATTCCAATTAGTTTTTGGCGAGTGTCGCAAATCGAACAAAGTCTTCTCTATGAAGCGATTACCGGCTAAACGGCTTGTGCCTTGTTGTTTGACCGAATAATTAAACAATCTTAATACTTTCAGTAGACAGAACCTATAGTGCTAATTCGGCAGATTCAAGCGATGGTTTCGATATAGAATTCATGTAAATGTAACACGACAACTACATGATGTAAACGATTTATAGACACGTCTATTACTTATGCAATAATGCAATTTTGTAACCCCAACCCCCCAAAACCTAGACTCGGCCGACCATAGATAGGTCGCCCGAGTAAAAACATAGTCAATCGAGATATGGTCTGGAAACTCAGCTAAAGTCTTTGGTCTATCTTTTTGTTCGTCTTTATGCATTTTTGTGCACGGTGTACGGTCACTGAACACATTGTATTTTAGTATAATGAACGAATTGTCCAATAGCAATGTTTCAGTTCAATCACTCAACCGTGCCATTTAAATATTAATAAACCTAAAACAAAGGATGTGCACGGTGTAAGGTACGGTTCAACATAAAATCACAGCTCATTATAGGCGCTTTGAAGTTTGCCGAGTTTCCAGACCATATCTCGATTGACTATGGTATAAAAAGGGTCGCTTTTTGCTGGCTCATGAGACCCCATTGTTAACCCATTGCTGTCTAGGATGGCTGAGGGTTCTCCGTTTCACGAGCAAAATCGTCCGGCATTAGAAGGCAAGAATGGGTTAAATTGTTAAATTGGATCCCAAGGTGGTTGGTCTGATTCTCAACGAATGGCCAGCTAACAGTTCGCTCTGACCTTTCGCTTAATAACTCTTTTTTTTCTTCAGAAATTTTAATAACGCTTTGTCGAGTTTGCTACCAATCAGATTGTAGTATTATATTGCTAACCATCATGTAACCTCCTGTGCACAAAGCTTTTTAAAGACTGAACACAAACATTTTCTATCGAAAGCGCGGCTAGAAATATGTCATTATTTGTAATAAGTACTGGAATACCTCGAACCAGAAGCCAAAACAAACACGTAATGCCCAATCTCTTGTACCCTGCTATCTTAGTTTGCAATAGACTGAAAGCCAGCCGCCGCTCTCATCTCGTAAAACAATATAATTTTCAACCGTGACCGTGCACAAGGTACACAAAAACCTAGAACAATGGATTTTATGAAGTTTCCTAACCATCTCCCTCTATCAACTATGCACGCACGTACCGGCCAAATTTGTCTTGAAAACAAATGACCCCCTTCTCCTGGTTTCGTGTTTATAAATACCGAAAATACCTTGTTCTTAGCCGCTATCGTTCGTATTGTCTGCTAAAACGATAAACTTGCTATTGTTTAAAATAGTTGGCCAACACTACAATCAACTAGATCTATATTTTATACGGTCACTGCATGGGCTAAATTGCAGATATAGTCCGCTGCAAATTTTGTTTCATAAAACAAGGTATGTAGTTTTATAGTTTCTTACCTAAACCGTAACGAATGCGCCTAACGTAGTCAACGACCCAATAACGCAACAACAAAATTCGATATATGCTTTATAATTTTTGGGGCGCTCAATCACGATCATTTTCATCAATAAATCAAATTTAGAAGTTATGACGCTAAGTACATTTTACAATCAGACCTTCAATTGTTTTTTCTTTCGTGACGATGCTGGTCGCGTGGCCTTCTGGGCACTTTTCCCCGTCCGGATATTTGGGTTCAGGTTTTCCTCGTTGTCGGAGTCATCCGAGTCGTCACCGAGGATCTCGTCCCAGTCTTCGTCGCCAAACATGTCCAAAGACTCTTCGTCATCGCTTTCGAACTCGATCACTTTCTTCTTGCTCTTTCTCGCCGATTTCTTCGCAGTCGGCGCTTTCGGTTTCGCGAAGTCGTCGGACAAAGAGTCGGCTTTCCGACGACGCGACGCCGGCGTCCGACCTCGCTGGCTTCTCGTTTTGTCTACAGTAAGAGAAAACATCCCACGTTCATAGAATTAGCACAAAATATTTTGAACTAAGAATAAAATTGAATGCCGTGCATAGAAAAAACATTCTAAGCATCAAAAACTGTTTCGAAATAATGAACTATGGGTTGCTATAGCAACAATGACGTTTCAAAATGGCTGATAATTACCGTTCTCAAACTCATTAATAATTCATGAATTATCGTAGCCAATCCATGAACGTATACCACATGACATGCATGAGTGTTGATACCCAATGAAAACCTGTAGGAAACTTCCTAGCAAACTGTATCATATTTCTTAATCTGCATATTGGAATCAATAAAAAAAAACAACACCGCAATACTCGTTTGAGCAGCAAGATCAAACACTCGTTTATCGTGTTTCATCAGGGATTCCAAACATTCGAAAACAATAAAAACTTGGGGGCTACGCCCTCGGTTTTCATCTGTTTCCTCGTGTTTGGAACCCACCTACTGTTTAATGTAATAGTTCAAATACTCGACGTCGGACTTTACCAGGATTTCAAAGTTCGAGTGCTTTTTAATGCACGAGGGCTTTGTAATCCGACGTCGAGTATTTGAACGGACTTCTCAAACTCAAAACCCTGAAGATACATCTGAAACGTAATATAATTTGCCTTATTTCAAAGTCCCAAGACTTTGAAAACGTATTTTGCATTATTTCAAAGTACTAGTACTTTTCCTCCGATTTCAAAGCACTGATTAAACATTAATTTCTTTTGCTTTTGGTTCATGAATTATTAATGAGTTTGAGAACTATTACTTCAAAAGTTTGGCGCGTCATAGCGACATATTTTTATGAAACATTTTTCATTCTTATTACAATTACTTTCACTCTAAGCCAACGAACAAAAACGAACTGGCCATAGCAAACTTCGAGAGTTAATTACCCAAATAATATACATCAAATTCCCTTGAAATCTTCAGCGAGTGATCCTACCATGCTTCTCTGTTCGTTAAAACAACATAAATGCCAACGAATTTTTCACTTCACTAAAATTCGGATCACCACTGTGAAACAGGTGCATAATGCGAACAATGTCCAACCTCTCCAAACATTTGTTTCAATATTTTTATCGTTCCCTCAAAAAAAGTAATGGTGTTCAAGTAATGCCTACTTGCTGTTGGTGTAGCGACCGATTTCCCGACGAGAACCCGAGCGGCTGCCGAAGCCTGGTTCACTCGTTCGTAACCGGCTTCGTCTTCTACTCCTCGTTCATGACAACTTGCAATACGACCTTCCAATTCTTCGACAACCACCTGAAAATTGAAAAAGAAAATATTTGGAAGAAGCTTTTCTTCAGGTCTTCGTTAAGGTTTGCAGGGTCATTTCGGTAAAGCACTCTCAATTCGTCAGAATTTATGCCACAAAAATAAAATAGATATCGTTAAAAAGCTATTAATTTGTAGAATACAATGTTGTCTTTGATTTTGCGATAAGCACAAGCCATTAATAGTTGCAAACTTTTCACGTAAAACCAGATGGCTTCATTCGACTTTTCGCAGTAAAATTTCCGAGATAAATTTTCAGCAAAACAGTGTCAGCGTTTTTTTAATTTATTGCCTGGTTTTTCAACCTTGGTCGTCCATAAAATCAGCAAAACTCGACATACCAAAAAACGCTGACACTGTTTTTAATTCTTTCGGAATTAAATTGCAAAAAAACATTTTGAACAAAATAAAACGCATTTTACTTGAGTCGCCTCGAGTGAAGCCATCTAGTTTTACTTGAAAAATTTACAACTATTATTGGTTTGTGTTTATCGCAAAATCAAAGAAAACATTGTATTCTACAAATTAATAGCTTTCTAACGATATCTATTTTATTTTTGTAGCAAAAATCCTGACGAATTGAGAGCGGTTTACCGAAATGACCCTGCAAACCTTAACGAAGACCATAATGCATCCATTGACTTTGTACACTATAAACGAATGCTGGTGGCACAGTGGTTAGTCCCCACCCCCAGGGTAGGGTTTTTGGAGGGGTTTTCACTTTTTACTCGGGCTACCTGTGGTAGCCGAGTCTGGGTTTCGCGATTCTTCTTCTTATTTTTATTTTTTTGCGACGCGTTATTAGTCCTCCGCGCGGCCGCTGGCGATATTGACCAATATGCTTTGCGAAACTGAGGCATGTGACTATGCATGTGACCAGTGCATGACTGCATGTGCCTTCTTTCTTTTCGACTGAGTGAGTGAGTGCCCTTTCTCGTCTTGGATGTGTTTTGTGTGTTCACAGACATAGTTATTGGGCAGTAATGTCGCTGGCAAGTATCTTGATATTATTATATACGCTTATAATCGCACACGCCGTTCATTAAGTGAACTTGCAGGTGACACATTCTAGGTAAACATGAAGCTGTGTAATAAGGCGAAGAGACTTGACATATTGAACGCTGTACATGTGTGGAAATAATACTTTCTTTCCTTTGCTTTCTTTATGTCTGATCACTTGTCTCGGATGTGTTCTGTGTGTTCACAGACATATTTATTGGTCAGTAATGTCGCTGGCAAGTATCTTGATATTATATACACTTACAATCAATAATAGTTGTGTTGATATTTAATACCTGAAGAGACTCAACATATGAACGCTGTGTAGCTACATGTGTGGAAATACGTTAATAAACACAGGCAATCGTGTTTTGTTATTGCAAATTGTGTTTTCTATCGGAGAATTGGATTGTGTTTTGACTTTTGTCTGTGACCAATGTGTTTAATAGACTTTAGATCTTAGCACTGCATAGCACTGTGATTTTGCAGTAGCCCGAGTAAACGCCTGACCAGGCGTCTTGTTTTATTTAGTGCCCAGGCATGAGAATGAGTTTCAAAACCAAATATCAATTACGGTAGCACATCTATTTAAAGCTAGTCTTGAGCACATTACTAGGTTCTGCCCATAGAGAGATGATAATATAAGAATAGAGGGGGTATACTATGCGGAGTCCAGTCAAATGTGCGAGGAAAATTGAACGCCGCCATTATAGGGGCAAAGCAACGTCGTCCCCAGGGTCATTCGTGGGGGCTGGGCCAAGATGGCGGCCAAAAACAAATGGCCCTGGCACAGGCTGAGCTATCACCACATCTGATTGGTCGAGATACCATTGGATGTTTTAGGTATTCTGATTGGTGGAAACAAGGCGGGCGGCAGGCTAACTCGCGGGCATTTGTTTTTTGGGCTCAAATTACATTCAGAATTGCCGGCTGTTAAAAAATAACTTCAAAATGAATGAAAATGTGAGGAAAGCTGGCGAAACACCCGTAAAAACGTCGGAAGAATATGGAATATGTCGTGTCGTCTCTGTGCCCTGTCTGCCATACAACGAAGTCCATGCGACGGCAATTCAGTGCGTTTTCTAAATCGGGCGAACGAAAGACTTGGTGAACAAAGTCAAAAAGTATTTTGGCTGCGAAAGGAAAGTACACCACAGGGCAGAATTTACGTGTTTGGCCATTGAGAAGCAGGCTTTTTTCAAACAAGAATTCACGACTAAACGAAGCGTAAATGTTTTTCAAAACGCTGAATTGAATCCACCGAAAACTCACGAAACAAGGCGGCCCGGCCAGACAACGGCAATCCAGTTTCTTGCGAATTTGGTACAACGGTGAAGCAAATGATAAATAATAAGCATTTACAGATATTTTTTAAAAGTGTATTTATTTTAATAATTCGACAATGTATTTTGGAAATGAATGTTTTGATTGTTTTCAGTTTGGGTCAGTCAAGCTGAACTAAATATTCAGAAAAAATTCGAGCCTGACTAGGCGTGATAAACTTCGTGAAGCCTGGGTCCGAGTCAAAAATGAGACAAAATATGGTTCATTTTTTGCAGCCTGTGCAGGGGCGGATTCAGACAGTTGCAAAGGTTGTTTGAGCAACAGTCAGATTTTGACTGAAATTAATTTTGACTTAATTCAATTCATTGGTCTTAATTCATTTATCCTGGTTTATAACCACAGCTGCAAAGAAACAGATGAATACACACGCGAAATAATTTACCTGGTGTCTCCTAGATCTCTCACCTGGAAAGTCTTACGGTGATCAAATCTAATCCCTTACATTGTGAGTTACTTGAAGTAGTTCCAAGGATCGTTCGGCGCGCCCACTGACCTGCCAGCACATGCAAGTGCGGAAAGCTGTTAGCCTGCAACCGTGAATTCAAACTGACGGTTGCAAGCCAATGAGAAGAGATCTCTTGACGGTTGCAAGCCAATGGCATTTCTTCTTGACTAATTCTTACGGTTGCAAGCCAATAGGGTTGCTTCTTGACTAACGCAGGAGACAACGATTGCTCGCACAGCGGCGGTGATCGAGATATAGATGTAAGAAGCGTGTGCTGGTTCATGTTTTGGTAAACATATTAAACTTTAATTCTACTCCGCGGTTGATACTGAAAATGTTTTCCTTGTTCACTGGAATAGAAGATTACCCGACGATATGATTGGATAAGTACAATGAGTACAGTGATGGAAGAAGGTAAATTGATAAATCACATTCTATTTATATGGTTTCGTTAAGTTTTGCAAACCGTTTAATAGAGCTTGCTTCCTGTAGAATTGCTATGCATACTGCGTTACTTCTAAAATAAAATAAACTAAGCGATCACGGCAATTTGTAAACAACTATATCACAATGAGAGCGATCGCCGAGATAGAAAATCGGCGATCAGTACAATTACAGTTCTACGATCGCAGTTCAATGCGAATTATATGATCATTGCTATCGCCAACGCAGTCTTTCAATTTTGAGGGCTCGTGCGGACAATATATAATATGGAAATCTCACTTCAATGTTATAAGACAATTTTACACATGTAATATCATATTTGCGTCTTGTTGGTTTATTATTTGATCCCCGCATGCTGCAGAATTTGTTTAAAACATCCGCTCAGAATGCAGGAAATGGCATTAACAGGTGTCAAATTTCAAAAATTTTCCGCGGGGCGTGCCACCGACCCCCCCTTAATTTGGTGTCGTCCCATATTTGCAACCGTCAGATTTTCGTCTGGATCCGCCCCTGCTGTGCCAGGGCCATTTGTTCCCACCATTTTGTTTTTGACCGCCATCTTGGCCCAGCCTCCACAAATGGCCCTGGGGACGAGGTTGGGGCACTGACCTATATATATAACTGGACTGCGTGCTCCTATTACCTTTAAGTTAGGAAAAGTGTCCCCATTTTAACTTTCAAAATGGCGGCATTTATGGGTCATTTTGCTAATGGTGAAGGTCGCTGACCGATACCTAAGAACCGGGGACGTTCAACAAGCATCTCTAGTTCGTGTTGGACATGTTGGGTATTTCGCTTTTTTTTAAGAAAACTAATCTATTTGGTCGGATAAACTGTAAGTATGTTGTAGCCAGATGAATTATCTTTCTTGCAGTATATTTGATAGCTTCTACAGTGGTTTATTTCTGGAGAAAACATTAATTAGTGTAAAACGTAACTTTGCCCTTATTTACTTGATAATTGCGAATTTTCGGCCTGAAATCATCCACGTCAATTCAAAACTCATCCCGGCTTACCGGGCCAGCCTGCTCCATGTAATCACTGCCCCATAAATTTTTGTAAAAAGAAATAAAAAAGCAGATGTCTCACCTTCATCTCTGGTTTGGCGAATTTCCTGCATTTTCCTATAATTGTGCTAAAGAAGCCATAGACATCGGCATCTGACAATTTGTCTTGAAAACAAGCAAAGTTTTCTTGAAGTTTTCTCACGCCACGGTCATTGTAAGACAGCTGAGCCAAACAGAAAGCAAGATCACGCCATTGACGCTCAGTTCTAAAACAGAAACAAAACGAAACAAAATGTCATTTTACTGTGGTGGTAATAGAAGTGAAAATTTTTCATGATTTCTTACACTGCTAAAGACTCGAGCGGGATCTGACACAATCGGAAATCGCATAGAAAATCGGCCACTTTCATGGGTCAGTTCGCAGTCCACGTGCGTGCTGGCTCAAGTGAGTTGTCGACCGTGTATTGATGACGTTTACACGCAAGATATTCGTTCTACGCATGCGTAGCTAATACGGGTCAGCCCCAATCTCGTCCCCAGAGCCTGCGGTCCTTTTGCCCAGCGGCAAGGAGCCATCGGCTCTGGCCGGAACGAGTCCGTGAGTCGGAAAAACGCGGACTTTCAAAGTTCGAGCCATCGGATTTTTCAGCCAATCAAAATTCAGCTTTACCTCGTTCCGACCAGAGCCGATGGCTCCTTGTCGCTGGACAAAAGGACCGCAGGCTCTGGGGACGAGATTGGGGTCAGCCCGTATTTCGCGAGCCTCGACAGCCGCCATTTGCGATCGTGACTCGCACCTTCGGGATACCAGTCCGCCGCTCTACCTGTTGAGCTATCGAGCCGCACAGGGATTGCAGGCGAGTTCTATCCAACTTACGTGCACGAGATATTCTCGCGAAAATATTTCGGTTGACTTTAGCAGTGTACGAAATCATGAAAAATTTTCTCATGTTTCTCTGAGGATGGTTCTGTAACAGTAGTAGAATTGAAACACTGCACTTCCTCACGGATTAGCGTTTAAATTATCGCGAGAATATCTTGTGCACTTAAAGTGTCTATGAAGTAAAAAATACGTTGGCATTTTTGTTGTTTTATTGTACAGAGGAGCATGACAGGAGCACTCGCTGAAAATTTCAGGAGAATCTGATGCGTAGTTTTCGCGCTATCAACTCTCAAAATTTGCCGTGGATAGTTTGTTTTGGGAAAATTTGGGCTTCTTGGTAACAATGCCTCATGACGTGCGCAGATGGATCATTAATAGTGAAATATATTGTTCTTATGCATAGTTGCCATTTGCGTACGTCATAAGCATTGTTACCGAAAGCCCAATTTTTCTCCAAGAACGAACTAGCCATGGCAAACTTTGAGAGTTAATAGCGCGAAAACTACGCATCAGATTCTCTTGAAATTTTCAGAGAGTGTTCCTGCCAATGCTCCTCTGTACAATAAAACAACACTAGATCCCAAGGATAGTGCAAAGTTTCTAGTAATAACAATTTTTGCCACGTGTACGGACAGAGCTGCCAGCCCCGCAACCTGCCAGCCCATTTTCTTGAGCAAAGCCCAAGTTAATTTAATACAAGTGAAAACTCAGACAAACAACCCAAAATAGAATCTCGAGGGATTCTTAAAGAGTCATTTTCTCTTCAAGAACGCAAAAAAAATTATAAACTCCGACAAACATGAATACTGACGTCTTTTGTGCCCTTCACTATTATTTTCCAGTCTGTTTAATAACATCAAGATATTTTTAAACTCCTCGAAATTTTTGCATAAAAAGCTTGGCGCATCACAAGAATTCCGATACTAATACGTATCGTGTGACGTCCAGTCAATCCAGATCAAAATTGACTAAAATTTGACAAGTGTATGTCAAGGTAAGTAAGTTTTTGTTGCCTTCACAAATTATTACGCCTGATGATTATGTTGCTAGCTTCACGTTATATTAGCATTGCGAATCGTCTGCCCAATCACGCGCTAAGTTCACGCAGGTACAGATACATGCAGAACTAAACATTCTTACATTCATGTTTACTATATGGCCAGGGTTCTTCGTACAGTTGCTTATTGAACGCCAAATCAAAATGGAAAGACAGTCTACGATCTCCAGTATACAGAATTTGTTACTGAGCTGAAAATATAACAGACACGAACCAACAACACTCTACAAACCGACTTCACAACATCGTCAACATGCCACACTATATTAAAGTTAAATATAAAGCTTTTAATATTTATCCGCACCTTTGACCTTCCGCTAGGCAGACAGTAAATCCCTTCGCCCAGACCATATTTAATTAGCCATGCACTAAAGCCTAGAAATTCGTTGTTTCGAGAAGAAAAATCGATCACCCCCTTACGTTTCTCCGCCATTGTCTTATTCGCCAGTCGCAAACAAAACCACGCGTGCGCAGTGGTATTCTTATATATTCCGGGGGGAAACTTCTTTCATTCTTGGTATATTAAGATATAAAACGTCTTTCAAGAAATATCCATAGATAAGGTACAAACCTGTCTGTTATCGCTGTTTATAGGGCTTACGAGCTTTAAGCGACATAAATATTTGTCGGCTATGAAAGACTGATAATAGTGTTTCACATTTTCACTGGTTTTAGCCTTTCAACTACGACAAGTATACAAGTATGTATGTCGTTAAACCTGGTAAGTTTACCCCCCGGAAAGTTTACACTATGTATCTATGTATCTATCGTGTGAATTTTCCCCACTCATCACAATACTGCAAAGTCTCTGTGAAACTTTGCACTAAAAAATGCCAGCGAATTTTTCATTTCATAGACATTTTAAGTTGGATAAAACTCGCCGCCAATCCCTGTGCGGTTGTGCTTAAAAACTTTGCCACAAAGATTAACTAACAGAGGAATAACAATTTAAAAGGAAAAACGAAGAAATACATAAAATTACATTAATGTTAGTAGCATAGTTTCTAAGCCTTTCGTTTCCGCCATGAGCTTGGCCGCGTAGTCGGTTTGGGTTCTTGGGAAGACTGGGGAGACGCTGGAAACGAGAAAGCCTAGCAACATTCGTAAAAAGGTCCTGCCCAGAATCGTTCTGGCCCTTCGAGTGTTCCTGGGATCTAGTGTAGCGACAGTATATTATATAAAAAGCATAAGGATGTCTGCGAAGATTTTACCAAATATCTTGACGATCGAAAGAAGGAAATTATGGAATATATTCCAATTGGAGCTCGAAATGAAAATTTAACTGTTTAACTTTCAACTTTTCGCGGTTGTAGAAGAAAAGCTAGTGATAAGAAGCTAGCTAGGACAGTGAACCTTCGTCGCTCAGAGGTGAGTAGGCTTGTATTATTTTATGCAGATGGAAATAGTAAGTGTCGGGAAACACTTAGGACGTCATAACATCAAAATTCTTCCTCAATAAACAACTGAGTTGTAAAGTGAAAGTGTTTACGCATGTTGCTAGGCCTTCCCCAGCGGGTCCGTTCGGATCACTTCCGAAACGTGTCAACCGAGGAAGGCCTAGAAACTAGGCTAGCAAGTCAGGCGGTGAATAGGTCTCAAGAAACCACTGGGCTTATAGTAAATATTACTATATAAATATAAATCTAGAAGGGATTGTCTACCTGGTAGCTCTAAACCGATGACACAGCTTCTCTACAAGACACTCGCATTGACGATCTTTTTGAATGAAGGAGAATAAATATCTTTAAAAAAAAAACAAAATATGCAATGTAAGTTATTGCTTAGATGTACTAATATACATCGCAAGGCAAACGACTACATCTGAATACAAACGCACAACCTCGTTCCCAGGGCCTTTTTGAAATTGGGGGTGCGGGAAAAGGCCCTGGCATCGCCTGGTCACAGCACCCAGAAATAATGGGAATAATAAATTAGCAATTTAATTTAGAATGCAAAATCATTGGAGTAATGGTAGCCCCGTGGGAGAAGTTCGTTGTAATGGCGGTCCGATTGGTTCGGTTGGCGGTCCCGTTGAAGCTATCTGATCTTATTATACAATACTGATACAATCTCGATTGTGATTGGCTAAAAACCTACAGACAATTCTTGATGTCTTGCCACTTACAAAATATCAGAAATTGTCTGTAGCTATGACGTAATTTTTGCGAACTGCCCAGCGGTTTGAGCAAAACAAACATGGCCGCCGGGACCTTTAGGAGTGACGATCAGCAGTGAATTAATCGGTCGGATTTGGCAAGTATTGTTGACACCAAAACCAAAAAGAAAAACCAAGCGAGTACACATACAGCTGTTAGAGTTTAAAGCAGTATTTGAAAGAGAAAATTGTATTTGAAAGAGAAAAAAGTAAGCGAACTTCTAACTGAAGACGGTATGACATGGTTCACTTTTTTATCTTACTTTCAACTTTGTATAAAACTCCTTAAAGGCTTCTACATTTATAATTGTATAATAAAACAATTATTGAATTCGGTTGTCGCATGATAGCTTGTATTATCAAGCCTTAGTTTGTATTATCCGCCTCAGCCTTCGGCTTCGGCAGATAACACTTGCCTCGGCGTTGATAACACAAGCTATCATGCTCAACCGCATCCAATAATTGCATAATAACTGGCACAAAACTATGCATAAATATGTTTCACGAGGAATGTTTAAGAAAAGCAATCAACCACAGTCTCGTACCCCAAGCCTGCGATCCTTTTGGTCATTACCAAGGATCAGAGGCTCTGGAAAACTCCGATGAAAAAAACAACAAAATTGTTTGGGTTTTTTCCAAGACCTCTGGTTCCCAGTTCCCTATAATTTGTTACTGCCATCGACGAACTTCAGCTTATCTGAAGACCAGGGAAAATAATTGTTTACCGATAAAGAATGGCCCAGTATGTTTTATAAAGCTCTTGACAAAGCGTTGGGATACAAATGGTCTTTCTGAGCTTTTCTCTAAATCGTAAATCGTCAACCGGACGATTTGACGAATGTTTTATATGTCCACGTCGTCATCACTCGCCATCGGCACTCGGCAGTGATCGGCTCAGTCGCTCAGGTAAGGAATTGGGCATTGTACTTTCTGTCAGGAATTTTGTCTAAACTACATCGAACTTGTATTCTCTAATATAATTTTAAAGTTCTGAGACGAAACTGCGAAGAATTACGAGATGAGTCAGACAATGAATTATGTTTGTTTGGCGACGAAGCGAGAATAATAATAGTTTTAACTGGTAAATTGTCGGGATTTTTTGCTGTTTTGAATTATTTCATGTGTTCAATTGTATTTTGGGTCTGTCGTGTATAATTATGTATTACAAAATGTCGAGAAGTCGCTTAGACAAGTTAGCAACGTGCACATTATTTGAAATTTTACTGTTTTTAAACTAACCAATCAGATGACAAGTTTCATCGGAGTTCCCAAGAGCCTCTGATCTTGGTACTGACCAAAAGGATCGCAGGCTCCGGGTACGAGATTAGGTTGTCATTGCGAAGATCTACGAGATCTTGGAAAGTGTCTTTGCTATCAATACTACATGAGAATAAGATATATTTTATGTACATTAATCGTCTAGCGGTCTTGTCAGAAATCAATATTGTTGACTTGTCCGAACTTTTGAAAAATAGCCAATCAAAAGGCGTTACGTCACGCGTGAGTGCCAGCCGCCGTGCGGAACGTCTAGTAACTCTTTCCTGTCCGAATCGGTCTTTGGTATTTTATTCTGGCTAACGCTAGACGATTTTATTCACTTCTGGGGAAGCCCTCGGACAGGAATGAGTTGAACTACAAGTTGTATAGTGATTTGAAAACATGTTTTCATTAGTGGTACCTCATGATGTTTCTAAAAGGTTCTTCTTGTACACCACTATCTGGATCAGATAATCTACTGATCACATCAGGAAGGATATTATATACAGCATTACCCTAAAGAATAGGATACAAACAGTTAAATCAACATCCATCAACATCCCACCATCATGCCATCCTATCAACAGCAATGGGTTAACAAGTGATTAATCCACTTCTGCTTGAGCTAGTCAAAAATGGCGCCTTTATTGTTCAACTCTGTCTAATGTCAGACTATTTTATTCGTCAAAGAGAGAGCCCTCGGACATCCTAGGCAGCAATGAGTTAACAAGTGAATTAACCCATTCCTGCCCGATCCAGCCAAAAATGGCCTCTTTATTTTCTTACTCCGTCTAACGTCAGACGATTTTACTCGTAAAAGAGAGAGCCCACGCACATCCTAGGCAGCAATAGGTTAACAAGTGATTAGTCCATCCCAAGCCAGCCAAAAATAGCACCTTTTACTCTGTCTAAAGCCAGACGATTGTATTCTGTTTAACGCCTGACAATTTTACTCATCGAAGGGAGAACCCTCAGACATCCTAGGCAGCAATGGGTTAACAAGGATGTCCTAGGATGTCCGAGAGTTCTCACTTTGATGACTAAAATCGTCTGGCTTTAGACAGAGTAAAACAATAAAGGTGCTATTTTTGGCTGGCTTGGGATGGGTTAATCACGTGCACTTGTTAACCCATTGCTGCCTAAGATATCGGAGGGCTCTCTCTCTTTGACGGGTAAAATCGTCTGGCATTAGACAGAGTTCGACAATAAAGGGGCCATTTTTGGCTAGCTCAGGCAGAAATGGATTAATCACTGCCTGAGCCAGTCAAAAAAGGCTCTTTTGTTTTACTCAAATTATTAAGTATATAATTAAGTAATGACTATGAATTTGCAACCTTAGCTCTTCATCTGAGCCTCCGTGGCTCAATGGTTAGAGCGTCTAACTGGTCATTAGAAGGTTGCATGTTCGAACCTTGTCCGGGGGCTCAGAGATCTTTTCTGAGTAATTAAGCTTGACGAACGTCCACCGAACGTCTGTTAGACAATTTTACTAGTCAAAGAAAGAACCCTCAGACACCATATAGGCAGGAATGAGTTGAAGGCTCTTGGCAGTCTAACACTTCTGCAAGAAAACAGCAAAAAGTACACCCAAGGAGAAAAACAGAATAACTGGGAAAAGAAAAAGAAAATTAGTTTAGGGTTACCTTCTTTGAAAGTTCCAGGAAGAATAATTTGGCCAGATCGGCAATTCTTTTATCTTTGTCTTCCAAGCAAGTGGCCATTTCGCTGATCTGACCTTTGACCTTGACCATGTCGTTTAGAATAAGGTGTGTGAGAACCATCAGAGTGTTTTTGCGAACCTGACACGATTCATCACGAAGCCTAGCAAAATGAAATAAAAATATGATTGTAGCAGTAATATGAAGAGATAAGTGCGTGAACAAAGGTGAAGTGCATGAGGCGAAGTAAAGTGAGGTGAAGTAAAGTGAGTAGACTTTCTCAAAGTCCTTTCAAACATTTTTGACCTTTCGACATTTTTGACCTTTCGGTTCCTCGTTGAAAAGGACTTTTCCCACCTGCAGCGCGCCAAAATTCACTGGTGAATTTTTCGACCGGTGACGTAATTCGGGAAGTAATTATATTCAGGCTAAATTGCTATGCAACTGCTATCTTTGGACGTTGGAGCTAAACAGACTCTTGAAAACGTTTTAGTAGGGGTAGAACCACTTTCCATTGCATGTACGACAACCCAAAACACGTCAAAACAGGGCGATGTACGTTTCAGCGATTTCCCGCCGGAATATTTAATTAGATTCAAAAACCTGCAAGCGAAACAAGTCCGCCTCTTTCCTCCCGCTTTTCCGCTCTCACGCAAAAACTAGCGCTAAGAGGCGGACTTGGAGCAAGTCTATAAAGTGAGGTGAGATGGAGTGAACTGATGTTGAAGTTAACTGAATTGAAGTAAAATGAGGTCAAGTGGAATGAAACGCAGTGAAGTAAATCGAAGTGAAGTGAGGTGGCGTGGGGTGGGGTGAAGTAAAGCGAAGAGAGGTGAGGTAAAGTGAAGTGGGGAGTGAGGTGAAGTAAGGCGAAGTAAAGTAAAGTAAAGTAAAGTAAAGTAAAGTAAAGTGAAGTAAAGTGAAGTAAAGTGAAGTAAAGTAAAGTGAAGTGAAGTGAAGTGAAGTGAAGTGAAGTGAAGCGAAGCGAAGCGAAGCGAAGCGAAGCGAAGCGAAGCGAAAGCGAATTGAAGCGAATTGAAGTGAAGTGAAGTGAAGTGAAGTGAAGTGAAGTGAAGTGAAGTGAAGTGAAGTGACGTGACGCGAAGCGAATTGAAGCGAAGTGAAGTGAAGTGAAGTGAAGTGAAGTGAAGTGAAGTGAAGTGAAGTGAAGTGAAGTGAAGTGAAATAGAGTATAGTAAATTGAAATGAAGCAAAGTGAAATGAGGTGAAGCACACAACGTAATCTATAACCAAACATATGATCTAATCAACGACTGCCCCCTTCCTGTAAACTAAAACCTATTGTATAACAATTTCAAGCAATTTACCTTGCATAAAGGTTTGGCGTCCATGGTTCTATTAAATTAGGGAAACGAAATGTGAGGTCGCCAAGAGAAATGATTGTGTTGGCACGAATAATTGCGTGAGGACTCTATAAGAAAACAGAAATTGTTGAAATTTTGAGAGACGACAACATTTATGATGGTGTATACATATACACAACCAGACGCTCCGTCCCAGATCCCAAATAACCGGAGATTAAGAGCGTCTGCGAATCAGCGCCAAATTCCGTGTTGTGTAATTTATTTTCCCTGCTGACAGAGTGCCCCTTTCACCCCACAAGCGGAAGAGACTGCCAACGAGATCCACTTTCTTTCATCAGCCGATCATCCAGGAAAGTGGATGAGTCAATCTAGTTTCAAACTAGTCAAACCGGTTATTATCTCACGTACGCACAATTATTGAAATTGCTGAATTTCTACGCGCCTACGGCATTAATTTTTATACGAAACAGTTTGCGTACACTTAACCGACTTAGCCTGCAAATACAGCCGCCTCACATCGGGACTTCCCAAGAGAGACGTAGTTTTTTCCAAACGAAGGAAAACGGATAGCTATTCTTTTCACTAATAGTTCGATTGCAAACGACTATTTAAAGATTCAACAGGAAGCCCGTTTGATGACTGGAAAATCGTTCGATTTCGATAGGAAATCTTGCAATGATACTTTCGTATCTCTTCCCACTGGCCATGGTAAGTCGATCATTTACCAAATCTCCCCCTTGGTTGATATCCGGCTGATCTGTTATTGATTGTAGTGGGTATAGTGAATATTATTATTGACCGGTAACGAGTTTATCTTTGACTCGTTTAAAAAGGATTTGGGGCGTGCTCAATAAGAAAAGTGGAGCTCGTTGGCAGAGTCTCCTTCTCCGCTTGCGGGGTAAAATGGGCACTCTGTCAGCAGAGAATAATTTATTCAGATTAATTTGCAATTTAGCAATGCTTACAGCAAGTGTCTACGACTAACGAGTATTCGCTAACAACTTAACAATCTATAATAAATAAATCTAATAAAAAATCTATATATAAATCTAATCGATAAATAGGATATATACTCGGAGCTTCGTAAGAAGGTAATAAAACAAAAACGAACATCGAGGAGCAAAGGACGTACTATAAGTCTCATATTTCACTGTTGGTCAGTTCGTTAGTTGATTGGTCAGTTCCTTAGTTGATTGGTTAGTTGATTGAGTAGTTGGATCCGGTTAGCCTACGCATATTTAGACGGTCGGAAATTACCGTCTATGAATATTGGCCAAATATTTACTGTATATGCGATATTCATTATAGATTAATAGCACTCCGTCGTGATGACGTCAGGATTGATGTTTGTCCGCTTTTACCCACAATTACCCTGGGTGCCAGAGGCTCTGAGTTTGTGTTTGGGAGAGGGAGAGCCTCTGGTCACGCGAGCTTCAAATCTCACTTTGGCGAGTTACTTCCTGTTGATTATTCTCACGGTTGAGTGAAATTTGAAACGCACGTTGCTATGTTACGATTGTTCAAAGTCCTCGACAGGCCACAATTCTAACTCACTGTGGAAAGAATAATTATCGGACTTCCTCTGTTCACAAAAACTAGACTTTCGCTTTGGTATTTTAGTGAGCTGAAACGGCAATCCGAGACTCAGAGGTGTGTGATTTAAGTTTTTAATATTTTTAATTACTTCCTGTTGATTATTCTCACGGATAGCTCACTCGTTCATTACTTCGTTTTCGATAAGGAAACTATGGATTTTATCTCAATTCTAACTCACTGTGGAAAGAAGAATTATCGGACTTCCTCTGTTCACAAAAACTAGACTTTCGCTTTGGTTTTTCAGTGAGCTGAAACGGCACTCCGAGACTCCGAGGTGTATGGTTTAAGTTTTTAATATTTTTAATTACTCACGGTCACGCGTGACTTGCTTTGATTAACCAATAGTAACGCCACAGTAACGCTTTCAGAAATTTAGGCCAATCAAAAACCGAGTTCAGATATTGAACTCGCCAAAGTGAGATTTGAAGCTCGCGTGACCAGAGGCTCTCCCTCTCCCAAACACAAACTCAGAGCCTCTGGCACCCAGGGTAATTGTGGGTAAAAGCGGACAAACATCAATCCTGACGTCATCACGACGGAGTGCTATTAATCTATAAGGAATATCGCATATACAGTAAATATTTGGCCAATATTCATAGACGGTAATTTCCGACCGTCTAAATATGCGTAGGCTAACCGGATCCAACTACTCAATCAACTAACCAATCAACTAAGGAACTGACCAATCAACTAACGAACTGACCAACAGTGAAATATGAGACTTATAGTACGTCCTTTGCTCCTCGATGTTCGTTTTTGTTTTATTACCTTCTTACGAAGCTCCGAGTATATATCCTATTTATCGATTAGATTTATATATAGATTTTTTATTAGATTTATTTATTATAGATTGTTAAGTTGTTAGCGAATACTCGTTAGTCGTAGACACTTGCTGTAAGCATTGCTAAATTGCAAATTAATCTGAATAAATTATTCTCTGCTGACAGAGTGCCCATTTTACCCCGCAAGCGGAGAAGGAGACTCTGCCAACGAGCTGCACTTTTCTTATTGAGCACGCCCCAAATCCTTTTTAAACGAGTCAAAGATAAACTCGTTACTGGTCAATAATAATATTCACTATACCCACTACAATCAATAACAGATCAGCGTGACCAGAGGCTCTCCCTCTCCCAAACACAAACTCAGAGCCTCTGGCACCCAGGGTAACCCACAATTCCTGCAGTCCGAACAATAGATAATGGCTCATTTGCAATCGTTTGAAAGTCAAGTTTGCTTTGTTTGTCCAATTTTGTGCTATTGATACCAGGTCGACGGTACGCTATTAGAACTGCTTCCGTTTCGAATGTTTTGTTTACCACGCAGACAAAGGCAACGAACGTTTTGTCTCGTCCGCTGGCCTCAGTGCATTAATCGAGACTGTATCAAATCACGGACTAAAAAAGGAGTTCGTTAATTCTTTTAGAAGCTTTTATAGTCTGCGTAATGTTGTTTGAGAACGATCAAACAGCCAAAAAAGATACGGGACTGAACTTGTGAATCGCTTCAAACATCACCAACAAACCAAATAACCAACCAGCCGACCAACAAACTCGCCAGCCAGCCAGCCAGCCAACCAACCAACCAACCAACCAACCAACCAACCAACCAACCAACCAACCAACCAACCAACCAACCAACCAACCAACCAACCAACCAACCAACCCGTAAACGAACGAACAAACACAAACGAACAAACTTTATTTATTAAGTTAAAGTTAAAAGGCAAAGAAACGAAACGAACGAAATGAGAAACAAACCAACAAACCAACTAAAAAACTAAAAATATAGATTAAAATCCCCCCCCCCCCCCAAAAAACAAACAAAAAAAAAACACAACAAAAAACAAAAACAAAAAAAAACAACGAAAAAACCCCCCCAGATAAATAAAAATATAATAGGTAAACGCAAAAGCTCAAATGATAGAGCATCAAACCAGATTCGCAAGCCGCGCAAATTCAAATCCTGTTCTGATCAATCTGACATGGTTAAATTTTACCATTAAAAATCTGAAAAATGGTAAGGTGGTTTATGCGAGTATATCTGACCTTCTCCAGTATAGTAAACAAAAGCTGAAGATTCTTTTCACAGAATTCGGCACTGAAATCAAAAAATAATGTTACAATAAAGAGCAAGTCCAACTACCTCAATCCTGATAGTGAAACAAAAGTAGCGTGCTGCGTAGGCAGTGTTGAAACAACAATCGAAATATAATTTAGGTTTGATCATACTGCCGAAACACTGAAAGTAGGAGTCTAACGTTTCGAGCGAAGCCCCTTCGCTTGAAACGTTAGAATCCTACGTTCTCTGTTTCGGCATGCAGTATATCTAACCTAAACTATATTTCGATTGTTACCTCAATCCTACACGTTTTAGAGATTTTTGGTAAAAGAAAAATTCGAAATTTTTAAAACTATCGGTAACGGTCTCCGTAGCCCTGAGTTAGGGCCTGTTTATATATGATCGCGGTATACCGGGATGTCCCTTAACTGAAATTCCGTTGTCTTTTTGACCAATCTCTGATGGTGGTGTGCCTGGATCTCAGCTTGTAGATAATTTACTGTTGTTTTCCAAGTTACTTTTATATGGAGACCGGGACGTCCCACCTGACCTGGATCTCGGTTGAAAAAACAGGGATCCTGGTCAGGCGGGACAAATGTTTGTCCATATAAACGCAATACCCCGGTAGACCAGGATGAAGTTTATTGAACTGCAGTGCTTGTAACTTTGAATATTACGGTCAGAATTTCATCCAAACGGTCAGGTCTAGAGACAAGACACTCATAAAAGTGAAATAACTTCTAACATAGTAGAATTAGGATGAGTTTTTGCTTTTTTGGCTCCATTTCCTTAAATTCCCGCGCTTTTTGACCCGTCCTTAAATCCCCGCGCTATTTGACCCGTCCTTAAATTCCCGCGCTTTTTGACCCGTCCTTAAATTCCCGCGCTTTTTGACCCGTCCTTAAATCCCCGCGCTATTTGACCCGTCCTTAAATCCCCGCGCTATTTGACCCGTCCTTAAATTCCCGCGCTTTTTGACCCGTCCTTAAATCCCCGCGCTATTTGACCCGTCCTTAAATTCCCACGCTTTTTGATCCAGAATGAAATTCATCCCAGTCAACCGAGACATCCCGGCACACAAGCCCTAAGGCTCGATTTCCAGCCGTCACATGGAACCAGTAGACTTAATTCTCCCCCCGGAAGAAACTTCTGGACGCGTGAACGACCGTCTGGGGCGTATTCAATCTCGTTTCCAGAGCCCACGTTCCCCACCTGGGAAACGAGAGACTCTGGGATAATTTCATTGGCTGATGAACACAGTGAACTCTACATAACTCTTCTTCCAGATAACAAGAATCCTGTGATGGAGTGAACGGATTATCCCAGAGCCTCTCGTTTCCCGCCCGCTGGGTAAGGGGAACGTGGGCTCTGGGAACGAGATTGGGGCGTATTACATCAATCAATTTCACGATATCAAAAACCTTAGAAGGTGACTGAAATATAAGTAACTTTTCCGATCCTGTAGACCAGTGCTTCTCAACCGGGGTCCATATGCCACCTAGGGGGAATTACAAAGTCTTGGGGGTGAATGTTAAAGGGAGCTAGGGGAATTGGGGGTGAATGGCTAAATAATGGAGAAATCTGCTCCAAGGGAAAAAATTGTATTGAACATTAAAAGTCTGAAAATAGCATGCATGTGGAACCACATGTACAGTGAAATCATTGATTGTCAAACTTTGGAAACCCAGCTATTTGTATATTAAAGTTGAATAACAAGGACAAAGGACATTAAAGAGGCAAAGGCTTTTTATAAGGGGTTAAAAAAAGAAAAGAATCAATAGTTTAATTGTTAATGATTCAATCATTAACTATAATAGAATTTAGATACGCCACGATCTAGCAAGAATATATAAGATGTGTAATCTGACACCAGCTGACTAGCGAACTGCGCAATTGTATAATATTGTCTCAAAATTCAGTAAACTATTGTACTGTTATAGTGTTATACTATTGTTAGGAGAGGTAGCCTGCGATCATGCTCTACAGAAGACCTGATTGCAGGTTAAGGGAGAGGGGGGTGTAACGAAGGAATACTTGCCCAGGTGGGGAATCTGAGAAAAAAGGTTGAGAAGCACCGCTGTAGACTGAATGACGAAAACATCGCGGCCTTTAACCAATTTCTCTAGAGCTTCCCGTTATAAATCTTTTAGACAGTCAACTTTAAACGTTTCTAAAATTCGATCACGTGCCTCACTCATCAACACTCTATTGAGAGTCATCTGGAACTGACGGAGTAACTCACCCAATAATCCCAATAATGACCACGTAATTACTTCAGATAATTGACCAAATTTCCCTTACCTGACCAACATAAACTTTGCTAAGGCCAATGATGCTGCCGCCTTCAACTGAGGATCGACGTACTTGGTTGGATTATTACACACAGTAATGATAAGCGGACTCAGTAGAGACAACAAATTGTTCCCTACATTAAATAAAATTACGAAAAATAAATCAATGATAAGTGACTACTTCTCACTCCTATCTCACTCCTACCCGTCTCTATCTAATACCTAGACCCTGTCTCTATCTTACTCCTACCTGTCTCTATCTTACTCCTACCTGTCTCTATCTTACTCCTACCTGTCTCTATCTCACTCTTACCTGTCTCTATCTCACTCCTACCTGTCCCTATCTTACTCCTACCTGTCTCTACCTTACTCCTACCTGTCTCTATCTCATTCCTACCTGTCCCTATCTTACTCCTACCTGTCTCTACCTTACTCCTACCTGTCTCTACCTTACTCCTACCTGTCTCTATCTAATACCTAGACCTTTTTCTACCTTACTCCTACCTGTCTACCTCACTCTTACATATCTCTATCTTACTCCCACCTGTCTCTATCTCACTCCTACTGTCTCTATCTCACTCCTACCTGTCTCTATCTAATACCTACTTGTCTTTACTCACTCCTACCTGCCTTTATCTCACTCCTACCTGTCTTTATCTCACTCCTACCTGTCGCTATCTTACTCCTACCTGTCCCTATCTCACTCCTACCTGTCTCTATCTCACACATACCTGTCTATTTTACTCCCACCTGTCTCTATCGCACTCCTACTTGTCTCTATCTCACTCCTACCTGTCTCTATCTCACTCCTACCTGTCTCTATCTCATTCCTACCTGTCTCTATCTCACTCCTACCTGTCTCTATCTCACTCCTACCTGTCTCTATCTCACTCCTACCTGTCTCTATCGTACTTCTACCTGTCTCTATCTCACTCCTACCTGTCTCTATCTTATTCTTACCTGTTCCTCTCTCACTCCTACCTGTCTCTATCTAATACCTACCTGTCTTTACTCACTCCTACCTGTCTTTATCTCACTCCTACCTGTCTCTATCTTACTCTTACCTGTCTCTATCTCACACATACCTGTCACTATCTCACACCTACCTGTCTCTATTTTACTCCCACCTGTCTCTATCGCACTCCTACCTGTCTCTATCTCGCTCCTACCTGTCTCTATGCCACTCCTACCTGTCTATCTCACTCCTACCTGTCTCTATGCCACTCCTACCCCTCTATCTCACTCCGACCTGTCTATCTCACTGTAACCATCTCTCTTTAAACTGGTTGTTACTATTTAAATCCTACCTGTTACTATTTCATGGTCACAAATCTTTTTGATGTATTCAGACTCGGTATCTTCAGCCGACGCTCCAGTCAATCCAAGCTCATCTTCAAGAGCCTCGTTTGCACTCTCCTGGGTAAAATTAAGACAATATATTACATGAGTCGTTGACAGTGAAAACAAAAAAAGCATATTCAGTGTTCGTTATTTATGGCCGAGATTGGAACTGACGAGAAATGATTTGCATAGTAAGTACAATTTTTAGCAAGAAAAGATTGGGGAAGTTTTTGTTGTTGCAATACAAATATTGGGTCACTGTTCCTAGATCACCAACCCCAACACCAACACCAACCCAAACACACTAACACACCAACACTAACACGAACACCCCAACACTAACACTAACACCCTAACAACAACACCCCAACACCCCAACACCCACACCAACACCCAAACACCATCACCCCAACACCAACACCAACACCAACACACCAACACCGACACCGACACCGACACCAACACCAACACCAACACCAACACCAACACTAACACTAACACTAACACTAACACTAACACTAACACTAACACTAACACTAACACTAACACTAACACCAACACCAACATTAAAGTGCATATATGAGAATTTTCAAAAAATGGCTCTAAAATTTGGCCGTATTGAGACGATTCTAACGATATATAACACTCCTTCAACGGATGAAAACTTCCCAAGATATTTGGTTCTAAACATGGCGAAAAATAGGTTTTTCAAAACATGACCGGAAGTGAGTCCGAATAAGGCTGATGACGTCAAATCGGGACAAGCTGTATTTGCGACTACAGTTGTTTAGTATACAATTGAGGACGAAATACCTTTGCGGTGTGTTGTATTCGAATGTTTCAACAAGCCAGACCCTAAAAACGGTACAACACTTCATAGGAAAACTTACGATGAAGATTTAATACCAGAAGCAATAGAATGATGCCAATGTTAGGATGCAAAGATACAGTATGGCGCACTGTATGGTCTAAGCATTTCAACTGGCCAGACGGTTTCTTCGGAAACATTGTTTTCAAGACAAGAGAAGCCCTATATCCCGTGGCTAAACTGGGCTGATATATTAGAGAAACCTTCTACCCACCATATTTACTGCAGACAAACGCGAAGGAAAACTTTGAATTGCGAGTCAAGCGCGACAAGAGGATTCAACGCAACATGAGCAGGAATCAACAAACTTGTTGCATGTTTTGATGCAATTATTTTAACAAACACGGATCCCAGGTAAAATAAGTTTTTTAGATATTTAGAAAGAAAGAAGTGCTGCTGAAAAACCACAACCTTCCAGATCATCTGAATACATCGAGCATGAAAATATAATGAAAACAAAACAAGCATATGTCGTTATGTCGAACATCTCGTCAACTGCCTTAATTCTCGCGTTACATAAACCACTGACTTTTTTCTCGAGCTTTACAGCTATTTACTGTGGTTGGTATGATTAGGGTTTTCTGCGTATTCGTATCTATAGAATAAAGCTACAGTTTGGAAGATCTTTAAAATTGTATTCCTGATATGCCAATAAATATTATAATTTATATTATAAAATATTTATATTTATAATGGCAAAAGTGTTTTACCTGTCAGACCGCAAATTAGCTAAAACATAAACAGACCCTGGAAATTACAGAAACGGAGAAGACTACAGAGTTGCCTACGGATGAGGCTAGAGATGAGTATGTTATAAAGGGCTTAAGGCCAATTATCCTCAACTGTAACAGATTTACGTAAAAGCTGTAAAGAGAAAAATATCATGGTCCCTGCGAGATGCTTGACAGGACGATATTACTGCTTGTTTTGTTTTCATTAAACATTCAAGAGTAGACGTATTTCAAGGGTAAGGAAGATTTGGATTTTTCAGTGGTATTTGACTCTTCTTCGTATTTCCTAAATATCTAAAAAGTTATACCGAGGATCCATATTTGTGGGAAAAAATGCATTAAATTACAATAGACAACGGGTTTGTTGATTTCTCACTGCGTGACTCGGATCGCTCGCCCTGAAAGCGCTTCTTGGTGGTCGTGTGGAGCAGATGCGCGTGAGTAGAACGTTACTCTAATACCATCCGTTTCTATACGAGATATAGAGCTTATCTTGTACTGGATAACTACTCTTCCAGCGAAACCGACGTTGGGAATCGACTGGCTTACACTTTGTGTGCGTTTGCGCTTAACAAGTTAACAACCCAAAGTTGGCGTCTTTCTCTTGCCTCCAATCTTAAACCTTTAGTGTAAGCCTTCCTGCATGCAGTGTTATACCATTCTCTGAGTTTATGCCATTATCTGGTTTGTTGAAACACTCGAATAAAACACACCGCGAAGGTATTTTGTCCGCAATTGTAAAGTAAACAACTGTAGTTGAAATTACAGCTTGCCCGATTTTATGTCAACACCAACACCAACACCAACACCAACACCAACACCAACACTAACACTAACACTAACACTAACACTAACACTAACACTAACACTAACACTAACACTAACACTAACACTAACACTAACACTAACACACCAAGCCCAAACCCAATCCACGTTGGCGAAGAAACGCGGGCTCGCATAAGGGTCGGACTCGAGCGCAGAACCTGAAAATCATCTTACCTTTGTCCTTGGTGTCTGGTTTGTAGTCTCGTTTTGCTGCCCAGGATGAGGAGTGCGATTGTTGTTCTTTTTCTTGCCTTTCTCGTCTTCTTTGATCCTCTCACGTCTTTTAATCTCGCCCAAAATGCTTCCATCTAAATGAACAACTTGACGGAGAGCGACATGACCCGCCAAAGCCAGGAGACGCCCAAGAAGATGACTTGGACATGATGACATAATCGAGTCTTCTGGTGTTTCTAAAGAAGGAAGGTTTATGGCAACTGAATACACTTTTAATAATACAATGCGATACAATACAGTGCGATACAATATGGGAGACTACAACACAACGTAGCATAGTACACTACATTGGTGGCACAGTGGTCAGCGCACGCGTCTTTCACCTCTGCGAGCAGGGTTCGATTTCTGCTCTCAGCAGTTATCTGATTGAAAATTTCACCTTGACCGCATGTGAGAAGAGTGATTCCCGTTCGACTCTACCAAACACCACAGATTTCACCTGGGTACTTCGGTTTTCCCCTGTAGTAACACTGGACCAATGAGGGATGGCCTTTACTGGACCTCTAGGGATAACAGTTTAGATATAACTGATATAGTTATCCAGTATAAATATAAGCTAGTTTAGTTTAGTTTCGTTTATCACAACACACACACTACAACACACTGCAACTTAGAACAGCTCTCAACGAATACACAACACAGCACAGCACAGCACAGCACAGCACAACACAACACAACACAACACAACACAACACAACACAACACAACACAACAAAAAATAGCAAAACACAGCACAGCACAACACAGCACAACACAACACAACACAACACAACACAACACAACACAACGCAACGCAACGCAACGCAACGCAACGCAACGCAACGCAGCACAGCGCAACGCAACGCAACACAACACAACACAACACAACACAACACAACACAACACAACACAACACAACACAACACAACACAACACAACACAACACAACACAACACAACACAACATAGAAAAACACAACACACCACAACACAGCACAGCACAGCAGAAAATAGCAAAACACAACACACCAGAACACAATACAACAGCTCAACACAACCAACACAGCACCACACAGCGCATTATTATACGGCCGAGATCGTAATGTGCACAAACCTTAGAACCGTCAATAAATAATAGAGTATAATAGAATACAATAGTACTCAATAGCACGTGGTCAATCTCCCAATCAAATGGTGATTGTTTTAGTAAGGTGATATATAAAATGGAGTGGGGTGGAATGGATAGACATGCAGACAAAAAAAAACCCCACATAACATACACCAAATCGTAGTTTCATTTAGGCCCCAATGCAAATTACATCGTGTCTGTTAAAGCAAAACGGGAAGATAACATAGGCTGGGACTGTTTTTTCATGTTTTGAGTTCATTATTTTAGACACTACGTTTAGGATTATTGTCAAGGATAATCGATAAGCAAATTTTATCCTTATAGAATACCCAAACATTAAAAACTTTCTGAAATCAGAAATGTTATGTTTACTACGGCTGCTTCAGCCTCACGTTATAAATAAACTAAGTTTTATCCCAACTCAGATTTTATGCGCAGTCGAAACTCCAATTTCGTCTATAACATCAAATTACCTTCGTCACCATTCCCATTACTATTTTCAACATTTGTCTGGTTACCAAAAACCTTTACCATCAACTTCTTGATCAAAGTGCCGCATATAACATCAGGATGCTCGGCCAGTTGATAGATAACATTAAGGGCTTCCTCGGCCATCGGAACCCACATACCACCCAAGGCTGACGTGATGCCTGAAACCACGATATCTGTAAGACGTTGAAAGATCACGTGATCGGAAGCAAAGCGTAACGGTTCGTCGTTGTCACCAGGTCTCTACGAATAAAATTAAGCGCGAAATACTACTGCATTTGTTTGTTGGTTTGAATGTGTGTGCGTCTTCCTTTCTTCCTCCCTTCCTTCTCTCCTCCATTCCTTCTTCCTTCTTCTCTTCCTTCCTCCCTTCCTTCCTCTCTTTCTTTCTTTCTTTCTCTCTTTCTTTCTCTCTTTCTCTCTTTCTCTCTTTCTCTCTTTCTCTCTTTCTTTCTTTCTTTCTTTCTTTCTTTCTTCCTTTCTTTCTTTCTTTCTTTCTTTCTTTCTTTCTTTCTTTCTTTCTTTCTTTTTTTCTTTCTTCCTTCCTTCCTTCTTTCCTTCCTTCTTTCTTTCTTTCTTTCTTTCTTTCTTTCTTTCTTTCTTTCTTTCTTTCCTTCCTTCCTTCCTCTCTCTTTCTTTCTTTCTTTCTCTCTCTCTCTCTCTCTCTCTCTCTCTCTCTCTCTCTCTCTCTCTCTCTCTCTCTCTCTCTCTCTCTCTCTCTTTCTTTCTTTCTTTCTTTCTTTCTTTCTTTCTTTCTTTCTTTCTTTCTTTCTTTCTTTCTTTCTTTCTTTGAGTGTTTAATTGTTTTGATTTAACAAATTTTAACAAAAAATAATCTCAGGGCTCAATTGAGTGACCTAGAGATTTTTACCAACCTATAAATAAAATATTTACAAAAGTCATATAAATTAAAAGAAGAAAGTACACGATAAAAGTATTTACATCCTAGCTGACTTAAATAAGTTTTTTATACGAATCGATCCAAAAATAACCGCCTTCTGCATTCTTTTTAATACGGCCCTTGCTAATTTCTCTTGGCCCAGCAGAACGGCTAACGAGGCTTTCAGCGATTTTTTATAGCCACCCATCACGTCCAGAAGAACATTGATTTGGTATACATCAAATCCTTCGAATCTCTTCTGAAGCTCGGCTCGGACTTCTTGGTACTTGTTCGTTTTTTCTTCATCCTTTCTTTCCATATTGCTGTTTGATGGGCAACTACATTCTATGACTACCACCGTCTTCTGTTTCCTGTTGATTAGTACCATATCTGGTCTATTACCCTGTTCTGTTGATGTTATTACTTGACTACCAGAGGAGAGAATTGGCATGTCCCATAAAATTTCCACGTCCTTGGTCTTCGTCACAGGTTTGGGCTCAATTGCACTATTTGCTGGAGGAATAGTTTTAATAATGCCAAATTGTTGCAATAGTGCAAAATAAAGACATTTTAAGACATTATTGTGTCGATATAGATATTCCGTCTGAGAGAGCCGTTCGCACCCAGACAAAATATGCGATACGGTTTCTTGCTTCGATTCACATAGGCGGCACATATTGGTGGTGGTATCTTGCCCAAGCTTGACGCTGTAATAAACGCGGGTGGGGATCAACTGCTGTACAATTTCCTCCATGTCGGCCACTACATCAGTAGGACATCCTTTCCACCCATTTAGCCATGGGAATCCATCACTGCCATATCCCATTTCCCACCGCTGGTTGGTGTTACGGCCAAGCCATGGCTGATTTCCAATTGCTTTTCTTAATTTGGTAATTCTGATTTCTCGAAGTAAAGACTTTATCTTTCTTTCATCTGTAACAACTTTCTCGTTACCATCTTCAGTAGTATATATGATGGACCATTCTAGATTGCTATTTGTGGAAATGTCAATTCCTAGTTCTTCAGCAAACTTCTTGGCATCTTTCATGATGGATCTTCTTCCTCTATTTCTTCTTACTTGGTCAGTAAGCGCGGCTGCTTTCACTGTTGGATCGTTCGATGCGTACAGATGGATGGCAGTTTTAATTCTCAATTCTTTATATTCTTGCTCAACGCTTTTTAAGCCCCTACCTCCTTGTGCTCTCGGGAGATACAGCAGATGTACAGAAACACATGGGTGTCTTCCTCTGTTGTCTGTAAGAATCTTTCGAACTTCTCGGTCGAGTTCCTGCAACTGGTGAATTGTCCATTCTGTGATGGTCATGAAATAAGAAAGGGCGGACATTGCAAATGTGTTGGTGGCCAGCACTTTGAACAGGTCGGACAGTGGTGATGCCCATATAAGCCAAACTCGCTGCAGGAATTCCTTGCTTGCCTTCTCGTGGATGGTACCTTTATCTAGGCCCAGATGCTCATGTATACCAAGAAATTTGTATGGCTTGTTCGCGGTGACTGAATCTATCAACGTCAAATCATTTAACTTGAGTTGAGACTGTTCATCCAGAACTCCCCTTTTCACATTCATCACGGCGCATTTCTTGTCATTCCATTCCATGTTCAAGTCTTTCATGCACGTCTGGCTACACTGCAAGGCTGGATATAACTTCTTATCATTTGCAGAAAACATTTTCAAATCATCAATAAACATCAGTTGTGTAATTTTCAATGAGATAGGTTTGCTGATACAATATCCTTCCATTGTCCTTATTTTCCAGGCAAGAGGATTTAAGTAAATGGTGAACAGCTTTGGGCATAAAGAATCACCTTGTAGTAGAGCCTTTTTTAGGATTATTGGACTGGACTCTCTCCTTCCGTCAGTGGTAGTGACATTGAGACTTGTGGAACATCCTGTGACCATTTTCATTATTGCCTGGTTAACTTTAGCTGGAAACTTGTGCATGGTTAAAATCTTTCTAAGAACTGAATGGTCCACACTGTCATACGCTTTACGGACATCGATCCACGCACACGCCATATTTCGTCGCCGGTCTTTAACATCTTCCATAACGGCTTTATCGATTAGCAGGTTGTCTAAGCACCCGGACACACCCTCTCTTGCTCCTCTTTGGTCGGATTGTAGCAGTCCTGTTTCTTCAAGATGATTATTCACATGTGGTATCAAGAGAGATGTCGTCAATTTATACACAGTGTTCAAGCACGTGATCGGTCTATGGTTTGATGTATTCCATTCACCGTCCTTTGGTATCAGAGAAGTACGACCTCTGTTAAGCCATACTGGTAAACTCTCATCGTTATTTAATAGGTCCTGGACTATTCCCGCGAGTGGTCGGTGCATTACTGAAAGTTTCTTTAACCAGAAATTACATATTCCATCTGGACCAGGCGCAGACCAATTTTTCTTCTTTCTAATAGCTTTTCCTATTTCGTCTTTGCCAACAAATATATGGTTATCATTCGTTTGCCTTGATATATTGCAGCAGGCGTCCATCGCGCTTTCAATCTCTTTTAGCCAAGGTGCATCAGGGTTACCTTTTCCTTCTCTCTCCCAAATCGGTCTCCAAAACGTTTCGGCTTGTTCAAGCGATTCAAAACAATTTCCGTCGCCTTGTTCGTTGCTGTCACACGTAAGATTCTCTTCCATTTTTGGCCTGGGGTTGTCTGGGTTTTTCGAAATACATTTGCGCATGGTGTTATGTATTCTTGTCGGTTGGTTTATGTAGGTATTGTTCCATCTCCTGCATACTTCTTGTTTAAGCTTTCGTCTTCGTTTTCTTGCCAACCTCTTAAGCGAAACCTTTTGTTTTTCAATGAACGCATATAGGCTTGAGCAGCTGATTTTGATACCTCTTTCGTTCTTTAGGAATCTCTGGTTTTTCTCCCCTTCTTTGTTAATTTTGCATGGTTTTGAAGTCGACAAATCTCCGCACTCGCAATAGAAATTTCTCTTCTCGCCTGTAATATTTCGCTTTCGACCTTTTTTAAAGAGTTAGGTATTCTTGGGCGCTGTGTTCCTGTTCTAGAGTCTTTAACTTTTTCTTTCGCTTTTCCAGTGGTTAAAAGCCATGCTGTTGCTGTAGAATATACAACGCAATTATAGTACCATAACCGTGCACTCGGCTCGCTATCTGTGTTTTCTAGTATGTTATCCCACAGTGTCTTTGCAACAGAATTCAGTATTTTAATCTCAGAGGCAGTAGGAGAGGCGTTCGTTCTTGTATGGTATTTACGATTTTCAAACTCACCGGGCACATCTGTTATTCTTGACATAATCTCTGTGGCATTTTTCCATATTTCGTCACGCATTCGCTTCTCTTGTTCACTTAATGGTGGTGTGTCTGTTGCTGTGTCTCTTAGGACTTCCTCTTGTTCTAATACAATGCCATCCGACTGATTACACGTTTCGTTGCTTTGAGCTTCGCCCAAATTACCATTTCTTCCTTCCTCAATAATTTCATGGTCTGTATTCGCCCTCGAACTTCTTTGACTTTCGATTTCTTCTCGAACTTGCTTAGCAGTTACCACAGTTTCAGACTTTAATTGATTTGCTCTTACCCTTAAATTGTCCTTCGATATATTTAGATGTTCATATCCCTTATCATTCCACAGGTCTTGAAGAATATCCAAGTAGTTCTTCTTCTTACCGTCTGCCGTCAGCGGTGGTGAATTGCTGTTTCTAAGCTGGATAGCTTTAGAACGGCACTCCTGAAGGTCTATTAACATTGTGGCTCTCCATCGAACCATCTTGCTAACATGCGGAACACGGGAAGGAAATTCGATATCACCTCTACACATACATAGTTTTCTTATCGAAGTTGTATATACAGTACACAAATTGAAGACACAAATAAATAAAATTAATCCAAATAACATTGGTTGTCCGGTCAGCAGCCAACTAATCTGTACAGAATAGAGCTCAGTGTTATAAAACACTTTTATTTCGAGGCTTGGCGCGTCCCAGTTCGGTCAGCTTTCGATAATACATCCGGAGCTCAACAGCACACGTCTGCCCTACTTGCCGCCATAATTCTTTCTTTCTTTCTTTCTTTCTTTCTTTCTTTCTTTCTTTCTTTCTTTCTTTCTTTCTTTCTTTCTTTCTTTCTTCCTTTCTTCCTCTCTTCCTCTCTTCCTCTCTTCCTTCCTTCCTTCCTTCCTTCCTTCCTTCCTTCCTTCCTTCCTTCCTTCCTTCCTTCCTTCCTTCCTTCCTTCCTTCCTCTCTTCCTTCCTTCCTCCCTCCCTTCCCCCCTTTCTTTCTTTCTTTCTTTCTTTCTTTCTTTCTTTCTTTCTTTCTTTCTTTCTTTCTTTCTTTCTTTCTTTCTTTCTTTCTTTCTTTCTTTCTTTCTTTCTTTCTTCCTTTATTTCTTTCTTTCCTTCCTTCCTTCTTTCTCCCTCCCTTCCTTTCCCCCTTTTCTTCTTCCTTCCTTCCTTCTTCCCTTCCTTTCCCCCTTTCTTTCTTTCTTTCTTTCTTTCTTTCTTTCTTTCTTTCTTTCTTTCTTCCTTCCTTCCTTCCTTCCTTCCCTCCTTCCTTCCCTCCCCCTTTCCTTCTTCCTTCCTTCCTCCCTTCCTTTCTCCCTTTCGTTCCTTCCTTCCTTCTTTCTTTCTTTCTTTCTTTCTTTCTTTCTTTCTTTCTTTCTTTCTTTCTTTCTTTCTTTCTTCCTCTCTTCCTCTCTTCCTCTCTTCCTTCCTTCCTTCCTTCCTTCCTTCCTTCCTTCCTTCCTTCCTTCCTTCCTTCCTTCCTCTCTTCCTTCCTTCCTCCCTCCCTTCCTTTCTTTCTTTCTTTCTTTCTTTCTTTCTTTCTTTCTTTCTTTCTTTCTTTCTTTCTTTCTTTCTTTCTTTCTTTCTTTCTTTCTTTCTTTCTTTCTTTCTTTCTTCCTTTATTTCTTTCTTTCCTTCCTTCCTTCTTTCTCCCTCCCTTCCTTTCCCCCTTTTCTTCTTCCTTCCTTCCTTCCTCCCTTCCTTTCCCCCTTTCTTTCTTTCTTTCTTTCTTTCTTTCTTTCTTTCTTTCTTTCTTTCTTTCTTTCTTTCTTTCTTCCTTCCTTCCTTCCTTCCCTCCTTCCTTCCCTCCCCCTTTCCTTCTTCCTTCGTTCCTCCCTTCCTTTCTCCCTTTCGTTCCTTCCTTCCTTCTTTCTTTCTTTCTTTCTTTCTTTCTTTCTTTCTTTCTTTCTTTCTTTCTTTCTTTCCTTCCTTCCTTCCTTCCTTCCTTCCTTCCTTCCTTCCTTCCTTCCTTCCTTCCTTTCCCCCATTCCTTCTTCCTTCCTTCCCCCAATTCCTTCTTCCTTCCTTCCTCCCTCTCTTCCTTCTTGCCTCCCTACCTTCTCGCCATCTTTGTTTAATTTCAGCAAAACTGTACACGTATCTTTAACCAATAAACCGTCGTCCTTGGCTCGATCTCCAAGACCAGTGTTTACCAGTACATCAATGTTGCTTTGAACTATCTCATACTGAGCCCTACTCAACAACAAAAGAAAAGATAGAATTAATTTGCAAGAATCTTAAGCTAAACTAATTTGATTTATACTACACATATTTAATTACTTCTTCCCTCAAGGGGATTTTCAAGAGCAATTTACACACGAAATTCCAAGTGGCACAGTCAAAAGCATATTAACCCTTTACCAGGTATGGTTGTTGCCATTTGGCAACTTATTACTTTCACTCTGGCTAACGTCAGACGATTTTACTCGTCAAGTGGAGACGTCCTGGTAATCTGCCGGGAAAAGTGTTAAAGGCGCACTGGCATCTGCCATACCAGGGCGCTTGTATAAGTATATAAGTATGTAAGCGCCCTGCGCCATACGACACATTTACGACACACATGTTTGACCACGAATTGTCGATTTTTCGAAGGGAGGAAAACCGGAGAACCCAGCGAAAATCGAAGCACAGCAGAGACCAATTAAACTCTACTCACATAAGTCCCAAGCTCGAGAACGGGGTTATTCCCAGACGGTCACCCATCCAAGTACTAACCCCGTCTAACCGGCTTAACTTTTGGTGAGAGGAAGCGCGCTAACTGCACACGCCACCCGTGCTTCCCACCATAGTCCTAGATAACCCTGTCAGTCATATCCAAACTGTTCATCCCAGAGGTCCAGTAAGGACCATCCCACATTAGACCAGTTCTACTACAGCAAGAAACCAAAGCAAACTATTCTATAACTCAATTTATACTCCCTAAAGGCACAATAAGGACCATCCCTCATTGGTTCAGTGTTACTACAGGAACCAGAGGAAACCAAGCTAACTTTATTTCCACTGGATAACTCTGTCACTCATATTTATTAGACTGTTCTCCCTCGAGGTCCACTCTCCAGTAAGGGCCATCCCTCATTGGTTCAGTGTTACTACAGGAAGAAATTAAAGTGAACCAAACTAACTTTATTTACACTGGATAACTCTATCAGCAATACCTAAACTGTTCCCCCTAGAGGTCCAGTAAGGCCCATCCCTAACTGCATGTCCAGTGTTACCACAGAAGGAAACCAGAATAAAATAAATTAACTTTATTTATGTTGGATAACCATATCAGTCGTATCTAAACTGTTCTCTCTAGAGGTCCAGTAATGACCATCCCTAACTGGTCCAATGTTACTACAGGAGGAAACCGGAGTACCTGGAGAAACCTGTGGTGTTTGGTAGAGTCAAACTGAAAGACAAGCACTCTTCTCACAAGCGGCAAAGGGAAAATTTTAATCAGATAAATACAGGATTCAAACCCGGGTCGCAGTAGTGAAAGGCACGTGTGCTAACCACTGAACCACTAACATCCTTCATTTCTTTATGCATCATGCATTCAAAATTTGACTTCGTACCCAGGCCCTTACGACAGAACGCGCGGGAAGAGGAAGTGCCTCGGGCGGGACGGTGCTTGTTATTATTGTATACACATGACAATTGTATAGGAATGTCTCTGAAATGTAACGAACGATAAAATATGCAGTGAAATTGGAGAATTGATGCTATGATATTTACCTAATTTACATATTGAGTACTGAATCAGACATTTGAGTTGATGGCAATGGCGAACATCAAGTTGTTGACTTAAATTTTGAGACGATATGGCGAATAAATAATACCATAAAACGTATCAAAACAGACAAACTATGGATCGTTTTCACTCACGTGATCGGTGGCCCGGTTGGGGGTGGTGAAACAATACGAAATGTTTGAATAAGAATAGAGTTAAATTCCGATAGGATAAACACCAACATGGCCGCCATTTCCTTGTTTCTGTGCACCAATATGGCCGTCGTGACGTCAGATGAAAACCAAGAATAGAATAACAAAGCTTCCCACTGTACTCAAATTTAAAAACATATAAATATTTGGCAATTGGCATTCGGATAGTCTGTAGACCTCGAACGGTTGAAACGGTCTCCAGACTTCAGCCGTATTTAAACGAAAATATATACATTACTTTGGCTCAAACTACCTTCAATAGTTATTTTCCAAAGGAACTAATCAATTCTATCCATGGTTTCGGCAAACAACCGTATTTGAAAAGGTAAAATATCGCCCGATTCGGTCAGATTGACAAATTCAGAAACCGACAGCAATTTCAGAAATTGATACATTTTCTGCCAGGTGCTTCCCCGCTGCTTCAGCACCGCACGCCGCGCGTTCCACGCGCCGACGTAGTAAACAAACAGCGCATGCATGGGTACGAGGCTGCCTTCGTACATAGCCTGGGTAACCGCTAAAAACTTTTGCTTTCCTGCTGGTTGAAACTTTTGCACGTTTTTATTGGCTATGAGTAAAACTGCAATCGTCATAAGTGGACTTAGCTCTGATGACGCGAGAATGAGATTAGTGGTTACCTGGCCCATATTTCTTTTGAAATTGGGCCAGGGTACCAGGCTACCTTCGTACCTTGCTAGCATTCCAAGTAATTTCAGAGCTCCTCTGCTTTCTTCTTGTGTTGTCTGAGGCGCCTGAGATAAACACAAATTAAACAAACCTTATGTATGTTCAGACCACAGAATAAATATTAACTGAGACACGTTAATAAATTAATCGATTAAATAATTAATAATTTGGCGGGGAACTGACGTCACATGTTTAGCGAAACAATTATCTTTTAATGTTATTAGGCCGAGAAAAAAATCTTGTTTCTGGTCAGCGCGCGCGTCATCTTTTTTCTTGCGCGTCGACCCTTTTTTATACATTTTTAAAGTGCCGATGCAGCGAAATTTCACCCCAGTTTTTTATGATTGCATTTGAAAGAACACTTAAAATTACAACGTAACATTTTCGTACAATTTCGTTTCCTTGCTTCATTCTTGAGATATTCAGGTTTGTTTGATATGTAAATGTCGTACTTATGACATCACACTGCATAATGACTTTTTGAAATAGCATCAATTTTAAGATAGTCCAAATATTTACACCCAGCTACACACGTTTAGTGACCAGTCATGGCTGCATACATTGCAAGTGCAAATTTTTATTAAGTACTTTCGATAAGCACTCTCAAAGAAAATCATACTTTTCTAACAAGTCACTGTGCACCTATCAATTGATAGCCCGACTTCCCCCACCCTGGGACAAGGTGGGGAAAATGTGGGGAATTTCATAGCATTTGAAAGCATGTTATGCAAAATCAAATTTTAGCAAATCAAATCTCCACCCAGTCCAGGGGTGGGGGAAGTCGGGCTTTCAATTGATAGGTCAATCTCGTTTCCAGAGCCCACGTTCCCCTTACCCAGTGGGCGGGAAACGAGAGGCTCTGGGATAATCCGTTCACACCATCACAGGATTCTTGTTATCCGGAAGAAGAGTTATATAGAGTTAACTGTGTTCATCAGCCAATGAAATATCGATGTGAAACGGATTATCCCAGAGTCTCTCGTTTCCCGGGTGGGGAATGTGGGCTCTGGGAATGAGATTGTTGATAGGTGCATTATGCAGTGATGTCATAAGTACGACATTTACATATCAAACAAACCTGAATATCTCAAGAATGAAGCAAGGAAACGAAATTCTACGAAAGATGTTACGTTGTCATTTTAAGTGTTCTTTCAAATGCAATCATAAAAAACTGGGGTGAAATTTCGCTGCATTGGCACTTCAAAAGCGCCATCTTCCGGATCAAACCAGAGGATAATATTTCATCGATCTATTAAAGTGTCCACGAAACGAAAATTAAGTTTGTCTTATTTGAAAGAACACTTAAAATGATAGAGTAACATCTTTTCCAGTTTTTCGTTTCCTTGCTTCGTTCTTGAGATATTTTAGTTTGTTTGATATACCAATAAACATTTTGAGGTCGCACGTGCATAATAAGTTATTGAAAAAAGTTATATATCTTTGCTATTGTCAAATATAGGCACTTGAAAATCTACATGTTTAGTGTTCTGGGCGAAACATACGCTTCCTTCGAATTATTTTAGTCTGATAATAGCAAAGATATATAACTTTTCGATAACTCCTTATACATATGTGACGTAAAAATGTTTAATTTGAATATCAAACAAACTGAAATATCTTAACAACGAAGCAAGGAAACGAAAAACTGCAAAAGATGTTACTCTATTTTCGTTTCATAGGCACTTAAAGAGAGTTCAACCAATGTTTCCTATCAAAAGCGCTGATATGTTTGTGGGCACTGATTAAAGGCTTTATATTTTAACCATGCGTTCATGTGTTATTGAATATGCATGTTGATATTTTGACGTAGATATTTATACATCCATAAATCAAAACATATACGATACTACATGTTCAGGTTATAATGTGACACTTATATAGAAGAGTACTGACCATATCTGTTCAATAAAAGTTTACCTTTAAAAAATTAGAAAAAAAAAAAAAATCCGCGTTACCGTGTCGATTTTGCACATGTGCCCTGACCAGAAACAGAAGAATTTTTTTTTGGCTAGAAATGTTCGATGACTGTTTCGAAAAAAACATATAATTTCTAAATCAAAAATGAAAATATCTTTATTTGATCAAAAGCTATATATTTTACAATACCTATCTCACCTGTGGGGATTTTACATTATACGTAATCTTTGGATTGTCCTGAGCAAAATTGCAATATATCTTGACGCTCCAAAATTTCGTCTTCATGGATTTTTTCGCTGTCAAATTTGGTAACTACTTACCAAAAGTGACGTCGAAAAATGAATGATTCTTATATTTACGCAATAACGAAAAACATTAAGTGCGAAGTAGATGCGTACTATAGTGTTTTAAACACTTTTTCTTGTCGAAAGTTAATTTCTTTTTCGACGTCACTTCCGGTAAGTAGTTTGACAGCAAACAACCTCGTCCCCAGGGCTATTTGTGGGGGCTGGGGCAAGATGGCGGCCAAAAACAAAATGGCGGGAATAAATGGGCCTGGAACAGGCTGAGCTATCACCACATCTGCCGGATTGGTCGAGATAACATTGGATGTTTTAGGTATTCTGATTGGAGGAAACAAGGCAGGCGCACAGGCTAACTCGCGGGCATTTGTTTTCAAATTATAAATAAGTGATGGCGGTAATTGTTGGCGAATTTAGAAACAACTTCAAAATGAATAAAAATGTGAGAAAAGCTGGCGAAACACCAGTAAAAAACGTTGGAAGAATATGCAATGATGGGTCGTGTCGTCTCTGCGCCCTGGTATACAACGAAGACTATAGGACGCCGAAATTGTTTTCCAAATCTGGTGAACGAAGTCAAGAAGTATTTTGGTATTGGGGTGGCAAAAGGAGATAATTTTCCCGCAATATTTGTAGGAAAAGCAAAAGGAATGTAGTATTTACTAAGTTATCGCGCCTAGTCAGGCTCACTTTTTTCTGATTAATTTAGTTCAGCTTGACTGACCCAATCAGAACATTCATTTCCAAATACGTTGTGGAATCATTAAAATAAAGAGACTTTTAATAAACTGTGATTGCTTGGTATTTATCATTTGATTCACCGTTGTTTCAAATTCGCAAGAAACTGGATTGCAATTTTTTTGGACCCTTTTCGTCGGATTCAATTCAACGTTTTGAAAAACATTTAGGCATAGTTTAGTCGAGAATTCTTGGGCTTGCTTGAAGAAAGCCTGCTTCTCAATGACCAAACACGTAAATTCTTCCCAGTTGTGTGGGTGCGAGTCAAAAATGTGCCATATATATGGCCATTTGTTCCCGGGCCATTTGTTCCCGGGCCATTTGGCCGCCATCTTTGCCCAGCCCCCACAAATGGCTCTGGGGATGAGTTTGGCCAGCAAAAAGTCCATGAAGATGAAATTTTGCAACGTCAAGATATATATTGCAATTGCGCTCAGGAGAACTCAGACTACCATTTTGTTACTAAAATAGTCATAAATACCCAAAATTTAATCGCTTTTTATCAAAATAGACGTGGCATAGAGAAGATTCTCCTATTTGATAAGTTCAGGATTATTTTTTTTTAAACAATAAACGGTGACTTACTTTCATTGTAAACTTTTCCCACAAGAGCTGGACAACATTGTTGGGTATTAACTTGCTCTTCATTAGTTTATACACCTTGATAAATACAGATTACAACCAGATTTTATATTTTAAAATATATACCATACATTCCAATAATCTAAGAAGGTAGAAAGGTGGACCAGGACGACATTTTTAATAGCAACGAAATACCGACATTTCGAGAGGAGACTTTTACTCTTACACAGCACTCTACATTTTGTATACATACCAGTTCATCCAATGATGTGAGTTCACCAATTGAAGCACCTTGAGTTAGAGCAATCAAATTACGAACAATAGCTGCCGTTTTAGCTCTAGAAACACAAATCATGTCAGGCAACAACAACCACGAAAACAACAACAACAACAACAACAACAACAACAACAACAACAACAACAACAACATCATCATCATCACCACCAACACTACCACCAGCAACAAAAACAACAACAGCAGCAGCAGTATCAACAAACAACAGCAGCAGCAACACCAACACCACCACCAATACCAACAACATCAACAACAATAACAACACCGACAACAATAACAGCAGCAACAGCAGCGACAACGACAACAACAACAACAACAACAACAACAACAACAGCACTACCAACACCATCAGCACCAACAGTGCCGACAGCGACGACGACGAAAACAAGAACGGCGACAACAAAAAAACTTGTGTTTCAAAGTAACCAAGTAAGGTTAAAGGAGGTAAGATTGTAGTCTATTGCAAGACCCCGTTTACACGATGCCGGTACAATTTGAAAACGGAACAAAATCATGCCGTTTAGCCCTTGCGTTTACACGATACCGGCACAAAAATAACATGAAATGTTATATGCTGTATTTGCATACCGGCATAATTTTGTTCCGTTTTCAAATTGTACCAGCATCGTGTAAACGGGGTCTCAATAAAACAGCGTTAACCAGCATACCTCTGTCCTTGAACTTGTGGATGCAGGTACAATCTTTCGTATGCTTCCACAACAGTCTCCTTAATAGAGTTATCTTTAGACCACACCAGTAACAGCATACGACGAACTCCCTGTAGTGCATTGCTCAGGCCAAACTCGTAAGCCACGACTAAAAACTCGATGGCTTCTTGCACATCAGTTGTTGTTTTCGAGCCAAGAAGCTGACATATTACCACAATGGCTTCTTGAAGTTTGGTATGAAACGAAACATAATCCTGAAAGAATATGGCCAAGAAGCAAAATATTAAAAAAACATGATATAAAAGTTTCAGAAGAGAAACAACAAACAAGACTAGCCGAAAAATATAATGCAGAAGAATAATGCAATCTTGAAAACTTAAGATATGAACTAATACGATAAAACACAATATACAATACACAATACAATATATACAATACAATATACAACATAATACAATACAATATACAGTACAATATGCAATACAATACAATACAATACAATACAATACAATACAATACAATACAATACACGATACAATACAATACACAATACAATATGCAATATATAATACAATATACAATACAATATACACAATACAATATACAATATACACAATACAATATACACAATACAATACACAATATAATACAATACAATACACAGTATAATACGCAATACAATACGCAATACACAATACAATACAATATACAATACAATATACAATATACAATACAATATACAATACAATATACAATACAATATACAATACAACATACAACACAACACAACACAACACAACACAACACAACACAACACAACACAACACAACACAACACAACACAACACAACACAACACAACGCAACGCGATTTTGAAACTGTAATGTTAGTGTAATAATATTAATTTTCGACTTTTTCTTGCAACTCTTTTTTGCAGTTCAGTGCAGATGCATTCAATGCTGCAGATGTGACACAAAGATTCCATAAAAAAATGAAGTCTTCTTCTTTGCCATATTTGTTATCGGATAAAGGAACTTCAAAAGTGAAAGTTAAAACATCTCCCCAAAAACTAAAATGACGCCTGATGTCATTAGACCATTTTCGTCAACCCCCAATTAGAACACAAACACAAACACAAACACAAACACAAACACAAACACAAACACAAACACAAACACAAACACAAACACAAACACAAACACAAACACAAACACAAACACAAACACAAACACAAACACAAACACAAACACAAACACAAACACAAACACAAACACAAACACAAACACAAACACAAACACAAACACAAACACAAACACAAACACAAACACAAACACAAACACAAACACAAACACAAACACAAACACAAACACAAACAATAAAATGGCTTTATCATATGATATTTTCGTGAGCGGTCTGGAACGTGAAATCCAGCAATTTGATTGGTTCCTGAGCGGTCCGTAATCTGCAGTTCCGGACCGCTGACAGTGAGAATTTTATAAACAAATTATAAAATAAGGTGCCCTCTACGCACGCTCTGATTGGCTGGGCTCGGTGCATTTATAAGAGAACATAGATCATGAATGACGTAGAATGGCGTCAGCAGGCCGGAAAAGCCCGCCAAATTCCTAAACTACCTCACTTTTAGTTTGATTTTTCCTCTTCTTATTTTATAAAACAAATAAAACATATCGCTCCTGTGCATATGTACTCTTATAAAGGTACATTTGACGTGATTTGAACACGAAAGAAGTGTAAAGGCACTCGGCTATCGCCTCGTGCCTCTACTCAACTTCTTTCGTGTTCAAATGACGTCAAACGTGCCTTTATAAGAGTACATATGCACGGAGCTTTATGTTTTATTTGTTAAATGAAAGTCATGTCCGTATATGCAAGAAGATAGATGATAATTTCAGAACAATTCATTGTTGAAATATATCGTGCAAGTATGTGTGATGTATATATAGTTCAATTTTCCGTGTTATGTGAAACATTTTAAAATGTCCAAAATGTTCGTAACATTGTTCGTAATAATATAACATTTACTTCTCACAAGTATTGTAGAATTTCAGATGAGTTTTTTATTCAACTACAAAACGCGCGACCTTGAGCAATATAATAGATAGATAATTTATTCACTATAACATTGCAGCCATTGATAAATCTGATTGGCTAATGTCCAATGTTTGTCCGAAGTTTTGGATGTCCGAAGTTTTGCGAGAGCCAATCAAATCTCTCAACGCGTTACCCTCGCACTTCGTGCGGAAAGGTCTATTGAAAAATGCTATTTGGGGTAGAAAGTTCAGTATTCTAGCTAAACGGAAATTACTTTTAAAGTGGGAAAACATTTGCCATTTTGGTTATTTCGCAAGAAAGATGGTGGCAAATACTAGCCTAACACTATGTCGAGTTTTCACAGAACGTTTACAACATTTGTAGTCATATAATAAACTACTTGTTGACCTCGCTTGCTCGGTCTGTACTAGTGAAATATCGGACATATTTTTTCTGCACGGACCTCGGCAACCTCGTCCCCAGGGCATTTTGCCTCCACGTTGGGAGGTCGGCGAAAATGGCCCTGGCATCGGCTGGTCACGTGACACCCAGAATTTTGGGGTGTTTTGGCAAGAAAATTTATGCGGTCTTTGTGATGAATAAATTACACTGTATCTGAATTAATCAAGTTTTTAAACCGGCCAATCCGATTATAGAATCGACCAGCCGATGCCAGGGCCATTTTCGCCGACCTCCCAACGTGGAGGCAAAATGCCCTGGGGCCGAGGTTGGGACCTCGGCTCGCTCGATCCGTAGTAAAAACGTCGGTCCGATATTTCACTGGTACAGACCCCACGCTTGGTCAATAAGTAGTAATTATTAAATATCACGAGAACTGTCGAGAAGAAGACTTTCTTGTGTAAATATATAATATGGTGGGAGTACCTTTAAGTATTGCACCACTATTTGTTGTTTTGATACTTCATTAACCATCCCTGTTTGTTCCTCTGGGTTCTCTTCCAAGTTCTCCGCAGCTGCAAGTAATGTATCTTGATCTTCTTCAGACGATCGTTCTGGTATTGTCACGGGACCAAACTCAGGATCTAAGGAAAGCCATAAATTCATTTTATGAACACAAAGTCTAATTACCTACTAAGGCCTGCACTAAACGTCGCACAATAGACGAATATAATTCAGACCAATTTTATTGTTTGAATTTTATTCGACGAAACCGCGACGTACAACTCGATTAAATTGGACACACGAATTAAATTCGTCTCGGCAATTAAATTCGACGGATAATGCGACAATAATGCGTGTTCGGGTTGCACGACGAATTATGTGACAATTCGGCGCCATGTTTTCAAAGAATCGTTTTCAGGTTCAACGCGTCCAAGTAAAAACAATTATATTCGACTGAAATCGACATTTAACTCGACGTCGCATTACCGACGAAGTTAATTACTCGGGCTACCTGTGGTAGCCGAGTCTAGGTTTCGGCTCTGTTATATTTTTTTTTGTGCCGACAAATTGCCATTATTGCATCATCCCGATAGGCTTTGCGAAATCACGCGTGTGGTCGCTGTTGCTCGAGTGTTCGATGACCTGGTGTCCTGGTTTGAAGCTTTTAGAAGATCACAAGTGACTTACTGAACACTGTTATTGATCAGCCATGTGGCTTACAACTGCGTTAATGTTAAATATGCTCACTACGCTTACAACTGCAGACATTGATGGCAGTATTCTACACTATGAAAACATGGTGAGCTATTTTATAAATTTCGATCTGGGTTAATAATATTCCGCCGTTTCGATCAAGACATGCTGTGTTGACATTTCGCGCTGAAGAGACTCAAGTTTTAATACGCTAAAAGGGAAAACGTTGAATGTATTGAGGTAATTTTAATATTTGTAATTTGCTTTGTTGTTGCCTGGATTATGTATATTATTGTTGTGTTAATAAAGTTTGCCAAATAAACTCGATGTGATTCTTGAGTGTGTGCATAGTTTTAATAGTTCCACGGTACGTTCGCTTGTTGTCGATCGTCTAGGTAATATACTGCTTACTGAGTTGAGTAGCACCAAATAATGCAAAAAATACTGATAAACATATACTTATATTAACGCCGTGAAGTTAGCTGCTGGTTCGGTCTTGTAGCTCGTTCAATTGCATAGGCTATGCCAAGTTGCATTGCTATGAGTCGCCCGAGTGAACGCCTAAGCAGGCGTCTTGTTCGAATTAAATTTGTCTGAATTAAATTCGTCTATTGTGCGACGTTTAGCGTAGGCCTAACCTACTAAAGCCTGCGCCAAACGTCGCAAAATAGACGAATTTAATTGTTTGGATTTTATTCGACGAAATTGCGACGTATAACTCGATTAAATCCGACACACGAATTAAATTCGTCTCAGCAATTAAATTCGTCTAAGTCAGACGGAAGAATACTACAATAAATCGTCGCGACGAATTAATGTTTCTCTTCTGTCTGTGACAATTCGGCGCCATGTTTTCAAGAATCGTTTTCAGGCTCAACGCGTCCAAGTAATAACAAGTAAATTCGACGTTTAACTCGATGTCGCATTTACGTCGCATTATTATTATTGAAGTTAATTCGAATTAATTCGTCTGGATTAAATTCGTCTATTGTACGACGTTTAGCACAGGCCTCAGAGATCACACTGCTTTAATTAATAACTGAAATTAATTAATAACTAATAATAATTGATAATTCAAATTGTAATTAGCATTAATTAATTATAGATTATTATTTATTTGTTATTTATTATTGATTGATAATTACTAATTAACAAGTGATAATTGTCAGTTGTTTGCTGTACAAGCTGTGTTAGTTAGTAATACTCAGAAAAACTCAGAGCTCTAAGCGGGACTCGAACCCACAACCTTCTGAATGCTAGCCAGACGCTCTAACCATTGAGCCACTAGAACTCAGATAGCGGAGCAACCAACAAGTACTTGTAACCGAGCGGTTAAGACTCGTTCCTGGAGGACTTGGCACAGTCTAAGGTATAAGTACCTTAATTAACCTTGCTCCGGTATCTGAGTTCTAGTGGCTCAATGGTTAGAGCGTCTGGCTAACATTCAGAAGGTTGTGGGTTCGAGTCCCGCTTAGAGCTCAGAGTTTTTCTGAGTATTACTAACTAACACAGCAAACAACTGACAATTATTACTAACATCAAGCTGCAATTTCTGAAACTAACTTACCTAACTAACAAGTAGTGATTAATAATTATTGATAAATTATTAATTATTTGAATAATATTTTTTTAATAATTAATAGTTATGATTAATCATTGATGACTAGTGATTAATTAGTGATTAATGATTAAATACAGAATAATACATGAATATTGATTAATAATTAGTGATTAATGTGAATCAGACCAGATATTTACTTAAGAATATCGCCTTCAAAAGTGATAACTCTCTTTCAACTGTTTCATCCTTATCCTTTCTGGTTTCTTTTTCGCTGAAAAAAAGAATTGCAAAGTTAAACTAAAACATTGTGTATTACATTGTGGCAGGATGGGAAACAAATGTTCCTATAGCTACGCAAACAAACAAACAAACAAACAAACAAACAAACAAACAAACAAACAAACAAAAACAAAACAAAACAAAACAAACGTACACACACGCGCACAAATGAACGAACGAACAAACAAACAAACAAACAAACAAACAAACAAACAAACAAACAAACAAACAAACAAACAAACAAACAAACAAACAAACAAACAAGCATGCAAGCAAACAAACAAACCAACCAATACAAACAAACCAGCAATCAATCAATCAATCAATCAATCAATCAATCAAACAAACAAACAAACAAACAAACAAACAAACAAACAAACAAACAAACAAACAAACATGCAAAGTAACAGACAAACAAACAAATAACGTGCGAGCAACGAACGAACGAACAAACAAACAAACAAACAAACAAACAAACAAACAAACAAACAAACAAACAAACAAACAAACAAACAAACAAACAAGCAAGCAAGCAAGCAAGCAAACAAACAAACCAATACAAACAAAGCAGCAAACAAACAAACAATCAATCAAACAATCAAACAAACACACATACAAAGTAATAAACAAATAAATAACGAGCGAGCGAGCAAAGAACGAACGAACGAACGAACGAACAAGCAACAAACAAACAAACAAACAAACAAACAAACAAACAAACAAACAAACAAACAAACAAACAAACAAACAAACAAACAAACAAACAAACAAACAAACAAACAAACAAACAAACAAACAGTATGTCAGTTTATGGTTCTAGGATATTCAAAAGATCTAAATCCCGCGTACATGTTATCTTGTGTTTGTTCTGCAGTGTCTGTGTCTTTCGTAGTTGAAGTAGAAAACATAGCACAGTCAGGCCATGTAATTACAGCTGCTTTAAGTACAGCAAGTGCTTTCTCGTAGTCCCCAGAGTTCAACTCTCTTTTGATCTTCATCATCGCACTAATTAATTAAACATAATAGAAATTAATTTGAGAGCCCAGGACATACTACCCTGGGTGCCAGAGGTTTTTCGACGCTCGTGGGGGATAACGGGGACACACGAGGAAGCCAGGCGGTAAAGTGGGAGGGGCCAACCCGGAAGGCGAGCGCGAAAAACCTCTGGAACACCGAGCCGTGTTTTACTGTTTTGATTTGAAATTTGAAACCGCCGTACCCAAGGGCCGTACGGGTAATGATATTTTAACAATCCAGAGTCAACTCTATTTTGTATTTCTCAAACAAGTAATAACGCTATCGTCTCGACAGTCTTCTATACATTAGACCACTAAAAATTGCTCAAATTTAATAAAACTGGTTTGATTTTAGTTCGGGCGACATGACGCTGCCTGATATTCACAAACACTTTCAAACCGCCGTCTGTTACTTGTCACGCAGACACTCAGACAGTTATAACTTCCAAACTATGCATTGTTGAACGCTATCTTGTACGTATGTTGTTATAAATTTCATAAGCTTCCCTTTGATGTCTGGCTTATGTTTCTGGGTTATATGGAATTTTTTCAAATGTCCAAAATGTTCATTCAATAATAAATAAATAAATATTTATTTACTTAACGTCTCACATGAAGTCGGTTTAAATAGAATTTCAGATGTTTAATTATATTAAACGCAGGAACTTGAACGACTTGAACTTCAAATGAAAGCTTATAGATTTCTAACAAGATACTTACAGGATATATTTCAACGACGCTATCTTGTTGTTTGTTATATGTATTTTTTCAATGACGAAGACGTCTCGTCGCTGACGTCGCCTTAATTCCTTCATGTGTGATTCAATCAAAGAAATCAACGGACACAACACGAGCATTACAGCATTTTTCGGAAAGTCGTGTAGCCAATATCATAAAGCTCTTGACACATAGCTGGAACAAGTTGGAAAATTAGAGATTTTCCAAAACCAGTTGGTAACATGGCAAAGACATCACGTTGTTGCATGAAATTGAACAGACATTCAGCTTGATTCTCACTGAGCTGGCAAACCACGGGGAAATGCTTTAAAACATTACCACACACTCAGAGAAATCTTCGCGAGAAAGTAAAGTCATTTTACCAAAGAAACCTTTGTTTACATGTAAAACGATGAACAAATAGCAGAATTGTTTGTTTGCGTTTGTGAATCCTATTAGATATGTTTTTTTAATTTTAACCAATCAGAATTTACATCCAAATTTCTGACTGAAAATGTCATCTTAGCATTTTGATTGGTTCGGCGGGATCAGAGGAATCGCGCTCTGGTCCAGAGGTTCTTCCTGCTCGCCCTTTTACTCCCTCAAATATATCCCCTATAATCCCCTACTAACCCCCCTGCGAGTGTGGAAGAACCTCTGGCACCCAGGGTAAGGGCATACCACCATCTAGTGCTGATTCGAGGGAAAGTGAGCGACGGTATGTATTTGACGTTTTAAAGGCGAATAACTACCATAATGATTTCTTAAAAAACTGTCTAAAACCAGTTACACTACCACAAAAACACTGAGGATGAAAATTCCATGATGGGTTTTGCGATTGTTCCGTACATTCAAGGAATTACGGAACCAATTAAGATAATCTTAGGTAGTTTCAACGTAAAAGTTGCTAAAAAACTTTTCTTAACGTTAGGCCGTATTTTTGCAAAACCTAAAGATCGTATTGTGAAAGAACAGAAAAAAGATGCTATCTATTCCATTCCGTGCAATGACTGTAATCAGGAGTACATTAGCCAGACAAAACGTCAGTTTGGCACGCGATTAAAAGAGCACCAAAAAGCGGTTTTCTTTTCAAAAAAGGAAAATTCTGCTTTGTCAGAGCACGCGTGCAAAACCAACCATGAGATTGCGTGGGATAATTCAAAAATTATCACTACCAATCCTCGGTACCACCAAGACGTTGTTTGGAAGCTTGGCATCAATAGCGCCCACGCTCCATTAAATCTTGATGACGGTGTTGTATTGCCGGAAGCCTATTTACATGTTGTTAATAGATAACGTCATCAATGGTTCAATGAGAGTATAAATATGGGACCTGCCCACACAACGATGGATCGGAGTGTCGAAACGTTGGGTCATGAACAGTAACTTTTTTAGCTACGTTCAAAAAACTTTTAAGCAGAGCTGAAGGTTGCTGCACCCGGTAATGTCCCAGACCCAGACTGTCAGGGGCCCCCGGTTGGCATTCAAAAGTTAAACTATAAATTCAATTCACATTAAGTGCTGAACCCATATTTTTATATCTATGCCCTTGATTAAACCTTGGGAAGTTATCCACATTAAGTGGTGACCTAACTTTTCCATAATTCTAATTTCGGGAGATACCCATTTTATGTACATGGTGACCCCATATAGTTCTTCATTTTACCTTATTTTAAAAGATATCCACAAGCGTTGTGGTAACCAGAGGCGGACTGGCCCACCGAGATACAGGGAAATTTCCCAATGCGCCCCTGGTTCTCCGTTTCAGGCGCCCCCACAAAGACAATTAACAAAATACAGCTCATAACGTAAATATTATGTATGAAATACATGCAGTTGTTACTTAATTGCATTGCTAAACTACTAGTCGTAAACTTTCAACACAATGATATACAATGATTTGTATTTTCTAAACTACTTACTCTGCATGTAATTGTATCTTTTCTTTGTTATTCACTCTTCATAAGATGTAACCATATGTAATTTTTTGAGTATAAATTATCTAACTATAAGACTATAAGACTATTAGACTATATGAGACTATATGAGACTATATGAGACTATATGAGACTACACTGGGACTATATGAGACTATATGAGACTATATGAGACTAGATGAGACTACATGAGACTACATGAGACTACATGAGACTAGATGAGACTAGATGAGACTACATGAGACTACATGAGACCACATGAGACTACATGAGACTACATGAGACTATATGAGACTACACTGGGACTATATGAGACTATATGAGACTATATGAGACTACATGAGACTACATGAGACTACATGAGACTACATGAGACTACATGAGACTACATGAGACTATGAGACTAAGACTAAGACTAAGACTAAGACTAAGACTAAGACTAAGACTAAGACTAAGACTAAGACTAAGACTAAGACTAAGACTAAGACTAAGACTAAGACTAAGACTAAGACTAAGACTAAGACTAAGACTAAGACTAAGACTAAGACTAATTGAATCGTGATATATATTGTCTATTAAGTGTTGTAGTTACAAAAAAATATTGGAAACAATACATAAAATCGTGCTTAAAATGATTAATGCCGTTCTCAAAATCGAGGAAATGCACAATTTCAGAGGCTCAAAAATTTCCTAAAGATCGAAACGGTCCGGCCCTTAGAACATTCAGGCTTTGCACTCCGCCAGGTGCCCCTTTCATCTAATTTCCCGGTAAATTTTCTGCTGCCAGTCCGCCCCTGGTGGTAACCTTAGTTTATAATAAGAAGTTTAACTGGTTTTTACTTTAAAAACTCTTTTCTGTCCGAATCGGTCTTTAGTATTTTATTCTATCTAGTGCCAGACGATTTTATTCACCTCTGGGGAAGCCCTCGGACAGGAATGAGTTAACTCTTTCTTGTCCGAATCGGTCTTTAGTATTTTATTCTGGCTAACGCCAGACGATTTTATTCACCTCTGGGGAAGCCCCCGGACAGGAATGAGTTATGGGGGTGAATACATGGAGGCTTTCATCCCGGGCTGAAATGTCATCCCGGTTAGGAGGGCTGAGTTTTTATTGCGATTACATAAGCGATTTCAACCCGGGCTGAAACCAAAATTTTAATCAATAATTTAATTGTAGGAATTCGAAGAATCTTTGTTTTGCGGCTGCGTAATGAACGATCGACACCGTTCACACGCTTAGTTCAGACCGGGCTGAACATTTTCAGCAATTGCATGAGCGATTTCAGCCCAGTTGACTGGTCAGAAAATTCCATCTCGGGTAACGCGAACCAGGCTGAACTTTCAGCCCATGCTGAACTTTCAGCCCATGCAGGCTTAAATATTTTCCATGTAATCGCTACGTTCGTATTACAAGGATTTAATAAGAAGACCGGGTTGGAATTTCATTTCAGCCCGGCTATAAACCGAAAATCCCATGTAATCGGTCCCTAAACCAGAGTAGTATCATACACCATCCATGCCTTATCTTTTACCTGGTTGCTCACAAAAACTGTTACTAAAATTTTGGCATACAAATCCCCATAAATGTGTAGACATGCAGAGAAAAAAAAATAGCATTGAATTTCACCTTTAAAACAATGGGCATGCCCTGACACCATGGCTTCCAACATTTGGTAATTAATACATAATGTGTTACTCCGAGTGACGAACCATATGGATAAGTAGAGTAAACTCTACTTGGCCCAGCTGGGATTCGAACCCGGGACCTTCGGTTTACTAGTCCGGCGCTCCACCGACTGAGCTACAGGTCAAGCTGGGAGCTGAAGGTCGAATGATTGTACTTAGGCTATTTGATATTTCGAAACAGACAGTTTCTTCAATATCTAGACAACAGTCTTCATACATGACGATTTGGAATGATAATTGTGGGACAGAGAACTCGGTGGAGAATAATAATAACTATCATTCATTTCGTTTCAATCCCGCATTCTGATTGGTTAATTTACCTGCAAATAACTGAGTGCAAATAATTCTCTGCTGCAAATAATTTTATGAGCATGCGCACTAGCGATAACGCTGCTGACGGCAAATAATTTTCGTAAACATGGCGGCTAGTTCTTCAGCTATCCGAGGAAATAATCGAGACAATGTACTTCAGAAAAGAAATAGTGAAAAGGAAGTTTTAGTGAGATAAAAAGCAAGACTCGTGCCGAGAAGAGTGGCGATCTCTTACTTCAGGCATTTCAAATTTTTAACTATTTTATGAATGATAAATCAATTATTGAACTCGTCTATCGCAAAATATCATGATTTGTCAGTGTCTCGCTGCTAGTTATTTGCCTCGGCAAATAACTAGTACAAATAACTAGTAGCTTGCCACTGACAAATCATGATATTTTGCTCAGACTCGTCCAACAATTGATAATAAGGTGCTAATCATTCGTAATTGATACATCTTCGAACATGATTAAAATTACTTACAATTCCAGAGCTTCGTGTACATCTCCTTGAAACTCCACATGTTCTCCATCTTCGTCCACAATGTCATCGACTTGCCAGTGTTCTTCGACAACCACCCTAACAGCACACTCCAGAGTAAGCCATTGTTTGAGCTCTTCTGAATTGCATTCATCGGGAACTGCAATGGCAAAAAATAGCAGGCGTGGTGTTCAATGAAAACTGTTAAGCTTATTGTTTGTTTGTCTAAATTTACAAAAAGCAATTTAGGTTTATCTTAAAGTGGTTCCCTCATGAAAATATTGTTGGCAATGTTTCTGCATAATCCTAAAGATATTATGGTACTTGGCAATTGTGAAAAACTTCATTTCGAAATTCTCAAAAACAAATGTGAAGTTTGTATTTTGGAGCGCCGCCAATAAATTGGCCGTGCTTGAGGAGAATGAGTTGAGACATCATAGACTCAACGAAAACAAAAAATCATTGTTGTTGTCAACAAAAGGGTCATTGTTGTTATTGAGTCTATGATGTCATAAGTTTCCCCGACCCATTCTTCTCAAGCTCGGCCACTTTAATAGTGGTGCTCCAAAAATACAGACTTTACACGTAAAATTTCACCTTTTCTTCAACGAATTTTGAAATGAAACTTTGCACGCTTACCAACTACCATGACATCTTTAGGATTATGCAAAAACATTGCCAACAATATTTTCATCAGAGAACCACTTTAAAGTGCACATGAAACGAAAAGTAGTACATATTAAGAATTTTCACTAATTTAAAGTATCATATTTTGTAGTCTTTCGTCTGTCTGTCTGTCTGTCTGTCTGTCTGTCTGTCTGTCTGTCTGTCTGCCTGCCTGCCTGCCTGCCTGCCTGTCTGTCTGTCTGTCTGTCTGTCTGTCTGTCTGTCTGTCTGTCTGTCTGTCTGTCTGTCTGTCTGTCTGTCTGTCTGTCTGTCTGTCTGTCGCGTTATTTTCTTACTTTTACCTTCACATCCTTCTTCTTCGTTCAGTTCTGGAGCCATTCTTTTTAACTTCTCCGTCTCTTCTTCTAGCTTCTGAATGACTTTCTCAAGAGGAAGCTGTAATTGAACAACTTTTAACTTTGTATAGGCAATCGCATGGGGCTGAGGAAAATTAGGGTTTAATTTCACGAGTGTTTTCAAAATTTTGCAACGTCGGTTACATTACACCAAGTTCGCAAACGTACCACATGCACTACATGTTTTACCTGTAACTTATCATATCACTTTAACTACATCGCATATTATGCAAACGCTATACCACTTAGGAGGACATATGACAATGAATTTGCAACCTAAGCTCTCCATCTGAGTCTCAGTGGCTCAATGGTTAGAGCGTCTAACCGATCATTAGAAAGTTACAGGTTCGAACCCCGTCTGAGGCCCAGAAATCTTTTCTGAGTAATTGAGCTTGACGAACGTCCAACAAACGTTTGTTACATTACACCAAGCTCGCAAACGTACTACATGCACTACATGTATACGTACAACTTATCATATCACTTTAACTACATCTCATAAACAAACGATACCACTTAGGAGCACATGACTATGAATTTGCAACCTCAGTGGCTCAATGGTTAGAGCGTCTAACAAACATCTGTTATATTACACCCATCTTCGTTCCCAAGGCCTCCTCGTTATACTGGAAAACGGAGGCCATGGTCAGATGAAAATCGGATGCCCTAGATTCTAGGACAGTCAGTCATTGAATATATCACATTGCCCTGGGTGCATAGACATAAATATAACGAGACAAACGCGATACACTCAGTTATTTGAAGAAAAGTTGCTTTATTATGACGTCCGAAAGGTTTGGTGTTCACTGTTCGTCCCGCTGGACAAAATAGCATAATTTCGCTCACCGAAATCCCATCCGAAGACTTTGTTTATTCGAAGGTATGTTTATACGAACATTTGGCGTCGCCGACGAATAAGTCACCGAGTCACGCCATGTCTAAAATCGTTCGATTTGTAATAGATAAAGCATGAGCGGCCGATCTGTATGGGGATTTACAAGGAGAGCCGAAGTAAATACCCATGAAGATCGGACGCAAACGCTTTATCGTACTTGTGAAATGAAATAGAATGAAGCTAATTAGTATTCACAACTTTTGATAAAGATCACCAAGAAGGCTAATAATTAGTATTCTTAACTTTTGATACAGATCACTTTATCCAAAAGATGATCTTTATTGGGATTTACAGACGTATACATGTGACTTGAATGCTACGTTTTGATTGCTTCTTAACCTCATTAATTATTCATGAATTTCACAATGATAGTTAAATGATGAAACTCATCGCATTATTAATGAGTTTTTTAACTTTAATTTGTAGACTTTCTCTGTTTAGTTTCTGTAATGACTTATCGAGCGCAACGCAAAACGTCGGTTCCTTTCATTGCGAAATCTCGATCACAATCTCGATATCACGTCTATTTCTGGCGCCGCGCATGCTCTTTTCAATCGCCAACCGGTTTTTCGGTTTCCGGCGATGGGTTATCCCAGACGGCCTTCGTTTGCGTGCTGGCGGGTCACCCTGCTAAGCACTAACAACAAGGAGCATCAGGGTTACCTTAACGTCCTTGTAAACACGACAAACAAAAAACCAAGAGCTAGGGTACAAGAGCTAGGGTAACTAATCTTACCTCCTTGTAAACAGGCCCTTAATCATCGATAGGATTCGTTTGCATCTAAGAATACGTTTACACTAGAGCAAAAGTTTCCGGATTCGTAAATGTTTCCGGATTCACTTCGTACCAAGTATGCGGATGCGGTAGGCGTTTACACTACAACAGTATTCACAGATTCGGCCCTTTACACTAAACTTGGAATTCCTTTAATTCAGTTAATATGTTGACCATGTTGGTTCCACCGCAACTTCACTTGAACTAGGAGCGGAAGAGCATCCGAATTCATCGGAATAACCGTTCACACTATGTATATTGTCTCGGATTCAAAAGTATTCGGATACGAAGTTTCTACATTTCTTTCCGGATTCGAAATCTCTGGATACGTGATCAAACCGGAAAGTTTTTATTCCGGATTCCTTCTTTTGTGTGTAAACGGCAAAACGAATCCGGTACTAAAACGTTCAGAATTCGTCACGAATCCGAAAACTTTTGCTCTAGTGTAAACAGGGTCTAAACTAAACCAATTCTTCTTTCCAAATTTAGTTTATGTGAGTTCCGATCTAATATGAAGAGTCAGCCTGGTTAACTGGGACAACCCGCCTCATGTAATCGACCCTTGAAGTGCCTATATGAAACGAAAATTAAGTTGGTTCTATATTTGAAAGAACACTTAAAGTGACAAAGTAACATCTTTTGCAGTTTTTCGTTTCCTCATGCTTCGTTCTTGAGATATGTCAGGTTGTTTGATGTGCAAATTAAACATTTTGTCGTCACATGCATGTGCATAATGAGTTATAGAAAAAAGTTCTTATATTATAAAGTTCTTATTGTTTTATTGTTCTATATTATCAAACCAAATTAATTCGCAGGAAGCATGCATGTGCATGTGTTTCGCACAGAACACTAAACATGTAGGTGATAATATTTGACAATAGCAAAGATATATAACGTTTTTCGATAAGTCATTATGCACGTGTGACGTCAAAATGTTTAATTTGCATGTCAAACAAACTGAAATATTTCAAGAACGAAGCAAAGAAACGAAAACTGCAAAAGATGTTACTCTATCATTTTATTAAAGTGTTCTTTCAAATAAAACAAACTTAATTTTCGTTTCATAGGCACTTTAACATATATTTTGCAATTTCTTTGATGCGTTGTTAAGATATTTTAGGTTGATTGACTTATATAATTACTTAAAACATGTTTGGTGTTATAGGGGAAACACCATAGAGATCATATATAAACTAGAGGGGGCATTGGGGGATAAATCAGGTAACCAATTGAAGGCTGCCATCTTGGATAAATTGGTTGGCAAAACAATGATGCCCGGATGAAATTTCTTGGTTCCAGGCCTTTTTTCTGTATCCGAAGCTAATTTTACATTTCTTGTTTATCGCGCCACATTTGTTTATGGAAAAAGAAGGTGGAAAACTCACGAACTACGTATTGTTAAAATACATCGTGTACGTATGTTGTCACAAATTTCATAAGCTTTTGTTTCATATATAGTTGAAGTTTCTTCGTTATCTGTAGCGTTTTAAAACGTTCAAAATGTTCACACCTTTGTTCGTCAAATGATGAGAAATGGACTTATCACAAGTGCTTAGAATTTTGGCTATTGTTTTTAAAATACTTATCGCACAACCTTGAGCAATATATCAAACAGAACATATTGTAAAATGCAATTTCTGGTAGAACTTTTAAGTTCTTATCTGAACCAGAAGTGTTTTAAAATTGTGAAAACGTTTGTCATTTTGATCTGGCCTGGGTGAAGTTGGTCAATGTGGGAAGCAGTTTGTTTTGTCTTTTGCAGTTTTGGTGTTTGCTTTCATCTATAACTTTTGGGTATGAACTTTAGATATATCTTAAACAAAAGCTAATTCAAATGTGAAGGTGTCGAAAAGTGTCTAGCTTTTTAGTTGAAGCAGAAGAAGTTTTAGTTGCGAATTAATAGTGAACATATATACGTTTTGTCTTTTGAACATATTTCAAAATTTACATTTGTCACCCTCTGACCTGGTTTGTTGTTTTTCCATAATTTTGCCAGAACTAAAGCTATAAGTTAAGGTGGTATAAAACGTCTGATATACCTAAAGTATTCCAAAAGTTATAGATAAAAGCAAACACCAAAACTGCAAAAGACAAAACAAACTGCTTCCCACATTGACCAACTTCACCCAGGCCAGATCAAAATGACAAACGTTTTCACAATTTTAAAACACTTCTGGTTCAGATAAGAACTTAAAAGTTCTACCAGAAATTGCATTTTACAATATGTTCTGTTTGATATATTGCTCAAGGTTGTGCGATAAGTATCTTAAAAACAGCCAAAATTCTAAGCACTTGTGATAAGTCCATTTCTCGTCATTTGACGAACAAAGGTGTGAACTTTTTGAACGTTTTAAAACGCTACAGATAACGAAGAAACTTCAACTATATATGAAACAAAAGCTTATGAAATTTGTGACAACATACGTACACGATGTATTTTAACAATACGTAGTTCGTGAGTTTCCCACCTTCTTTTTCCATAAACAAATGTGGCGATATAACAAGAAATGTAAAATTAGCTTCGGATACAGAAAAAAGGCCTGGAACCAAGAGATTTCATCCGGGCATCGTTGTTTTGCCAACCAATTTATCCAAGATTGGCAGCCTTCAATTGGTTACCTGTGGTTGGCTGAAATTAGGATTGGGTGCCCCCTCTAGTATTTATATGATCTCTATGGGAAACACATCCACATGCTTCCTTTGAACATGAAATTGGTTTGATGCAACGGTAGGGACTTTGAGATGCTAGGACGACGACGGCGGTTAAAACGCAAGATAAGTTTTACAATTTAAAGAAGTCACGGTTAAATAACTAGTATATTTGATATTTGAAGGTATAGTTTAATGACTTCCAAAACACCCCAGTTTTGCTAAAATGATTGTAGTGTCAGTATTGAAGTCAATCTCAAGCAACAGTTCTCATCTTTTGGCCGTTGACGTCGTCCCGAAGACGTGAAAATGCTCTAAGTGGCGTTGTATAAAGAACGACGACCGTGTTGAGATTACTATTGGGACTACAAATTATCCATTTTCTTTGTTTTGCAAAAATAATTATTTTGTTTAGAGGACGTCGACGTTGAGGTTGACGTCATAGCTCTCAAAGTCCCTGGTATATGCATACGTACGTCAAAATGTTAATTTGCACATCACACCCACTTAGGCCTGCGCTAAACGTCGCACAATAGACGAATTTAATTCAGACGAATCGGAATTTAATTGTTTGAATTTTAATCGACGAAACTGCGATGTATAACTCGATTAAATTCGACACCCGGATTAAATTCGTCTCGGCAATTAAATTCGTCTGAATCAGACGGATACTGCACCGATAATGCGTGTTCGAGTTACACGACGAATTATCGTCGCGTCGAATTAAATGTTTCTCTTCTGTTGTCTGTGACAATTCGGCGCCATGCTTTCAAGAAGTCGTTTTCAGCCTCAACGGGTCCAAGTAAAAACAATTAAATTCGACTGAAATTCGACGTTTAACTCGACGTCGAATTTACGTCGCATTACCGACGAAGTTAATTCGAATTCAATTCGTCTGGATTAAATTCGTCTATTGTGCGACGTTTAGCGGTTTAGCGTAGGCCTGAAATATCTCAACAACGAAGCAAGGCAACGAAAAACGCAACAAAAGATGTTACTTTGACGTTTTAAATGTTCTTTCAAATAAGACAGCCCAGCTTAGTCCCAGGCTCTCTATCTTCGCTGTTTTAATATTTGCACGCTAGCATGGGCGCCCTACGCCCAAGCGTTGCGACAGAGAGCCTAGCAGATTTCGGTAAAATGGTCCCTGATTTTCAAAAAGTGGGCCCTTGTCACCAGGCCCCATCCCGCTCGTAAAAGAATAGAATATATATTATATTATTTTCACAACGGCTACAAAACCAGGTGAGTAATTTTGATTTGTTTTATTACTTGCTCCAACCCAAGAAGAACCTGCTTGACGTCGATATGTGATTAAATTGATATTTATACCACTTGACCTGTATTTGAGTATTAATGACGCTGTGTCTTAAATCGATAATTCGTGTTTGCAGAATGTTGTGATTTTGTCGCATTTTGTAATGTCGTGTGTATTTAAAATTAAATCGTTAACATTGGTAAGTTATTACAACGAATATATTTATGAAGTACAGAAGATATTGAAGGTGATGAACTCATTAAACTTTAGGTGAACTGCTGGACTTCGAAGACGAAATTTACTGACTAATATCGGCCAGTTAATTAAAGCCCTTATTTTAAAATTTCTTAGTTGTTAAAACGTGCTTGTTTAAAAGTTACATATGGTGTACCATTTCTTTCCTATTGAAGGTATGTCAAGCGAAAAGTAACAATTGGTGTTTTAACCTTGCCAAGTGTGTAAAAATGCTGCCATCTTGAAAATACTGAAATCTGCTACGCGTTCTAGAGCACCTTGAGCGGTGACGTCAAACCATAGTCAATGGAGATATGGTCTGGAAACTCAGCTAAAGTCTTTGGTCTATCTTTTTGTTCACGTTTATGCATTTTTGTGCACGGTGCACGGTCACTGAACACATTGTATTTTAGCATAATGACGAATTATCCAATAGCAACGTTTCAGTTCAATCACTCAACCGTGCTATTTAAATATTAATAAACCTAAGACAAAGGATGTGCACGGTGTAAGGTACGGTTCAACATAAAATCACAGCTCATTATAGGTGCTTTGAAGTTTGCCAAGTTTCCAGACCATATTTCGATTGACTATGGTACCAGTCTCATCAAATACGCGCGTGCTTTAGAACTACGGGACTAGGCTAAAGACAGCCCTAATTTTCGTTTCATAGGCACTTTAACCGTGTCTTTCAAATGGCAGTTGGCTCACCTGTGCACCAAACGGACTGGACATAAGGAATTCTTTCAATAGGTGAACAGCATTCTTACGAACCATGCTTGACTTGTCCTTGAGACGACCAATGACGAGACCAAGAAGATTTTGTTGTCTTGCTAAAGGAATTGCCTGGAAAAGACGATAGATTTAAAAAAAAACCACTTTACTGTATATACTGTATTCTTGGTTTTCATCTGACGTTACGGCGGCCATGTTGGTGTATTATTGTTTCACCACCCCAATGGGACCACCGATCACGTGAGTGAAAACCAAGAATAGTACTGGACGTAGGCCAAAAAAAGAAAACGTTTCTGATTTTGCGTCGATATTTTTATAACATTTTATCACTGATCTCCACATAAACTGGATAGGACATTCCCTATGACCATCTTACGTAGTGGAACATATAAAGCATTGCGGTCTTAGAACTAGTTCCCAATCCCAAAGTTGACTGGCATAAATAATCTTGACGTCAGCACAGTCAGATTATCTGAGGATAGGAATATTAAGTACTCTGTGCCGGGGGAGTCGGAAAAGCCGTAAAGCAAACAACAGATGCCGGTTCGTTTAGTTTTCACTGTTTAACAACAAATACAGTCAAAAGATAGCAAGTACACAACACGGGATATTGTTAAGGCATTAATATTACTATAAAAGGTACAATTTAAGACTTGGAATTTAATTCTTCGTAGATTTTATAGTTTGTTTTTTAGTTTATATTATCGTGAAGTTTCTTCGTTGTCGGCACTGAAGAAAAACAACGAAATTTAAAGGTTTTACAGTTCAGTAATAGAAACAAATGCAAGAAATTAGCGTCCTAAACCTTATTGAGTACTTCTTGTGTCATTACATTCGTTTAAATTTTCTTAAAATAACTCTTTTTGTCTGTTTTCAATCTACGAAAGCTTATGAACTTTAGTGGCGGCCATCTTGGGTAGTGGTCACGTCATCATACAACTGGCACGCGAAATCCAGCCTCATACCCCATCCAGTTTTATTGAGATCAGTGATTTTTATCCTCTCTCCTCCGCAGAGGTTCGGAGGCAAGGCGTGCGGGCGAGGGAGAAGACGCGCGAGGAATGATGGGAAGAGGGAAAGAAACGTAGTCTCTGCCAGATATGTCAATATGGCGCCCAAATTCCGTGATGGACTAGGCACCAGACGCGGAATTTCAATAAATAATCAAATTTAATTTACGGAAAAGTTGGAAATCAATAAATTGTGAACAAAAGACTCATTTAAATTGCTGCCAGACAATTCTCAACTCGAGAATGTTAATATTGTTACACAAGGACAGGATTTTCCAGTTTTGAATTATACAATTAAACATGTAAACAAACGCTACCCGAGAAAGTTTATATCAAAAGACACTGAACTGTTGTAAACATACATCTTACCTATGATAAGTTGCACGTAGCTATACACGTAGTGCATGCGGTACGTTTGCGAGCTTGGTGTAATGTAGAAAGTTAGCGCTGAGAATATTCCAGCGCTGCATGTTCGTCGGCTTTGTTTATCAACGGGCAATATTAAAACGTTTGTCAGTCTGGCAGCGTTTCGAATTTTTTGGTTCGTTCCGCAGGTTATTTCCATAGAAGAATTCAGAACTAATAACGTCCAGAACAGCATTGTAGACTTATTAGATCTTGAAGAAAACTTTGTACTTCGTGCAAAATATCGTCGTTATCTCCCATAACCAGAGAACCGCAGATTTGTTACTTGACTGAAATCTCTTCGTATTCGGTTCGTTTTCCGACTTCGAATTCGGTGTTAAAAAATGTTTTCTGCAACTAATATCATCCAACTAATATCGCCTGTCTGTCTGTCTGTCTGTCTGTCTGTCTGTCTGTCTGTCTGTCTGTCTGTCTGTCTGTCTGTCTGTCTGTCGGTCTGTCGCCAGGACATCTCACAAAGTACCGCACCGATTTTCATGAAAGTTTGTGAAAAACCTGATCATAGACAAAGGGACCAACTCATTAAATTTTGGTTGAATTTGATTAAATTTAGATAATATTTTAATATTTTAAATCTGACCACAAGTTTTTCAAACATTTTTGCATAATTTTGGTGCGAGTGCAATCAAGCATTTTATTCATTATATATGTGTTGGTCATTCTCGTGAACTAGCCTGGTTAGCGGGATGGCTCGTTCTTTTTAAACATCTCCAATAACCCGCTGGCGGAGGTATATATACAGTCTTTGAGTGCGTTCTTGTTCACAATGCTTTAAAATACAGTTACCTTTTCTCGGCAAATATTTTGCCATATTTGAAGGACTTTGCTGCGAACAAAAGCGTGTACATCGTGAAGATGTTCCTACAAAGACAACAATCCACGGGAATGGATTAAAAAGAAGAAAATGGAAGTTCAAGAGAAACTGTGAAAACAAATAACCGCGCGGTTTAATATTATAACTATATTTGCTCCATAGACTGACCATAAATATTTGAACTATATTTACTCAATAGACTGATCGTAAATATTTTAACTATATTTACTCAATAGACTGACCATAATATATACTCAATGAACTGACCATGGGGAGCACGGGTGACGTGCGCTTGGGACTCATGCATGAGTAGAGTTGTAGTTGATCTCTCCTGTGGAGAGGTGGAAAAAGTATCGGAACTTGGGAACGTAGTTTCCAGATGGGATGACTCAAAGGGACTCGGCCAGTCCTTTCGCGGCTTCTCCAAAATTTGTCGACAAATACGTTTCCCAAAAAATCTAGGGGGTTTCCACTTCTGCTGCTGTGCTTCGAGGGTTTTTCGCAGGGTTCTCCGGTTTTTCTCCCTCCGTAAAATCAACACCAAAATCTTAGCTGTGATACGTGGTCTGACATGTGTCGTATAGCGGCTGCCTGGAGCGTCTTTGATATTCATTCGATTCGGTCACGTTGATCTGCGTCCTTCGCAATTCAGCCACAGAATAGGGATTGAGCGAGAAGACTAGCGGAAAATGATTCAACTTTACCATCATGATCCTGCTAGGGGGCAAATTTCTTCTTGAGAGCAGCAAACGATGTTTCTTTATTTTACATTACGTTAAAAGGTTGTTACATACGAGGGTATTGCTTTATTATAAAAGTAGTGTGCTGCGTAGAAAGTGGTTGTGTTGAAATACATTAATTTTATACAAATCAAAATATACTACTTTGACGTTTTGGCAGTAGACCAACCTCGCTATGTGATGTTATAAAGAATTGTTGCAGACCGAGGTGAGTGTTATCTGCCTTGGTTTTCCTTGCCGCGGCGGGCTGGTGCCTGTAAAATTTGAGGCCAGTTTTGGGGCCAAGCTAAACATTTTACTCCAGGCCTCTCACAATTTCGGTCTGCCGCTCGACGTTGAAAAAGAGAGGCGTGGGAACCAGACTGGGATACCCTTTCGGAGAACGGTCCAATTTACCGATTACACGCAATCAGGCGCCATTTTGTTAAGTCTGAACCACGAAATTGACCAATCACAGACCAGCTTTTGGCCAGCCGTATATGAAATACAGAAGTATTTGGGACCCACAGTCCAGTTATCTAAAGGTCAGTGGTTCTACCTAACACAAAGTACAGAAAGACCAACATACAATGTACTTAAGGCGGTTTTCCACTAGGCGAAAAATGTCGCGCGAAGCGACATTTTTCGCCTAGTGGAAAACCGCCGAGTGGAACTAATTAGCCAAGACAAAAGAAAAATGTCGAGTCGGTCGACAAATGTCGCCTAGTGGAAAATCGCCTTTACCTGAAGACGATCCAGAATTTGGTCTCTTGTATTCTTAGCATTTTCATCCAGTTCATCTTGGCTTAAGCGCGATATCACAAGCTCGCCCATCACCCCAAGAACACCGTTACGCATTGAATAAGACTAGAAAAATAAAACAAGAAAAGAAACCAATGCGATTGCATTTTTAGCAAAGGAGAGTTTTTAGTATTTCGAGAGTATTTTGTATTTTTCGTGATATTTTACGTGACTTATTTCTAATCGTTCTAAGTCTCCGAGAATTTATTTTATTTTGTTCATTGACTTTTTCATTATTTCGTGATTATTTTTCTGATTTTTCTATGAGTTTTTCGATTAAATCAGTCCTTCGCTCTTCGGCCTATTAGTGACGTTAAATGTACCACTTTTTCGCTATGATCCAGCACAATAGCTCTAGACAACTCACCTCACCATCCAAATGGCAGAGAAGTAGGCTTATGTTTGGCAAAATGTGTTCAGGTATTCTGGAGGCAAGCTCAACCAAAAATTCAGAGTAACATTTCGTACCACTAGTGTCACGAGCCAGGTCTCTTGGATCAATTTGACCAATTTCCCTGAATTTAAAGAAATATATATAAACACCAAAATGTTTATGCTTCCTCGCAAGTTTAAGCATTTGTGGTGTGCCATCATTATGGCAATTTTCCTTTGTTTTCTTTTTATCCTGTCCTTTCTTTCTTCCTTCCTTCTTGTTCTCCTTCCTTCCTTCTTTCCCTTTCCACCTATCTAGCTGCATGTAGCTACCTACCTACACACATACATACTGTACCACTTATACATACCACCAATCTATAACACCTGCCTTCCTTAATATTGCCTACCTACATACCACCTGCCTCCCTACCTACTGACATACCACTTGCCTTCCTACCGTCTTTAATCCTGCCTACATGCACCTACATACCACTAGTCTGCCCACTTACCTGCCTTCTTCAATCCTGCCTACCTACATACCACCCGCCTGCCCACCTACCTGCCTTCTTCAATGTTGCCTACCTACATACCACCTGCCCACCTACAGTACCTACATACCACATGTCTGTCTACCTACTGACATACCACTTGCCCTCCTACCCACCAGGCTTCGAAATAAGTGCCGGTCACCGGTCACTGACAGGTAAAATTTTACAGTTTGACCGGCAAATACCATCGCTTGGCGGACATGCATGACCGGTGAATTTTTTAATCCAAGTGAGAGCGAATGTGTCAAATTGTAATACGATATGCTGGCGTTGTGCCTATATACAAATATAATTCATAATCTATATTATAATACCTTTATCTGTCTGTGTGTGCGTGTTTGTTTGTCTCACCGTCGTTACCTAAAAACTCGAAAACGGTTACGCCGTTGGCCCGTTGTATATTACGGACATTAAGATTGACGTTTTCCCTCGTTTCCCGCGAACCGCAAACCTCAAGAAGTCACGTGACTTTGATTTTGCCGTCACGTTTGGCGTTCCAGGTTCACGTTTCAACTGCTGGAACACAGTCTAGAGGTAAGTGAAATACGGCAGAGTTTTTTATTGTTTTTTTACATTATAAACCCACGTTTAAAGCTCACATATACTTTCTATTATGTCTTAGTTCTTTAAATAATAGTTTTCTTGCTCAGTAATAAGATTATGTAAACGCTTTTTTGATTCAAGTTGAAGACGATAGAAAACAAAAATGGTGCCGCCATTTGTTTTTCCTAAATCCTAACAGTAATCACAAGTATATTGATCTATTTTCTAGATGGCTCCTTTTCGATGGCCAAATATACTACATGATATCATGTTGGCAAAAGAAGTGGCTGCACGAAATCCCAAAACCCCACAAGAATGGGTTGAAATTGCAAATACTTTGAGCAACGAATTCAGCACTGATGAAAAGGAGATTGAGTTAAAAGGGCGGGGATGTCGAGAACGACTTGACAGACTGTTGGAAAAATATCAACAAGATGACAAAAAGTCCTTGAAAAGGTAAGCTTAACTTAATAAAGCGTAAAATAATTCATGTAGAACTCTTTTTTAAAAAAAGTATAGCTTAAGTTTACTTATTAAGTTTGATTATTAAGGAAAATCTTCATACCAATCAGTGGGACGTGTTCTGATTCTGTTTTATTGGGAAACTGGAGAGTTCAGCATAGAGATTTTAACTTTATTGTAAATGAAAACGAATTATGTATACCAGTTAGTGTTTTATATGCACAGGTCTGGAAGTGAAGAGGAATATTCCGAATTAAATCAGCTATTGGAAGATATAGCGACGTACAGGAGAGACATGCATGAGCTTAAGACAAAACAGACAGAAGAAAAAGAGCAAAAGAAGAGAAAGGAAATGGAAGATAAAAAAAAGGGACTAGAGATGAGACAGGCAGCAATAGAAGGAGTGTCCAGTAAGTTACTAATGGGCTATTCCGATTTTTATCCACACACCCCCTGTTGAGAAACCTTGGAAATTCCAAAGGGGAGGGGTGTTTTTGAGGAATCTACTTGGAATTTGTAGGGGAGGGGGTTGAATCTACTTGGAATTTCCGGTGGAGGGCTAAATTTATATCAGAAAATAACAGAAATTCCGAAGGGGGTGGTAAAAAAGAGGTTCCTCAACAGGGGGAGTGGATAAAAATTGGAATAGCCCAACATAAACTCCTAAGCAAAAAGAGCTGTAACAGTTGTTCAGATCACAAAACTTTTGATGTTTTTAATTTGACAAATAATTTAACTGAGTGGTATATCTTACCAAAGAGCTAGCCTTAGCCCTATAAAAAACGCTAGCCCTCCTCCTTCAAACCACACACCCTAACTCCCCCTGAAAATTTCAATAAATTCTCAACCCCCTATCAAAAATATTGGAGGGAGTTTAACTCCCTCTTTACATTAGAGAACTATAGCCGTCTCTATTCTGCTGCCCTTACATGCAGCTGCGTGTCTATATTACCATTCACTTACTTAGAATAAGTATTTAAACTCTTCTAGAGCGTAATCACGAGAGTAGCAGTGAGGAAGATAAGGATTCATCAGAAAATGACGATGATGACCAGCGCAGTGCTAGTACTAGTAGCAGTGGTGGCAAAAAAGGTGATGTTGTTTATACTACAGAAAAGTGAATGATATCATGTAGATACCATATATTAAAAAATAAACCCACACCTCTAAGCCTCCACCCAAGTAAAAATATGTTGGGTTTTTTTTGTCTAGAAAATTGGTTAGTTTTTTTAGATTTAATTTGCTTTACTACTTCTTTACTTCAGAACAGTTTCTAAAGAAAAGGTGGTAGTAAGAAAAAGAGGGACACGGTTTTCTGCTATTCAAATGCTTGAAAATAAATATGAAAGAAAAGCAGATCTAAAAGAAAAGGAGCTCCAGCTAAGAAAAGAGGAGCTTGAATACCAAAAACAAAAGTATGAAGATGAGGCTTCTGATGAAGCTAGAAATTGAAGAGAGAAAAATGTTTTTAAATCTCTTAAAGGATAGGCTGTAGTTTTCAACTAATTTTACAGTTCTACACAATGACAAAACATTGGTACACTAGCCACTTTCATTGTTATTGTTGTTATTTTTAAGTTAACCGTTGTAGTTTTTCATTACCATTATCCAGATGGACTTATTCTGGCATCATTGCTCAAATAAAATTTAATAAAATCTTGAAAATCAAACATTGTTACAAGATAATTTATTTACAGTACATGCATGTACAGTACATCATATTGTTTCAGGTTTGAAATACTGTTAGATGTTGGATAGGTAAGTTTCTAGTGATGGGGGCCCCAGATCAAAATATGCCCCTGTAACGGATCCATAAAGACACGTGTGGCAGTTTGTCAACAGAGCTCCAACTTGATAGTACTTTGCCACTGGTTGAAGAAGGACTTTAAGATTCTTGTGAAAATTTAAGTATGCAAAATACTGAGTAATTTTTCCAAAGCCCCATTCAACGGATATGCGTACTTTACTCATTTTACGATTAAAATCTTGTTGTTGATCGGTAAGATTAGCTCCTTTGAAAGGGGAAATGATACTCCGAGCAACCCCGTAAGCAGGGTCGCCATATATTACATATGGGTCACCATTTGGTTTTGGGTTTTGTCAATCTTGCAAGCTTCGGCATTAAATCACTGACGTTTAACATAAAGGCATCATGACGTCTTCCCTCGATTGGTCCAAAAAGGTGTGCAATTATACCATTAGGAGCCACCACAGACTAAAAAAAAACCCAAAACAAACAAATAGGTAGCTACAGTGCCCAATGACTACAACAACTTTTACATTATTTAGGGTACACATTTTTAAAGGGTGGTACAATATAGGGGGCTATACCTAATCTTTGTAAAGAAAGAAAGAACTAAACTAAAACCCTCCTCTATATTTTTGAGAAAGGTCCAAAACATTTACAAAAATATGCCTGGGGGGGGGGGGGGGGGGGGCATGATCAATCTCTATTGGCCTGCTATTTTATGAATTAGCCACTCAATATTAATTATCTCCTTGGCATTGCCTTTGGACAGTTGTAAATGCATCACTTCAAGACTTACTATTGAAAAGAGATTTGCAAGTTTGCACAATGCTCAACTCAACTTTGAAATAACATACTTGGAATTTTATACAATGCACTCTCTTATGCCCACTGAACATAATGCGTTGATTTCGAGTAGGTCTAGCAATGGGCCTGGCAGTTCCATCAACAAACCCCCAACACTGGTTAAGAGGAGCCCCCTTTCTATGTATAACCTCAGAAAACAGTGCTGGGTCAAGCCATGTTAAATCCAAAGAGGTGAGAAGATGAGAAAAGCGCATATACAGGTCGTCTATTATCTAAAGTTAAACAAGACAAAGCAAAGCAAAGCATAAAAATGGTTTCATTTCATGTTGCCATCTAATATTTAAAAAAAAAACACATTTAAAATGTTAAAATCTACACTGTATGGGAAGCAATAAACACAACACAGAGTAGTTCTTACCAACATGATCACCAAAGTTCTAACTCAAAGTTTACATTGGGCAGTAGCCAATTAGAACATAAACTCTTCTTTAATTATTTTAAGAAGGTATCAAATGTTCCCAATCTGGTGTTCAAGTTTCTTTATTAAGCACTATTTTTTTAAATTAATATATAGTTTACGTGGAGATAATTATACAACTAATAAGGAATAGGGTTAATAAAATTAAATTAATACAATGATAGTGTGCAGCAATCAAAGAGCATGGCTTTCTACCTAGTTGACCACTACCAGTCTATTACATAAAATTAGTTGAGCGTGGGTTTATTAAAGTCAAGCTAGTTTAAATAATACTTTAATATATGTGCATGCATACAAGGCATATGCATACGCTGACAGTATATTTCCCCCTGTGTTCTTTGTTCAGTTTTTTTTTTCTAATTTTGTTTTAAGTTAGGGAAACAAGGAATGTGGAGTAAAGAAAGACATGTACTGTATTGTTAGTTCAAGCTCTGTCTCAGTAATTAAATATTTCATGTATAAACTTAAAAACAAAAAACGTTTACCAAAAAAAACTGAAGGAAAAGACTAGTTGCTACCTAAACATTTGCTCGCATTCTGTGTCCATAATTTCCTCTATGTTTATACGCGGTCCAAGGCTACGTGGCTCTGCAAAACAGCCAAAGGAATCCAACAAGAGCAAGTCCAGTTCATCATCACTGCTTTCAGAGCTACTGCTACCACTGTCGTCAATCAGGGTGACATCTAATAAATCTTTCAGGTTTTGCCTAACATCAGTAAAGTACTTTAGTCAGTGATGATAAGTTATTGAAGACTAAAAATTAAAATAAGAACAGCGAGTTGACAACTCACCTTCGTGCGATCGCCATCTTGCTTTACATATTTCCCATGATGCTTTGGTACATAGTCACTCGAATGATCCGATAATCTTAAAAGCCATATTTACACATACGGCAAACTTCAAACCGCAAACCGCTAGCCGAGGTTTGCGGTTTGCGGGTAAAATAGAAAACGTCAATCTTAAGGTCTCTATTATTGTTTCTAAACTCACGAGCCACACGAACGACGAGCGCAAATAAGTATAACTAAAAATGACCGGTAAAAATTCCGCTGTGACCGGCAAATTTATTGAGCCGCCGGTCATAGTGACCGGTATACGTTTCAAATTTATTTCGAAGCCTGCTACCCACCTACAGTACCCACATACCACCTGTCTACCTGCTCGAATGCTTACCTACCTACCTATCTTCCTGACTTTCTACATACAGTACCACCCACTTGCCTACCTACCATCTGTCTATCTGCATACCACCTGCCTGACTACATACCACCTGCCTACCTGCCTACCTATCTTCATACATATACCATCTGCCTTCCAGGCTGCGTGCCTATATACCACCTATCTGCCCCAGTGAGCTCTATATATAACTGGAGTGAAATCTGCTGATCATTCACCGGGCAAAGATTGAAGTCAAACATGGCGGACATGTAGGCCTGAAGTACGTATAGTTCCAGTCTCCTACGCGATCCTTTGACTTGGGTCAGACTTGACTAGACCGCGTAGAAGACTGGAACTCTATGTACTTCAGGCCCAAAAGGATCGCGGGCTCTGGGAACAAGATTTCCACAAATATATCACCCCAGTTATATAATAGAGCTCACTATCTACCCACATGCCTCCCGGTCTACCTACATACCACCCGTCTGTGTTCCTACAAGTGAGCTCTATGTATAACTGGAGTGATATCTGCTGTTCATTCCAGTGGTTGACCGGGGGTGCATGATTTTGGCCGGGGCCGAGCCGGGGGTGCATGATTTTGGCCGAGGCCGGGCCCGGGCCACATGATTTTGGCCGGGGCCGGGCCGGGGCCGGGGGTGCATGATTTTGGCCGGGGCCGGGGGTGCATGATTTTGGCCGGGGCCGGGGGTGCATGATTTTGGCCGGGGCCGGGCCGGGCCGGGGGTACATGATTTTGGCCGGGGCCGGGGGTGCATGATTTTGGCCGGGGCCGGGCCGGGGCCGGGGGTGCATGATTTTGGCCGGGGCCGGGCCGGGGCCGGGGGTGTATGATTTTGGCCGGGGCCGGGCCGGGGGTGTATGATTTTGGCCGGGGCCGGGCCGGGGGTGCATGATTTTGGCCGGGGCCGGGCCGGGGCCGGGGATGCATGATTTTGGCCGGGGCCGGGCCGGGGGTGCATGATTTTGGCCGGGGCCGGGCCGGGGGTGCATGATTTTGGCCGGGGCCGGGCCGGGGGTGCATGATTTTGGCCGGGGCCGGGCCGGGGGTGCATGATTTTGGCCGGGGCCGGGCCGGGGGTGCATGATTTTGGCCGGGGCCGGGCCGGGGCCGCATGATTTTGGCCGGGGCCGGGGCTGGGGCCGGGGCCGGGGCTGGGGCCGGGGCCAGGGCCGGGGCCGGGGCCGGGGACTGGTCGAGCATTGATATTATGTGATGTTGAGCGATGTTATTTAAGTGGGATTTGGATAGGCCAGCGGAATTTACTGGACAGCGGTTTATTGCTGTCGTCAGTCATATTGGAAACATTTTACGAGAATAAATGGTACGTACCTTTTCTGTTTGGTGCTTTCGATATAATGTTGTCGATTTTTTTTAAACTGTTTTAACTTTTACTTGATTTATCATACCGCTCAGGCGCTCATACATGCTTTTTTTTTGACAATTATAAGACAATAATAGAAAGAATTTGACAAATTTGAGCTTGAAACCCCCGGCCAAATTTCCAGAATTTTGGCCGGGGCCGGGGGTGCCAATTTTGGCCGGGGCCGGGGCCGGCAAAGTTTGAAGCCAAACATGGCGGACATGTAGCCCTGAAGTACGTATTGTTCCAATCTCCTACGCGGTTTTTTGACCAGATCAGAAGAAGACTGGAACTATACGTACTTCAGGCCTATACGACACAACTGCCAAACGTTTTGCGCATACGCGACGTCCGAACTCGTCCTCAGAAAAAGAGCTGGAAAACACTGAAATATTTGGACTGGTCCGAGAGTCCGACACAAAATTTAAAATTATAAGCATACTACCAAAAAGATAAGGTAGGTAATTTGTGCATGGCTTCCTTGTCAATATTGTAACATATTCTGAAGTTACCCCTTCGTAATCTTCTTTACCCTTTTTTTAAAACACAAATGAATAGTCGAGTCTTACTTAGTCTTCACTGTCGGTTGTTGTCGCCACGGCTAGTTCCCACTTCTCTTGCAATGTTTACTCAGCGAATTCACGCATGCGCAAACGTTTGGCAGCGGTGTTGGCCTATACATGCCAGGCACGTTGTCCACCACAAAAATATCAATCACTCCAGATATATATAGAGCTCACTGGTACCTACCTACCTACCTGCCTCTACCTACCTACCTACCTACCTACCTACCTACCTACCTACCTACCTACCTACCTACCTACCTACCTACCTACCTACCTACCTACCTACCTACCTACCTACCTACCTACCTACCTACCTACCTACCTACCTACCTACCTACCTACCTACCTACCTACCTTCTTGCCTGCGGAGCTTCGTCCTTTGTTTTCCAAAGTACAGTAGTAAATTGACAAATTAACACAATTAAATTGACACAATTTTCTTCTCACCTTATAATCTCCACCACAATGCTCTTCACACCATTCTCCACGGCACAGACTTGCACGAGCTGAGCCATGGGGGAGATCAGATGTTCAAAATGCTGAAGCAGTTGAATGACTTTGACACAAACACTGAGACTATGGTTGTACTTCTTCACTAAGATTGCAATAATGTCCACAATGGAATCACGAAGATGTTTGTCCCTGTTCAGGGCAGGATTTTCAAAAAATTTGTAGCAACAGTTGGCAAAAATACTAGAAAGAAAACAAATTTAACACTTTTAGATGTCCGCCAACAGAGGCGGGGAGGTCCCACATCCAGATTATTTGTCCCGTAATTTCTTCAAAATTGTGTTTGTCTTATTTGAAAGAACACTTAAAATGACAAAGTAACATATTTTGCAGTTTTTCGTTTCCTTGCTTCGTTGTTGACATATTTCATTTTGTTTAAGGTGGATCCATACCAACCTCGTACCCAGGGCCCTCTGAAAATGGCGGGGCGGAGAGAAGACCCTGGCAAAGGCTGGTCACGTGACACCAATAATTTTGGAATATTTTGATGAGTGACTCACACTGTACTGGGGGGCGCGGTACAGTCACTGATGAACAGAGTATAGTTGTTATTAGTTGGCCTATTCAGCGAACTATTTCATAGGAACTCAAGAATAACCAAACCGTACAAATAACAAGACATCTTAACAAATTTATCAAATCAGTTAGTAAGAAGCGTCTACACTACAACATATTTGCTTTGTTATGCAAGCAAGAAGTGTTTAATATTTCGGTTTCTGGACTTTCCGAATCTAATTTAAAAAGTTTAGAAATATACAAGGTCAAAATCTTCAGTGCTGATCTATATGTTCGTCGATCGGATTCGTACAACCTCAAAGTGAACGAGGACAGCAGATTCGAATATGCCATTTGAATATCAAATCGACAGATACAACAATTAAACTTCCACAAATCCCAAACGTGTGGACAAGAAACATAAATGTGCTATACTGCACAGTAAATAAACTTCCAACAATCAACAGCATTCGAATATTTTAAGTGTATGTAATGTAGCAGTACCGCAGTAGTTCTACTGAAAGCGGAAAGTTTCTGTTTAACTGTTTATGATCGTTCGTCGCCTTCGTCTTTCTTTCTGAATTTCTGACGATTGACGGCAACAAATATGAAATATCCAACAAATGTCGTAAATTTTGAAATAGATCTAATTTACCACTCGAATTTAACATTACATGACTAATTGCAGCAACCTACGTTTATAATAGAACCGAATCAACCGCTCCCCCCAGGACGGGCGAAGCTCAAATTATCCACGTGACCAAATACTCCAAGAATCTTGGAGTATTTTGGAATCACGTGGCCAGCCTTTGCCAGGGTCTTCTCATCTCGCCATTTTGAAAGCAGATGAGACCCTGGATACGAGGTTGGATCCATACAGTTTCTTGAAAAATGGAAAATACAAGTTTGAGAGTCCAAAACACGTGACTAAACAATTCGGGAAAAGAATAGAACTAAATGTTATGCTTAGCTAAACAGTCTGACAATCAAAAACTGCTACCAAATAAATAGCAACAGTTGTTGCTATGGCAACAATAGCGTTTCAAAATGGCTGCCAATTACCCTTCAAACTAATTTAATTCGGAAAAACTTTGGTGACCCCAAATTTTTTTTTCATTAAAACTTTCCTTGAAGTATGAGTAATCAATAGGTCGATTTAAAAAAAATTCTGTAGAACGAAATTTTTTAAAAATTAACAAACATGATTTTTCCGAAAAAAACAATTATTCGTTCTACAGATTTTTTTTAAAATCGGCCAGTTGATTACTCATACTTCAAGAAAAGTTTTAATGAAAAAATTGGGAGTCACCAAAGTTTTTTTCGAATTAAATTAGTTTGAAGGGTAATTCGCTGCCATTTTGAAACGTCATTGTTGCCATAGCAACAACTGTTGGTATTTATTTGGTTGTTTAATTATGCATAACATTTAGTTTTATTCTTTTTCCGAATTGTTTATGTACGTGTTTCGGACTCTCAAACTTTGTATTTACCATTTTTCAAGAAACTGTATGGAGCCACCTTAATACGCAAATCAGCGCTCGACCGGGGCCCCGGCCCCGGCCAAAATTGGCACCCCCGGCCCCGGCCAAAACTCCAATTTAAAAGCAGGCGGTGGTATTTGATTTCTCCCGGAGAAATGCGGGGTTGAAGGTTATTACGGAAAAATAATAACCTAGTACCAGGTTATTACGCAAAAATAATAACCTGGAATAACTTTACGTTAAAAATTAGCATAATTAACAAAACGCATATAACACAATTGAATTTTCAAATCCCTAATTGCTCTTTTTCAAAAACAAACTATGTATTAGCTTGAATTTCTAATGTAGAAACCTCCGAAAAAACAAAAGAATAGGGTGTGGCAAGTATATAAACAAGTTAAAGCCCTCGGGAGTCGGTTTTCATTTAACTGTAAAGACCTCGCGCTTCGCGCTCGGTCTTCACAGTTAAATAAAAACCTCTCCCTCGTGCTTTAACCTTCATATAATATCAATGCTCGACCAGTCCCCGGCCCCGGCCCCGGCCAAAATCATGCACCCCCGGCCCCGGCCAGAATCATGCCCCCGGTCGACCACTGACGCAAATTTTAGTTTAAAAACATCCTGATGTCGCATGTGCATGAGCGAGTTATCCGAGAAAGTTATATAATATGGTTGCTAATAGATGTTCGATGGACGTTCGTCAAGCTCAATTACTCAGAAAAGATTTCCGAGCCTCAGACAGGGTTCGAACCTGCAACCTTCTAGGGGACCGGTCATTAAGTATGGAGAGGGGGGCTGGAGGAGAAATAGGGGAGGGGGGGGGGGGTCACGAGATTTTTTGGTATTGTGAAGGGGGGGTCCCAAAAACACTTTTTAAAGAAAAGGGGGGTCTTCAGTTTTTCAACAGCATGCAGAAGGATGGACACTTCTTACAACATGCAAACATTTCAATATATTTAATATAATAACTGATTTTCATAATGAACAAAATACCAACTATAAACATAAAACTCAAGATTCAAGTTAATACAATAAGATGAGAGAGATTAGAGTGATATTTCAACTTTATTCCAGTCGTCGGCTGTCCCTCGATGTCGAGGATGACGTTTACCACGTATATTGGATAATAATAGTAATGGTATTCGAAAGGAAATGAAATAACAAATGATGATAATAATAAATGGAAAAATAACAAATACGTAGAATATGAAATAGCAGCAAACTAGTCTTGGTGTGTTCGAAGGTGGCAGAGGAGGCCAATTCTGGATCCACAGATCTTTGGGCAGTGGGGACATGAAGTTGACTGAGGAAGGGAGACGCGGAGGATGGGGTTTGCTTCTTTCTCCTTTCTCTTTCGGCGCTTTTCAGCTTCTTTAACGAGTCTGGTAGATTCAAAGGACTCAGCTGCAGAGTAGACGTTGCTGCGCCATTTAGGTCGATCTTCCGCTAATTCTTCCCATGTTTCGGTGTTTAGGCCACCACGTTTAAGGGAGATCTTCAGGGTGTCCTTGTATCGTTTCATCCAGGGCGCTTATGTACGGGGCGGTGCAACGCGCTCATATCGCGCTGATCGATGTGTGATGCACAAAAGGACTGGCACGAGCGTGCTTCTGAGCAAAAGTTGATCAAAAGTGGATTTTTGGGCACTGTGATATTCTCACTGTTTTTTCTTTAACTATGTAATTTCGGAGGAACCTTTTGCAATGTACCGACGAAGTACTTATTCGTTTAATGTATGAATATTTGTTTGGCGTAAAAAGTTGTACTATAAAGGAGTTATTATGGATAATGACTCGATTTTTTGTTGACTTCTATTGAGGGAAAATTTCATTACAAGATTTGAGCATGTTAACAGGTCGTCCACGCCTAGGAATTCAGGTATGTTGAAGATTATAATAGTGTGGTTATATCTTAAAGTTTTCATAAAAATCGGAGTTGATTATTTGGAGATATAGCGTTCGGATGTTAGGTATTTTTACGGTTTAACTCTTGCCTGTTTAGTTCCTCAATTGCTGCAAGAGAAGTAAACAAAACTTATAGTTTTGCCATGTTACGATTCTTAGTAATTATATCAATAACTTTATCGGGTTTTTGAAGCATTAGATTAGAATAACTGTAAGCTGTAAACAAATTTTACTCTCCGATCAATTTATTAAAATACGACTTGCTGGGACGCATGCCGAGCGCATTATGTGATAAACTGTCGTCCACACCTTGTAATTTTGTCATCAGATAGCCAAGATGACTTCTTGTTAGGTTTCATTGAGAAAATGCAAATTGGAGTTGATTATTTCTTGATATTCAATTGGAAAGATGACCTACCAGCTAAAATTCAATGCAAGATGTTGTCTTCTATCGAACATGGCCGAATGATAACGTGCACAAACAAAGATTTCCAAAGACTTCTTGCGTCATTTCTCTTGCGAAAGCAACCGTACGGTTCATATTTTTCAGCAACATATTTGATCATGTTTGATGTTTCGGCAACGACTCCGAATTTTTGGGAGTAACACCAGAGAATATATTAGCTGAATCCACTGATATATCGTATGGCTCGGCAATTTCATCCACGTCCTCTTCTAAACTCAACTCAGAGACGTCCACATCAAGCGTATTTTACCCGCCATATTTTGGACTTTCCCTGGCTTAGCGTTCGTCGCTATGGTGACAGGGGGCTTGTTACCAGTCCTCTGCATCACACATCGATCAGCGCGCCCATTGCCGTTTCACCGCCCCCTATATAAACGCCCTGGTTTCATCTGCCCACCTCTTGGGCGCTTGCCTTGGGTAAGCTGGGAGAACAGAATCTGTCGGGGTAGCCGATTCTCAGGGAGTCTGATGATTTTTTCAGAGTTTGTATTATTCTTTATTTTTGTCATGTGGTAATGGGTTTTTATAAGCTCTAGAATATACAATTTTGTAAGAAGTTGCATGGGCTTATAAGCGGAGGGCTTATATCTGGGGACCTTTCAATATATATAAGCGGGGGGTCCTGAAATTGTTAAAAGCTTTAAAGGGGGGTATTGAAATTAATATTCATATAAGTGGGGGGGCCTGGAAAATTTTCAAAAAAAACAAACTTTTCTCCTCCACAGCCCTTCAGGTCAATCTAGTTTAGTGTTAAAGAGAGAACAGAAAGATGCCACATAACAGCCATCGTTCGACGTTCGCGGAGTCGAAGACATCACAGCTGTAATGCAAAGCGGATTTGGCAACTCCGATATTTATCAACTTCTTCCCCTGGTGTTTATTTAGTCTACAATCTAAAACGAGGAACATCAGCCCACTCTGGGAAGAAAGTGTTGTTTTGGTCAACTCAGTTTTAAACGTACTCATCGAAGACCAACTGGCGAAACGAAAGAATATGGGATTGAAGCCATTTGAAGGCTGTTGTTTTGAGAGACGATCGCAACATGATAAATATTAGTTTATATTATTATATTTTCGAATTTAAATGTGGTGTATTGCTGTTATTATATTTGTCAAATTATGTCAAACGTACGTTTATGGCAAACAGAGTGTAGATTGTGAAATTCTTATTTTGTTGAATTTGTTTGAGTTATTTTCATTGTTTCGTAAAGCCAATCAGAACGCTCATATTTCCAGAGATTCCCAGAACCACTTCACGCATCAGCGCGTGGGTCTGGGTACGAGAATGATCATTAAAATATTATTCCTTAGTTCGTTGTTTACCATTGTCAGGCGGCTTGGCGACAGTTAGACAGCTCAGCGAGTGACTTCGCTGTAGCTTGAGTCCCAAATTTCTTTCCAATCTTTTTATCGTCACTCAGACTTCTAATATCTAGAAAATGGCGTATCTCTGATCTTTGATAACTCGTTACGTCGCGTTGTCCTTACAGACGACTCTATTATATTTTAACCTTGAGCGGCTATGCCAGACAATTTTATTCAGCTGTGCTGTCACTCAGAGACGCCTCGACAAGCGACACGTGAAGCAAGGTTCACCCGCACTGTAAATTAAAGGACCAGTGTCACTCGCAAAGCCCACGCAATAATCACGCGCCAACTTGAAAAACTACAACCTGTATGTTTTCAAGTTTGTTGACCCAAGATGGCGGCCGCATTTGGCAGAGCGTATGGAGAAGACGCGATAATTCAGGCCGAAAGAAAAAATACGAGGGATCACTGACTATATTTGAGTCATGGAAGATGCTAAAATCGTAGCTGGATATGGTTCATGTAGCGATAGCGACTTCGCAGCCCATCTGTTCTCATTGGAATACCGTAGAAGATAAATATAATTTGATTCATTTCTCTGGTTTCTTGTCCGATTTAGAGCTATTTCCGACATTTCCGAAGTTATTTCTATGTGCGCAAAAAAGATGTGCAAATTATTTGGTGACACTGCCCCTTTAACACTTTACGCTGTGTTCGTTGTTCTGCTTCGAGTTAGACGAATTTATCTACCCAGATTATTTTTAATACTCTTGCTATTACATGTAACACCAGACAATTGTATTTGTCACGGCCATGGGTATAGACGGTCTGCCAAGGTGAACGTCAGCTTTCCCGATTCTGGAAAGTTAAATTTTATTGGCATCGCTCAGAGCACAATATTGCTCTCCGAGAAGCAGGCGTTAGTGGGAGCGGGTTTACTGTCTACTGCGGGGGAGGCTGGGTTCGAACCTGCAACCTTCTAATGACCGGTCAGACACCGAACGTTACACCACATGCGCTACATGTATACGCACAACTTATCATATCACTTGAACAACAACATCTCATATGCAAACGCTACCACTTAGGAGCACATATGACTATAAATTTGTAGCGTTAGCTCTCCATCTGGGCCTCAGTGGTTCAATGGTTAGAGCGTCTAACCGGTCATTAGAAGGTTGCAGGGTCGAACCCTGTCTGGGGCTCAGAAATCTTTTCTGAGTAACTGAGCTTGACGAACGTCTACCAAACGTTACATTACACCAAGCTCGCAAACGTACCACAAGCACTACATGTACATGTATTCGTACAACTTATAATACGGTTGATATTGCTAGATATGATCACTTCCAAATTCTACATGTTTGGTGTTGTAGGAGAAACACACCTACACGCTTCCTTCGAAAGAAATTGGAGTTTACCCGAGTCACATCAGTGTGTCAGGTTAGCGTATAAAGCTATATCGGCAATAAACACGTTAGTGCATGGGTCGGTAAGCGTATAAGATAAGCGATAAACACAGTTACGGATTAGGATTAGGTTTAGGGTTTTTGTTTGGGTTAGGTCATCAAATTAATTAATCTCGCTTGGTGGCATGGGATCGCTGGATTACTCGGGTACGGTGAACTGTGAAATTTAATAATAGCAACGATACACGTATATATAACATTCTCCGACAGGTCATTATGTAGGACGTCAAGACACAGGAGCCCATCTTGGCAGAGCGTGGGCACCCTGTGGCACACTCGATCGTGGTGTGTTTAGGAAAATAATAAAGGGATGAAACACGAATTCTTCCTTGTTTTGAACATCGTTTTAGGGGCCGATTACATGGGGAAATTTCAGCCCGGCTACTGGAAGATGGAAAAGAGGGAGTGAATGTTTTGAATAAGAAATACGAAGTATGGAATACAGAAAGTGCATTGTGAAAAGCGATAAAGAAGTAATAAATATGGTTTATTTGAAATACACAACTAAATATGTTTGTTTTAAGCTGCATGTTTGTGACAACTTGGCTGATTTACACACTTGATTCTTATTCAAATCATTCTCCTCTTTTCCATACCTCAGTACCCATGTAATCGGCCCCTTAAGCGCCTATAGGTATTAAAATTGTAAGACAATTGAGCGAAGTAGTTGTGATAATGATTCATTTATCAAAATATAATCAAAATGAGGCAAAATCTCACCTTTTAGCCGTGATTTTGCAGCTAAATTACATATCGTATTTTCGGGAGATGTGTTCCGCAAGTAGCTAGGACACTACATCATCGCTGACACTTCGGATAGCTACAAAATCCTACGATAAGCTTTTCGGATAAAGTGGGAAGTCCCAGGATTATTGTTTTATTGCACATTCATCTGACTCTACGAGATGTCCTGGCGACTTGCGGAACACATTCCACGTTGAACGTTTGGTGTTTCATCCCTTATATTTTTTCCTCTCCCTCCCCCCCTTTCCCCCCGTTTTTTCCGCCTTTTTTCCCGCTTCTGGTAACCGTTTTTTTAAATCCCCTGCCACAGGTGCCTACGCGCTGCCAAGATGGGCTCATATCAAATAAACTGAAATATCTCAACAACGAAACGAGAAAACAAAAAACTGCAACATATGTTATACTTTGTCATTTTAAGTGTTCTTTCAAATAAGACACATTTAATTTTCGCTTCGATTGACGGTACCGAATAAGATGGCGGCGGTACATTTAACCACACCTCGAATCAGCTCAAATAACAACTAAACATTGTTTATCATGTTAACATGGATTAAGTACGCAAGAACTTCATTCCTACCAAAGTTCATCTTTTTAAAAATAGGTACGCAATGCGTACATGTGACTACCGCTATTAAGCACAGAAAAAGATACAGTATAGACTTAAGCAACACATGAAAATGCGTAAAAAGTACAGACACACACACACACACACACAAAAATGATAGGTATTTTTAAATCATTTTATACATGTATTGCTAATTTAAACATGGCACATCCTATATACATACATCTTTACTGGCTGTTTCCAAAACATACTGTAACATATATTGGCATTTTAAACAATGCCCCCAAGTTTCACGTGAAGTGAACTTGCAAAATTCAGATTTTTGTACGAAGCCCGGATAGCTTATCTGGTGGATAAATCCTATAGCTGGAGAACCACTCTAATGGCGCTTTGAACAACCCAAATTATTTAACTTTTATCCACTGAACAGCACTATCAGATACACAACTATTCAGTGGATAAAATTTTATATTAGATGGTTCAAAGCCTGATTAGTGTTGTTCTTTAGCTAGGCCTTATCAATTAGATATTAAGCTATCCAGGCGATCATCAACATTGTGTTCTAAAACAATATTTTACCTGTCATAAATATGCTGTGGCATTCAAGTGTAATGCACATCACTAATATTTTGTGATTCTGCTAGTATTTTGAATAAGACAGTCCAACAATACTCAGTATTGTAGTTTCAACAGATATATTTCTTCATTTCAATGCTTTTAATATATTCACAGCTTTATGTTTCCCAACAGTTCACAATAGCTTCTCAAGAATTTATACGAAAATGTACAATTAAGTGACACTTCGGCACCAGATCATAGAATATTTTAGTATTTTCACGAGTCAGACCTCTGGTGTATCTACTATTCTGTGGTCAGACTGCTGTAGCAGCTCTAGTCTACAAAAACTTTGGTTTCTTAATTTCATTATACAAGATATTGAACAACACCTAAAACAAGTAAACAAAGCACCGAGTCAAGGTTTTGTAATGTCTATGTAACAGCCAACATACAGTATTTTGTCAGCGTAAATTTCTTATATACATGTATATAGTGTAAATACAGAGCACTCAGCACTGTGATATATACTTCTCCAAATCATCAATAATTCATAAACCAAACACATAGAAAAATCATAAGCGAGACAAAGGTTTGATATGTGATCAAACACTTTTTTACCACAAGTCACAATTCAAGCAAAATTAAACTTATAAAGCGATTTTATCATTATAAAGAAGAAGAGCTTTGAAACAGGACACAGTTGAAGGCCCATGCAACTTCTAGCGAACTTTATTAGTACTGCTATAATTACGAGATAACTCAGGTTGGCTTTGGCCTTTGAGATATTAAATTTGTTTCCGATCAAGTATTTACAGATTATGTATACATGTATATATATAAGCTAAACAACGTCACAGTTTTCAAACTATTCCTTACCTTGTATAAACTGATCAATGACAGAAGCCGTTCCAAGAAGAAAAGATTTGCAAAGTAATAATATGAGACCAAAATGCAAACCACGAAAACAACTCGGGTACTTCTCGAATACCTGGCGATCAATGGCGATCAATGGCGATCTTCACGACTATGTGGAGATCATGTCGAATATCTGGCGATAGCTGTCGAGTATGACGTAAGGGCGGTCCAACACAATCGCGCAAGCAAACATGCAAGCAATACGCCGACAGGTCAGCGGTAGTCACAAAAACCTATCTTCCAAAAATTGTGTAGATACAATATTTACTATGCGCAAATGATCAAATCTAAGATAGCGACACCCTTATAACGCCTTAGGTCTATGTGTCAGTCCTTTTCGTTTGACGCGTGCGATTGCACACGCACACGCCAGCACACCCGCAAACTCAACTACGCGTGCTATTTGTCGCACGCGTGAAAGGCCATGTTAAATTGTTCATTCACATTGCAATTGTGAAAGTTTCAGTAACGTCACAACGTACAGTAAGGTCTCACAACGTAACGTAAGGTCTCACAACGTAACGTCAGGTCTCACAACGTAACAGAAGGTCTCACAACGTAACAGAAGGTCTCACAACGTAGCGCAAAATTAACGTAAGATCTCACAGCGTAACGCAAGATCTCACAACGTAACATAAGGTTGCACAACGCGTGAGGTCTTGCAATGTAACGTATGTCGTTTTTAAGCGTAGGCTACTGTAACAGTCTTCACAGATAGTAGGTTTTACGTTTTACAACTAAACTAACATGTTAAAGCGAAAGCTAACAATGAATAATCTTACAATCTTGAAGTCTTACAATGAATATCAAGCAACACAGCTTTCTTTTTCAGATGTGCAGAAAATATAAAAGTTAGGTTCATATTTCTGTGCCATAATTGATCAGTTTTAACGCACGTGCAATTCGCACGCGCAAAATTAGTTGCGCGTGCGAATTACCGCACACATACAGTTTTCCTTACGGAAAAGGACTGATGTGTCCAACCATGCGGGGACGAATCTTTAAAGGATGTGTCCCGAAGTAGAGGTAATTCAACTGTATATAAAACATTACTAGCAAAACCACTTACTTCACAAATTCTTCTTCCACTACAGGCGGTTCCCACAAGGAGACAAGGTTAATCTGCAGCAACTGAGTAACAACTCTGAGAAATTCTTCCTTAGTCTTGGCCCAGTCAAATGAGAAAGTGGACTGTTTTTTTGCTTTGGAACCTTTTCCTCTTCCCTAAATAATGTAGAAGAAGAAGAAGAAGAAGAAGAAGAAGAAGAAGAAGAAGAAGAAGAAGAAGAAGAAGAAGAAGAAGAAGAAGAAGAAGAAGAAGAAGAAGAAGACGAAGAAAGAAAGAAGAAGAAGAAGAAGAAGAAGAAGAAGAAGAAGAAGAAGAAGAAGAAGAAGAAGAAGAAGAAGAAGAAGAAGAAGACGAAGACGAAGACGAAGACGAAGACGAAGACGAAGACGAAGACGAAGACGAAGACGAAGACGAAGACGAAGACGAAGACGAAGACGAAGACGAAGACGAAGACGAAGACGAAGACGAAGACGAAGACGAAGACGAAGACGAAGACGAAGACGAAGACGAAGACGAAGAAGAAGAAGAAGAAGAAGAAGAAGAAGAAGAAGAAGAAGAAGAAGAAGAAGAAGAAGAAGAAGAAGAAGAAGAAGAAGAAGAAGAAGAAGAAGAAGAAGAAGAAGAAGGTTTTTTGTATATATTGTTGTCGCGCTGTTAAGTTAAGTTAAGTTAAGTTAATGCAACAATGGAATGCCTTCGGAGCCAATCAAAACATAGATTTCAACGATTGACTCACGACAAACCACCGAAGACAAAATTGTAAATATAGAGAGCGAGATATTTATTTCAAGAATAGAAGTTTTTACAAGCTTAGTAAGTATTTTAAGTATGAATCGCTGTCAATTTTTAAATGTGATGTACTATAGACGTTGTTGGAATGATGATACGTTTTTGAAAGCCTCTTTAAAATAGTCTTTGGACAATTTCATATTCAGACGAGGAATTTATATGACCAACATGTTGACATGTATTCAGCAGTCGGGTAGTTGACACTTTACCGTACCCGATCGCGAATCACATCATTGTGTCAGGTTAGCGTATAAAGCTAGGCAATAAACACGTTAGTAGGTCGGTAAGCGTATAATATAAGCGGTAAACACAGTTACTGATTAGGGTTAGGGTTTTTGTTTGGGTTAGGTCATCAAATTAATTAGCATTGACAATCTTGACAAAAATCTTGTTCAGCTCGGAATACAAGGTCACTACAAGTACATACAGTAATTACAGCATTGTTTTTACCATAGTAGCTATAGGCATGATTGAACGCAGCAGATACATGCATGTCTAGACATGCCTATTTTTTAAATCTTTGTCAAATCTAGCTTTGACTCTGAATACAGCGGAGACTGAGACCATTAAAGCAAACACGTAAATATTCAGATTGTTGTGCCTTGTAGCGAACAACCCACCCCACCCCCAGTTTTGAATGCTAGCCGTGTTCTACTGTACTTACCCGTCCAGGAGTAGCGGTGACTGTAGAAGGTTTGCAATCTTCAGCTTCAAATTCGTCAGTGAATTGAGTTAAAAGATAGCTCAGCATCTGGGAAAATCAAAAGAAATAATATTAAAGTATCTATCTCACCTGTGGAGATTTTACATATTCGTAATCTTTTGGTTCTCTTGACCAAAATTGAAATATGTCTTGACGTTCCAAAATTTCAACTTAACGAATATTTTCCCTGTCAAAGTTGGGGCTACCAGTGAACTCGATGTAATTTAAAATGTGATCCTGGAACGCTAACGTCCAGTTGACATTCGTGGGCAATCTCGTACCCATAGCCTGCGATCCTTTCGTTCAGTACCAAGGAACGGAGGCTCTGGGAAACTCCGATGAAAAAAAAACCGAAATTGGGTTTTTGTTCCCACTCCTCTGGTTCCCAGTTCTCTATACTACCAAAATCAGTAGAGTGTCTTTTCCGGAAGAAAAAAGGTTGTCTGGAAGGCGACCAAACGTTTATGTTTTGTGACGTCAACGGCTCGCGAATGCCGCGTGGTGTGTGAACGAATACGACAAAATAGACGAATTCAGTTGAATAAGATGTTAATTTTGAACGTAGTGTAAAATGAATGTGACACTGTAGTGCACGCCGTTCAAAAAACATCTTGTTCAACAGAATTCGTTGATTTCGTTGAATTCGTTCACAGGCCACGCTGCATTCCTGAGCCATTGACGTCACAAAGCATCACGTTTGGCCGCCTTCCAGACAACCTTTTTTTCTTCCGGAAAAGACACTCTACTGATTTTGGTAGTAATCTGTTACTGTCATCGACGATCTCTAGCCTGTTCGGAGACCAGGAAAAATATTTGTTTACGGATAAAGAATGGCCCAGTACGTTTTACAAAGCTCTTGGCAAAGCGTTGTGATACAAATGGGCTTTCTTAGCTTTTCTCTAAATCGTCAACCGTACGATTTGACGAGAGTGTTTTATATGTCCGCGTCGCCATCGGCACTCGGCAGTGATCGGTTCAGTCGTTCAGGTAAGGAATTGTACTTTCTGTCAGGAATTTTGGCTAAACTACAGTACATCGACTTTGTATCCTCTAATATAAGTTCTGAGGCGAAGCTGCGAAGAATTATGAGACGAATCTGACGATGGATGTTTGTTTGGCGACGAAGCAAGAATAATAGTTTTAATAACGGGATGTTTACTGTTTTGAATTATTTCATGTGTTTAATTGTACTTTGGGTGTGTCGTGTAAAATTATGTGTTACAGAACGTCGAGAAATCGATTAAACAATTTAGCAACGTGCACATTAATTATTTGAAATTTTACTGTTTTTAAGCTAACCAATCAGATGACAAGTTTCATCGCAGTTCCCCCAGAGCCTCCGTTCCGGCGTTCCTTGGTACTGACCAAAAGGATCGCAGGCTCTGGGTACGAGATTGATTCGTGGGCAAAAAGTGAGGCAAAGTTTCCAGGCCCCTGCGTGGTTTCAGGTACGTTTCAGTCTCCCACAAAATGTTTTTTTACACGGTCACCGGTCTTCAGCGAACCACGAAGGCTCGAAAAAAAATTATTTATTGAACCATTTTATCACGCTTTGCTAAACGTACATTTTAAATTTTGATTGGTTGCGCTATGCTGCCGAACATAAACCATATATTAGAATTTCGTTACTCCGAAGAGGAGACAAAAAATCAACACAATCTTAGTATAGAATTAGGGCGTTAGTACCAGTTTCATGTGTCGTTTTGTTTAAAAAGCATTCCGCATTCGTGCCGAAAACAACAACTAGCCATGAGTAAACGTGGAAAATAAACAATCTAGTTGTCAGTTATTTCTTAAAATATCAGTAGTTACAAAAGGCCGTTTAAATATCAATACGTCTTCAGACTCGTACAATTAAGAATACTGTAGCTTTCTCACTCTTGTTCTCACCTTTTCAGCTGCACTGTTTTCATGCTAGCCAGCAAAAGGACGTCTGTTTTCTCAGCCTATTTTCATCCCTAGCTTAATTTACTGTATAGATTTGGACTGCTACACAGTCACAGTAAATAAAACAACAGCACTGCACAACAATGGGAAACCATTAAGTGCACGTTTAGTCTGTCAAAATAAGTTGATAAATAATTTTTTCAAACCTATTTTCGAGACGGGCGGCCGTGTAAAAACATTTTTTGGTTTACGTGTTAGCGTTCCAGGTATCACATTTTAACTTACATCGAGTTCGCTGGGGGCTATACTTACTGGAAGTGACGTTGAAAAAATCGAGAACTTTTGGGAAGAATGTTCAGTGTTTACAACACTAGTCTACGCATCTATTTTGCACCTATTTCTTTTCGTTATTGTGTAAATACAAGAAATGCACCGTACTGAGAAAGATGCGTAATTAACTGTAAAAACTCTTTCTGTCAAAAAGTTCATTCCTTTTAAGGGCTGTTACGTGACGGTGTTTCCACAGATTTTCGACACCCCCTCCCCTCACACGCTGTGTGACAAATTAAATGTAATCATCCCCTTCAAAAATACGTGACTTTGTTGGGCTAACACGCCCCCCCCCCCCTCCCTCCTATAAAATACAGTATCGACTACATAATAGACTTTTCTTCGTGTAATAGTAAGAAATATGTATACATAGATAGCATCTAAAACTTTAAAAACTCAAACTAAAAAGAACATTGAGCAGCTGCTAAATTTGATTCTGAATCACGTACATGATAACAGTTTAATAAAGATAGCAAAGTTTAAAAGGCCGTATTTTACAAATAATTTATAACAAGGTTAGAGTGTATAGATGTACTTTTCACCTCAACAGTGTACATATTAAAAAAATACTTATAGTTTTTCAGTCAGTCAGTCTGTCTGTCACTGTTTGTTATACCCCTCCACCCCTTTGACAAACACCACCCACCCTAACTACGTATTTTGTGAATGGCCCTTTACATCATCATTTCCAGTAATATATAATTACTGGTCAGTAATAGCATATTCAAATGATATCAGAAGTTCATAATCAAACTACTCCGGTCTAAAGCTCGTAATCTACCCAATCATAAATTTGATTAATTAACTACACATTCAAGCTCCATTCTTGTTTCTTATTGGTCAACATTATACTCTAGTTATTTCTTAAACATGTATCTTAACATTTCCACGCAATATTGAAAATTATTCAATGGCTGTGACATTCATTTCCATTGAATACTGTCAACGCTTTCACACTGTAAGACCCATCAGTGCCATTCCGCACTTTTAATTTTTTATTGTCTAACACCAGACAATTTTACATGCAAATGGAAGACCTCCTGCATTGGTAGGAGTTAATATTAAAAGGGTTATTTGTCATTGGACATGCACTGATGACGTCGCTAGCTCAAAGTGCGTGAAAATTACAAAATAGCGAAATGGCTTGCAGTAAATTTGGCCCCGTTGATGAAGACAACTCTTTTTACTGCCAGACATGTTAGTACAACTGTTTTGAATGTACTGTTTAAAAAAAATTATTAATGGTTCGACTTAATTGCGTGATATCAGGAATTATCCAGATCTCAGTCATTGTTATCTGCCTCAGCCTTCGGCAGATAACATTACCTCATCCAATAATATGTTTTGAGATATTCAATGCCATTAAGTTCACCCATGTTGGCACACAGTAGAAGTTTAAGGTTACAAAATAGAGATCTGAAACACTGGGATAGTGAATAATGCAGTACTGTGTATATGAAACATGCAGATGGATTTTTTTTGTTTATTAGCTTTGCCAGATAAAAAATGTTTAAATGTACACTAATAACAACGTAGAAAAGTTACTTAGTTAATACAAACCAAATTAATGCTAGTAACGATGGCAGGGGATCAGATATAAGTTAATATGATAATTAAAGCTATATAATTATACTACTGTAACTACTATAAGTATAACTAACTATATATATATATATATATATATATATATATATATATAAGCATGAATAAATGGATGGCGCACCAAACGAAGGCTCCCAGTCGAAGGATCCAGAGAGGATTCAACAGTCTGCTCAACATTTACGTATAGTGAGAATAAAAAAGACGACAGAGTCAGGCAACTTCGAACTGTTCCAGTAGTTTATTAAAACGTTTCGACCTTCGGTCTTCATCAGTTTAACAGAATCAAAAATAATAAATTGTAGAATCAACCAAATCACGGGTGTTTCATACATATACCCTGAATAAATTAATATAATAAAAAATAAAAATTAGAAATGGTAATCAAATAAAGTCCTAAGAGGTATATTAACTATACCTCTTAGGACTTTATTATAAGTGTTCTTAATTGAGCTGCCCAATATGCCTCTCTTGTCAAGAGTTTGTTGTCAACGTGATTACTATCTTCAATCATTTCAATACAAATAACATTAAAATCCCTAAGTTCATGTGGCGTGTGGTTAAAATGAACGGCTGTTTCACATGTTTGCTTTTGTGTGGTCATGGCAGACTTGTGATTTCGAAACCTAACCTTAAATTGTGTGGATGTGGAACCTATATACTGCACATGACATTTGGTGCACGAAAACAAGTAAATCACATTGCTCGACGTACAAGTTATCCTCTGCTTAATCCTACTGTATATCTTTGCCCCGTGGCATAGCTTTTAAAGCAATCAGATTGTATGAGGAAGTTTTTGCATAAATCACATCTCCCTTTACATTTAAAGCAACCAAGCCCCTGCTCGTTACTTTGGGAAATATTGTGAGGCAGATCGGATTTAAATCTAGATGGTGCTAAAATTTCTTTCAAGTTTTTGGTTCTTCTATAGGCCGGAATAATAGATTTCGGAGTGAAAATATTCCTAACTTCATTGGATTGTGAAAGTAGGTCAAAATGTTTCTTAATAATTTTAGAAATGTCAGGCAATTTAGGATTATAATCCAAGACTAGCGGATAGACCTTCTTCTTCTCCTTCATACTGGGCTTAAGAAGTTGCGTCCTATTAATTCCCATAGCTTTTTGAAACTGTCGATCAACAAGTTTGGTATCATAATTTTGATGCTCTAGATATTTCTTCTATTCAGAACAGCGTTGTTTTCGAAAATGTTCTGTTGAACAGTTTCTATTAATTCTCAAAGCCACTCCAAAAGGAATAGAATTCTTGACGTGGCGAGGATGAGAACTACTATAGGATGCAAATACAGGTGACTATCCGTAGGTTTGGAATACAAATCTGTTGAAATAAAACCATCTTTTAAATGCAACATGAGATCCAAAACATGCAGTTTGGATGTGGAGTAAACTAATTCAAACTTAATGGTTGGGTATAGAGAATTAATTCAGTAAATTCCAAAAGCTTGTCTAAACCAAGTGTCCAAATATCGAGAATATCATCTCTATAACGCCACCAGAAATTCGGTTTGATAGAGCCTGCTTTGGCTAAATCATCTATCTCCCCCATTGCGAGATCTGCATAACTACAGGCATTCTTAGGCCCCATGGCAGTGCCATGAATTTGGACATAATGACTTTCCGAAAACTGACTGTTACTGGATTTAAGACAGATTGCGACTGCTTCTACAATACACTCAGTTGAAGGAACATTGCAATCACGCAGATCAAGCGCCTTTTTTACTGCCGAAATACCTAAATGATTATCAATATTGGGAAACATGGCTACTACGTCCCATGATACCAATATTGTGTCTTCCGGAAGTGGACCTTTTTGGTTTAATTCTTCTATTTTATTGATTAAATCGGTAGTGTCCTTAACAAAGGATGGAAGTTGTTGAGCTAAGGGTTTTAAGTAGAACTCAGTAAATGCCGATAGCTTTTCAATTCCTTTTGGAGTGGCTTTGAGAATTAATAGAAACTGTTCAACAGAACATTTTCGAAAACAACGCTGTTCTGAATATAAGAAATATCTAGAGCATCAAAATTATGATACCAAACTTGTTGATCGACAGTTTCAAAAAGCTATGGGAATTAATAGGACGCAACTTCTTAAGCCCAGTATGAAGGAGAAGAAGAAGGTCTATCCGCTAGTCTTGGATTATAATCCTAAATTGCCTGACATTTCTAAAATTATTAAGAAACATTTTGACCTACTTTCACAATCCAATGAAGTTAGGAATATTTTCACTCCGAAATCTATTATTCCGGCCTATAGGAGAACCAAAAACTTGAAAGAAATTTTAGCACCATCTAGATTTAAATCCGATCTGCCTCACAATATTTCCCAAAGTAACGAGCAGGGGCTTGGTTGCTTTAAATGTAAAGGGAGATGTGATTTATGCAAAAATTTCCTCATACAATCTGATTGCTTTAAAAGCTATGCCACGGGGCAAAGATATAGGATTAAGCAGAGGATAACTTGTACGTCGAGCAATGTGATTTACTTGTTTTCGTGCACCAAATGTCATGTGCAGTATATAGGTTCCACATCCACACAATTTAAGGTTAGGTTTCGAAATCACAAGTCTGCCATGACCACACAAAAGCAAACATGTGAAACAGCCGTTCATTTTAACCACACGCCACATGAACTTAGGGATTTTAATGTTATTTGTATTGAAATGATTGAAGATAGTAATCACGTTGACAACAAACTCTTGACAAGAGAGGCATATTGGGCAGCTCAATTAAGAACACTTAACCCTGATGGCCTAAACAAAAGGCAGGAGTTTACAGGTCAAAAAAACGCATTAACTATACCTCTTAGGACTTTATTTGATTACCATTTCTAATTTTTATTTTTTATTATATTAATTTATTCAGGGTATATGTATAAAACACCCGTGATTTGGTTGATTCTACAATTTATTATTTTTGATTCTGTTAAACTGATGAAGACCGAAGGTCGAAACGTTTTAATAAACTACTGGAACAGTTCGAAGTTGCCTGACTCTGTCGTCTTTTTTATTCTCATATATATATATATATATATATATATATATATATATATATATATATAATTTACAGATACAGATACTAACAAATCATTGACAGTCAAAATGGAAATACCTTCCCACTTCCACTTCTGTAGTTTGTTGTGTATTACTGTATTTCTGTAGTCACTACTGAAGTGTGAGGAAATTTTTTTGTTGAAAAACGTGAATAAAAAGTATAATTTAGCTTTCATGAAATTTAATCATAATACTGTATAACAAATGTTTTTCCCAAATCAATACCAACAAACAAATTAATAAATCTAAATCAAGAACAAGATGGCTGGGTCAGTCATTCACTTGGACTACTGGCATTGCACAAAGTGATGAGCTTCTCTGCAGAGGTTCTAATACTGCACAATGCAAAAACGTGACACCAAAAAAATGAAGAAAAAGTGAGCCAAAACCTAGACTCAGCCTAGCTACTACAGTAGCCTGAGTAAATAAGTGAGTCTTGACTATCACTAGATTTCTGCAACAGCTACAGAAATACAGTAATACACAACAAACTACAGATTTAAGCAGAAGTGGGAAGGTAACTGTATTTCCATTTTGACTGTAATTTAATTGCTTGTTCTTGTGCATTTCATTTGTTTGTTTTTTTACAAGTAAATTTACCCCTCCCCTGAATTTTTTCAACAAAATATTTTCACTAAAGTACATGTATTCACTTATGACTTTTGAAATGTTAATTCGAACTTGGTATTACTACTGTAGTGTAGTACTTTAGTTCCTATATTATTGTAATAATTACTTTTTTTAATTAAATTTACCTTTAGAGTGTTGCGATGTTGCTTCTTTGTGTCTCGATCAATATCTTCTTTGTCAAACACAGTGATGAGAACATTCATTTGTTCAAGAAGAGCTGTAACAGTAACGCATATAATCCATATAATATACAATCTTTACTACCAGTATGGCAGCTTATATACATACATATATTACATGTACATTATTATATATTAGTATAAATACAGGTGATTGCAGAAAATTGCATGCGTTGATTGGTCAAGCCACTTTGGATTAATTCCTGATAATCTGACCTACAGCGTTTATTTAAAATGGCTGCCAGCCAATTTGTCAATGTGACATAAGAGGAAATTAACAATTTTTAAGAAAATGCTGTTCCTAAAAGTACAAAAACAGGTATTTATACTAAAACAATGATTCGCCTCAGGCTCAGTGAATATCAGTAAATAATATTAATAACCTCAACTTTGTCTTGGTTATTATTCACTGATATTCACCACGCCTTCAGCGAATGATTGTTAAATTAATATATAATTAATTCTGCATTAAATGCAGTTTGCCCAGTTACTGACTTTGAGATCCTATCACTCTCCCAATTAAAATGACTCACCTTTATGTAAACTTTGCCAACACTCAAATTTGACTGCATTACTCATATCAGAAAAATGCCTGAAGAGATAAACATAATAATTGAAGTCAGCAAAATTTCTTAACCATACAACCCTACAAACTCAACCAAGCTCTTGTGACTATTGACTGGTATAGATTATCAATTGGTATTGATCAACTAATTGTGTTCAATTGATATCGATTGGTATTTGCAAAACTAAAATGCTCAAAACAAATTAAACATTTGCTAAACAAAGTCTAGAACACATAGAAATTTTTCAAATGGAATGCAACATGCAAGATTTTCATGCCTTTCTACCCTGTTCTTCTCCCTTGCATGACTTATCACACCATGCGTGTTTGCCCAACTGTTCTTGACCTTAATTTAGCCTACCCATTCTAATTCTATGGTACCTGCCCCAACAGTTTAAGATCAGAGCCCCTGATATAGATCATTTACGAATTAACCTTAAAACTTAAAGCATATCCTCACACAATTTTTGCATGGGCATGATAAACAATTCCAGATTTCTGGCTTTTTGGCCTGACTGAATTGTCAGCTCAATGCAATATAACCTATCTAGTCTCAAAAATCAATGACAATCAATAAACAGATGGATTTTTGTGACTGTCAATTGGTCATCGATTGGCAAATACCAATTGATATCAATTAGATAGTCACTATCATTTGATTTTGATTTATCCATAATTGGCTTTCCAATCAGCGATTTTTACAGAGTTTCAGGGTGTTGCGTGCGCATCATTTTGGCAGGCTCTCTACAAAGTAAGTAATGGCAAACAGACTTGCTAGCGAGCCAACAACAGCAGAATAACAGTGTTAAATATCCAGAAACTGTATCTATAGACTTTGTTTATTTTAAACAGCATGTTTACTTTGAGGAGAGCTTGCCAGTTTTTTTGAAAAATGATGCACGTGCAACACCCTGAAACTCACCTATTGCATAGGCCAGGAATTTACAGTACTCAGTATATAATTATATATATATATATATATACTTTTTATTAAAAGGGAAAACTCACTTAATAACACTAAAAAATACATCAAACTGCCCAAGTATAACACCAGGACCACCATTCTCAAGAGAACTCACTGCCTCTACAAATACCAAGAAAACAATTTAATTCAAGTGTCAGTTTCAACAATTTAAAGGTGTCCTGTCCAGTCAAAACGTCCTCACATCTTCCAAACTGATTGGGGAACATGTCAACATTTAATATAATACCCTTCATATAATCATATAAAGACTTCATAGTATATTTTTAACAATGACAAATATATTCTTCAGATATTTCAGGCCAGTAATCTGTTCTATAAAAGCAAAATGTTCAAAGGCAAAGCGTTTGTTGTCAGTTCCATTTTATAGCAACACAATGATGAATACAGCAACGAAGGCTACAAAGCCTAGTCAAACGATACAAATGAACCATTAAACTTCTTTAGTATTCACTTCTGTACATTTGTAACTTTCAAATAAGTCTGCTAATATACTATATTTATCTTTTGACTTCTGTGAACCGAGGACGTTTTGAATTGAGGACGTTTTGACTGGTAAGCCCAACAATCGTGACGGCTACGAAGGACATAAACATTGCCAAATGAAATGGTCGTCATTCCTCACCGCTCAGCTTCTCTCTTAAACAACGAACCGTCAGGACTTCTTCGACAACATACGAGCCTTCTTCAGCACAAAGCAAGTCGTCTTTAGATAAAGGAATGACGAATTCTGACTCCATTATTCGCAAAGTATTTCCACTTGTATTATTTTGCTTCTTGTTCAGTTTGCTCTGCTGCCGCGCTTTTTCTTTCAACCGCTTTCCACCAATCAGAGCAGAGCTCTCGTTCCAGGCTCCTGATTTCACAGAGCAATACAATCTCGTACCCAGAGCCTGCGATCCTTTTGGTCAGTAGCAAGGAACGGAAACTCTACCTGATAAACCAGCCGATCCGAACCACAGAATAGTAATACAACCAGAAGTCCAACTCGCGTCGGAACCTTTGAAGTTTATGTCCTCGCGCATGTCGCCTCGCACATCCTGATTCCTCGCCATCCTACGGGCTACACAGCCAAAAATAGCACAGGTTGTTGCAACAATGATGGCTGAACAGTACTGTAACAAGGCGGCTATCATGCGTGAACAGCACTGTTGAACCAACAGTATTGTTCATCATTGTTCCAACAGCATTGTTCAGCAATGATGAAGCAACAGTAGCTGTTCATGGCTGTTGGAACAGGAGAGAACAACACTGTTAGAACAGCATTGTTCACCGTCGTTATAACATGGCTGTTCAGCACTGTTACTACATCATGCCATAACAACCTGTTGTATCATGCATGAACAACACTGTTGGATTCACATGGTTGTTCAATGTTGTTTCAACAGGCGTGAACAGTGTTGTTTGACAAAAATAGTATGCACACGCGATTTTCTCGCGGTTATTTTGGCGAATCAGTTCGTGAGCGATAAAAGAAAGGAGAAAGTGTCAAAGTGAACGCTTTCAGTAATATCTGGCATAGAAAAATGAACAGAAGAGAGCCGAATTCTCAATTAAAGCACTCAAAACTTCACGTCTTTTCAAAAATATAATAGTTCAATGTTAATTTCAAGTTGTGGCATCTTTCTGCAAGTGTTTTTGTCGCTGAAAATACGTACCAAATACGTGTGGATTTACAGTGTCTTGAAGATGAAAAAAAGACAGTTTTCTTGACAGGCGAAGACTGACAGAAAAAAAGGTGAAATCAGAGATCAACTGTTCCAAAAAAAGTTATGGTGTCAGCAGCAAGGAAGTAATTTTTTTTACTTTTTCTATTCAAAGACAAAGTGGTTTTCTTTTCAACTAATAAAGGTGAGTGTGAACTATCCAAATAACTAATATGTTTAATATTGTAGTAAGAAATATATTAATAATAGAACATAAGTTTCTTCTGACGAATTTTGTCACCCTTCTCATTGACTAAGTGTCTCCATATAATTTTTAACAACTATGATTTCTATTCCTATTTAATATTTTTTACCTGATTATGAGCTGCAATCATCAGAGCATTGTAGCTTCAAGCTCATGCATAGCTGACCATATTAAAAAGTGGCCCCCATAATAATTTCACTTGTTGGGGTTTTGGACCACCTTCATAATAGACCACATTTTTGTCATTTTTGTCAAAAATGAGAGGTGGGTATATTAATTGTTGCAATGCCTTTTCACATGATGTACTATTAAAAATGATTCCTTGGCAAACCATGCCATACAATAAAATTCAGTCCAGTCATTTTTGTATGAGGTGTGGAAGATTATTTATATTCAATTTGGAAGAAAATCAGCCATTCTATTAAAGGAAGTTAATAGTTTTTCAACCTCTTGGGAGGCAGGGTGCATGTGTGTTTCTTGTTTTTCTTCATGTTTTTCCATTGCATTTCACATAATGCAAGAAACAAATATGGATCAGGCCCAAGGTTAGATGCATGCATAGAGGTGGGGGTGGTGTGGTGTGCATGGAGAACTTCCAAAAGTATTTTTTATAACAATGCATGTTAGAAATCACAATACAGTATTAAATACTTAAAACCATTTACACATCACTATTAAAATAACTAATTTCAAAGCTTTACACAGTACATTGCTCTAATTTAAGGTCCTTTTATTTAAAATACAGGCAATACCACATCAGATACCCAAGACATTTAGGACTAGCTAGTGTGCTCCAGGATGCTAATCTGTACCTGTAGCCATTTGGACTCATCTTTCAGTTCAGGTAATAACATTCCTTTAATATCAGTGTACATAATAATTGTAAGAGAACTGAAATTAAACTTCTCTTGCAGCCATTATGAAACATTTTGATGAGAGGAGCTTGGTTGAGTCAACTCATGTAAACAGCCCCAAGATTTCCTTTTAGATGTGCCAAATGACTGCAAGATTACTCCAAAATTTCTGTTAAAAAATGCAATAAGCATTTAGCAAAAAATACATCAAAAATATATAAATACACCAGCACTGTACAACAGCTGATGATGCAGTGCTGCAAGGAAAGTATTTTGGTTTTTACAGGAAATGTTTCAGGAAAAAGACATGAATGAAATATTTAGCTTTGTCAACCAACATTCATTGCACTAAGGCAGAAAAATCCCAACCAGGTTTCAAGAACTAAATGTATTCTCTGTTTTCTCTTTCTTTACAGTATACACTGCAGTACATGGCTTGATTGACAGATATACATGGCAACAAAATACAATTGATGCTACTGTAAGTACAGGTATATGTGAGTAAATATATGAAAAAAATAAGACCTTAATTAATTGGCAATTTAATTTAAACAGGTTTAATTTATTAGAAACTAAATACCATGTTTGATATTTGTCTTAATTTTCTTTTTATATAGCTTAATGGCACTTGGGCTTAACAAGAAGCTAGGATAATAGGATATACATGTAAGTATTTTTCTTTATAGCACTGGCTTCACATGGGGATAATTCATAGCTGATATCAATTTATAACTATAAAAAACTGATATTTGTTTTTCTTCATTACTGAGTTCACTTTGTAAATTTCAGTTTGGCCAGACAAGAAGAAATATATTAATTAGAAGAATTTGCTTAGCATTCAACACATGTGGCTGGAAAATAATAGAAATTGGAGTTTGTTTACGAATCACTAATCAACTGTGTTTCTTTTTCTCTTTTAAATTTTAATAGAAATAACAGTTTGGAAGAGAATTTCAAAACTGCGACCTGGAGATCAACTCATAGACAGAGTAGTTTGGCAATGAGAAACTTGGATTTTGAATATTAAGACTATTGCGACTTGCAAGCAAATATATCGCATCCTAACATTTCGGGTTTTTGTTTTTATACATGTAAAAGAACATATATCGTTTTTCATTGTTCTAAAACACATGATATGTACGTTTAAACAGAATAAAGTTTTTACATACCTGTTGTTTCAGTCGCAGAGTTTTATTTGTCTCCATCTCGAACCCGTTTCTTCTGTATTGTGTCGAGTTTTTCGATAGCTTGCGATTTGCTAGTCGCCTTCGCAGCTGTTTTTCTGCCTGTGCTATTCTTCGGTCCTAGGAAAAATAGGATCGAAGAATAGGATCGCCATAAGAACGGCTGCGAAGGAGACTAGCTCTTCGCTCGTTGTCGAAGGCTCGAAGCAACCGGGGTAAATTTTCGTACCGGAGTTTTTTACGTCCAGGAAAACATCCCTGATATAGCCTGTTGCAACAACATTGTTCACGTCTGTTGGCACAGTAAAACAGGATTGTTATCAGGCATGATAAACACTGTTAGAACAGCATTGTTCACGCCTGTTGATTCATCATCCGTGAACATTGTTGTTCGAACAGCCATGAACAGCACTGTTGACAATACTGTTCACAGGGTGCAGCACAGCATTGTTCACGGCTGTTCCGAACAACAATGTTCACGCCTGTTGACAACTTGCAACAGGCTGTGCGTTTTTACGCGTGTACGCCATCCTGGCAAGTTCCCCCGGCAGTTTTGAAAGGCAAAAACCGCCGGGGGAACCGTAGAACATCGCGCCTGCGCATTGAAGAAATGCGGACAAGTTTTCACTGGAGTTGGTCTTCTGGTTGTCTTACTATTCTGTGTCCGAACGTTGTATCTAATAAACTATTAGACATTATATACACATTGTATCCAGTAAGTTACTGGAAATTGTTTAATAAAGAGGTTATTAATGAAACCCTTCCCCCCCCCCCGAACCCCCTAACCCTAATCTCAAAAATGTGAATTTCCCGGGGGTAACCCTAACCCTAACCCTAACCCACAACCCCCCGGTGGCCCTAAACCTAACCACAACCCTCCGACATTTTTAACGCGATATTTTGAACGCCACAGGGCACCGCTTTTTAGCACTGTGTCTGGTTGTATATTGAGTTCGTCGTTTATAATTATGTGTTACAGAACGTTGACAAATCAATTAAACAAGTTAGCAACGTACACAGAATTTTAATTTTCACTGTTATTTATTGCTGGGTCGAGATTGATTGAACTAACCAATCAGATGCGGAGTTTCATCGGAGTTGCCCAGAGCCTCCGTTCCTTGGTAATGACCAAAAGGATCGCAGGCTCTGGGTACGAGATTAAGACACTGATCTCAAATAATATACTCATTATACTGGATAGAGCATCTATTGTTTCGCGCGTGGCAAAAATTGAAGTCGGAAGTGAGGCTAAAAATCTCGCGGCCACCATATCGGGTGGGACCCACAATATTGCTGAATCATAGTTTTCGCCTCTGGTTTTCGCTTTAAATGATCGGGTTTTTAACGAAAACGAGCTAAATTTTTGTAACATGTATCTGTCGCTATGGGAGAACTTAAAAGTGCCTGTATGAAAACCAAGTGGGTCCCACTTGAAATGGCCGCCACTAACTTATTCCGACTTCACAGCGAGCACCGGATGCTCAATCCAGTATAATGAGAGTATTATTTGAGATCAGTGGATTGAGAGCAATATCAATCTCGTTCCCAGAGCCCACGTTCTCCACCCGGGAAACGAGAGACCCTGGGATAATCCGTTTCACATCGATATTTTATTGGCTGATGAACACAGTGAACTCTATATAACTCTTCTTCCGGATAACAAGAATCCTGTGATGGCGGGAACGGATTATCCCAGAGCCTCTCGTTTCCCGCCCGCTGGGGAAGGAGATTGAGAGCAATATATGCACTTTATTTCATGCCAGTTACACATAGCCTGCGTGCGGACTTCACCCATTTCCGTTCAGAGAAACGGAAACGGCGGTATTCTCTCAAAAAGCAGAGGTGTCGCCAGGAATTCCCCGACACAGGGGCTAAGGTCCCCGACAGGGGGAACTAGTAGGGGGGTCCGGGGGCATCCTCCCCGGAAAATTTTCAAAATATGAACGTCTAGAATTAAAGAAATACCAAAAGCTTTTCCGTGTTTGGATACTCTGATCCAAATTAAACACGCGGGAAATTTCGAGACTGGAGAAAAGCGTATTATAAAATAACATGTATACCACGCGAGCCCTGATTGGTCAATTGCCGTGTTTGGATCAGAGTATCCAAACACGGAGAATTCCCGCCAAAACGATTTTTTGAAAATGTCGGACAGTATATCACATTCACTTGTGATTATTTTATAAAAGAAATACCAGATGTTTTTTTCCATCTTTGGAGACTCTTATCCAAACACTTGGAAAATTGCTCGACTTTCGAAAAGCTAAAAACACTCGCCTATGGCTCGTGTTTTGTTACGCTTTTCTCCAGTCTCTCAATTTCCCACGTGTTTGGATCAGAGTATCCAAACACGGAAAACCATTTGGTATTTCTTTAACAAAACACGAGCTAGCCGTAGGCGAGCGTTTTTAGCTTATCCAAAGTCGAGCACACGGAAAACCATTTGGTATTTCTTTTATAAAATATGATATACTGTCCGACATTTTCAAAAAATCGTTTTGGCGGGAATTTTCCGTGTTTGGATACTCTGATCCAAACACGGCAATTGACCAATCAGAGCTCGCGTAGTATATACATGTTATTTTATAAAGCTTTTTTCATCTTCGCCGCGTTAAATTATCGCAATAACCGACAAGCCACAGCATCTATTTTCATGCTATCAATAAAGAAAAATTTGTTGAACACCTGGTGTGGTCATTAACCATTGCCATTTAACCCATTTTCTTTCAATGTTGCAGACAGAAAATGGAATTTTGTGTGTTGTAATTATTAATACTGTTGGCCTCTACATGCAATATATACCGTATCCGATCCTGCGTTTCTAAAGGTGTTTTATTTCACTATTAATTACTGACTTATCTGGGTTAATCGGTTCCAGATCATTCCTCTACAAATCTGTAAATTTTCCCCAATGGGGTGTGTGCTAGGGGCCCCCACTCTAGCACCATGGTTCCACCCAAAAACGTCTCTCAGTTCTTGTTAGAAGACGCCGCAGAATCAGCAACAAAAACTGACAAACCCTCTTCTTCCGTGCTCGAACACTCTTGAAATTGTAAAAGCGCCTTCATCCTTCTTCTTTCTTCGAAGATTTGTCCGGTGTCCGATATATATACCGTATTTATTCCAATAGACGTACGCCCACTATCAAATAAACGCCCTTTTCCAATAGACGCCCCCTCTACCGATAAAATTTTTTATAAACACCCCCCCTCCAATAAACGCCTTTCTCCACTAAACGCCCCCCTCCTAATAAATTAAATGCTACCAAATATATCTGTCAACATAAACTGTAAAACAAAAATACAATGCCAGCGCTTTATTTTTTAAATGCAATAACTTTTAAGAAGAAGAATTTTTTTTATGGTTACATGTAAATTGCGCGAACATTTTTTGTTTCTAATCGCATATTCGGATGTTAAGGACGCATATGATGAACTTTTTAGTTCTCATTATATATTGATGATGAGATTGTGTGAACATTTGTGTGACATGTTTTTTTGCTTAATAATTGAAATATCAAATTTTTAAATAAACGCCTCTCTCTAATAAACGCCCACCTTTAGAGCTCATTTTTCCAGTAAACGCCCAGGGCGTCTATTGGAATAAATACGGTATACAACATACTGTATCGCTAATCTCAAGCTATACTGTATCAACCCAAATCCCCAGAAAAGAGAAAACGTATTCTCCGACAGTAAAGCCGGTTTTCCACTGGGCGAAAAATGTCGCGCGAAGCGACATTTTCTTTTGTCTCGCAAGCTCTCGAGTGGAACTAATTAGCCAAGACAAAAGAAAAATGTCGAGTCGGTCGACAAATGTCGCCTAGTGGAAAACCGCCTTAAGACCCAGGGGACGCCGGAACTGGGGGGGGGGGGGGCATGAGGGGCGGTCGCCCCTCCTGCTTTTTGCCAGGAGGGGCAAGGGGGGCAGACTGAGTGAGTGCCCTTTAGGTTTTAAAACTATACTTGTCAGATACTACGCAAACTGTTTCATATGGTCTAACTTGCGCATTTGAGCTTCGACACACTGCGAAGAAACGTAGTAAACTGTAAACATACCTGATATAGGAGAATCTTTTAAAGCGCTTAGCCGTATATGAAGTTTCATTTATTTAATATAGGACGCAAATGACGCGACAAAACATTATGTAGTTTAATTCCTGTTGATCAAAATATACATTTTTTAGTTTAATATTCAATCTGAAATATATACATTACTTTACAATTCATGATTATTATCAACCATTTTGGAAGTAGTGTTTTTCGAAAGAAAAACACCTTGCATGTCCGTGAATCGTACATTCGTACGGGTTTTGGAATAAAGGTATGAACGCTGTTGTATTTACTTTTAGTTTAGCTAATAAATTAGCTTAGTAAATAGCTGATAGTTAAATACATTTCAAAAACTCATTAATAATTCACGAGGAAAGCACAAAGAAATTTCCCCTCTTTCCCTTTTATCGTTCCGGCGTCCCTGGTAAGACCATAGCTTGTATTTTCAATAGGGTTTACTTTAGTGTGCTTGCGCCAGATTGTGATTCAAATGAAATAGCTTTACAGCCAATAACACATCACAATAATATGTTGTTTTCTAATTTTGCATTTTAATACCCGTTAAAAGTATGAAAATGTGTATTTATATACTAAAACAATTATTCGCCTGCAGGCTCAGTGAATATCGCTGAATAATAACCTCGAGTTCCGTGATGCTTTGATCAGTTTGATTCTCTGGATGCCCAATGGCGATGGTTCTATACATCGATATTCACCTCGCCTTCGGCGAATAATTGTTAAATATATGTATGTATGTATGTATGTATGTATGTATGTATGTATGTATGTATGTATGTATGTATGTATGTATGTATGTATGTATGTATGTATGTATGTATGTATGTATGTATGTATATATATAGGAAGGATTTTTGGGTGAAGGAAAATTCGAGTGCAGAATATTTAAGAAATGGCTCATGGTTTACGTGCTCCATCGAGTTATGGATGCACGCGGGAAATTGGGAGAGCACGAAAAAATCGTAAGAGTTGGTCGAGGCGTAACCGAGACCAACTCTAGATTTTTGAGCGACCATAACTCGATAGAGCACACTAAACCATGAGCCATTTCTTAAATATTCATAGCTTAATGCTAAGGATTTAATATCCTGTGTATTTAATATGGTGGAAAACCGCCTTTAAGGACGTTGTCCTTGACTTTCGCGTTGTATTTGCTTAAGCTCCCTAGTATACTGTAGGAGTGCGCATGATCACAAATGAAGTTTTAAGCTACTGTTACGCGATGCGATTTTTCTTGCAACTTGCAACAAATAGCCTGAATGTTGCAGGTTGCAAGAGAAATCGCATTGTGTAACACCCCGTACAAGGCCGTAGCAAGAGGTGAAGTATTGGAGGGGGGGGAGGGAGGGTGCCAAGCGAGCGCCGAAGGCGCGAGACATGTAGGGGTTCCGGGGCCATTTTCCGCCGGAAAAAGTTTGAAATCTAGAGTCCCTGAAATGCCATTTCCTGTGTTTTGGGAGGTGATTTTACAGACTGATTCTGAGGATTATAAACGCTGTGTAAATGCAAGAATCAGAGTTGTTATGGCTATAAAATGTATTATGTGCGATGCTTCCCGCTGGCGGGGAAACACCGGAACCGAGCATTAACATGCACGACCGCTGATCAGTTGAACCAGAGCAACTCATTGGGGGGGGGGGGGGGGGCACCCCCTGCTACGGCCCTGCCGCAGCAAGTTGCGAGAAGAGTTGGATGGATTCTGCTTCTTGCTGCAATTTGCAACTGCAAGTTCGCAAGTGGCTGATCGTGTAACACCTTGCCTGCATCTTGCGGGTTTTTTTCCAAGGGTAAATTTGTTGCAAGTTGCAAGAAAAATCGCATCGTGTAACAGTACCTTTGGCTTTAGTCATCCAATTTGTTTTTTGATACCATACTTAGCTCATTTCATACATTACAGAAACCGAAAAGTGCTTAGGCCCTGTTTAAGTCAATCCGGGCACATGTTTAAATGGAGAATCCGATCTGCTTGGAACATTGTTTTTTGGCAGCCAGTTTGAAACACTATTTTCTTTGCTTCCCTCAATGTCTGCCATTTAGCACGACATGCACCGACTTCACTCATGCGTGTCAAGCATTTTCAAGTCAAACCGCGTGTTTACATAATCAGTTTGGAGACATTCAAGTCGTCCTTGCTAGCTTGAATATCAAGTCAATCCACTCCACTGCGTGGATTGACTTCAGTCATTCATTTCGATCAGATCGAAAACTTTCAATCTTTTTCATGTAAACACAACAAGGAGAAACAACATGCGAGATTTGACTTGAACACTCAATCCGCTTCATGTATGTGAACAGAGCCGTATTAGTCTGAGCGAATCTGCAATTTTAGGGGCTGTTTATATGAGCACGGTTGACCAGGCTAGCCCGGCTCACGCGATTGATTAGGATCGCACTGTGGTTTTGAAACTCGCGTAAACTACATTTACAAAGAAGAATTGGTTTAGTTTAGTAATATCATGATCACCTCGGTTTTCATTGTTCTCAAAGGGAATGTAAATCCCGTATTTTCCTCATTACCCATGCATACCGTAATTATTCGAATAAACGCCGCGGCGTTTATTAAATTTTTGGCGCTTCAGGTGCGGCGTTTATTCGAGGGCGGCGTTTATTCGAGGGCGGCGTTTATTGCAAATTTTGTAACAACAACTGTGAATTTATTAAAAAACTAAGAATAAAATTCATATGTCTTTTAAATATATATAAATATATATGAAAATTGAACTGTTCACTGTCTTATATAATGATTAAGTTTCATTCTATTTCAATGTCACTGTCTCCTTCGTGGTCCGAGTCTAACAGCTGAATAGTAGGGCATGCCTCTTCAACATCGGAAGACGTGTATTCTTCAGTGTCGAAAGGATTCGTTTCTGGCTCGTCGAGAATATCCAGTTGTGATTTCAGGACGGCTTGTCCAGTGTTGCACGGCTGTCCCTCCTTGAAACAGTGAATCGCATCATCTTCTGAGCCGTCAACTGGAAGGTTCAATGCACAACTTTTGAACGATTTCTTGATGACATCTGTAGGCAATTCATCCCAGGAATCCAGAATCCACTGCAAAATGGTTTTTCTTGGTGGCGCTTTCAAATTCCCAGCTGCTGTTTCTTCGTGAATGCCTACTGTCACCAGCCAAATCGGACTAGTTGTACCGGCAAAATTCTCGGCTGTCACCACGGAACTGCGCATAGCAGAAGTTTTAGAGAGAGAACTAAGTAGCAAAACTATGAAGTATAGCCACTTTGAACTAAATAACATTGTAATCGAGAAGAATAAATATCCAAGACTGCTTTAGATTTAATGTTGTCTTATTTTTTAAAGATAAGTACCGAATAAACGCCGCGGCGTTTATTAAATTTTTGGCGCTTCAGGTGCGGCGTTTATTCGAGGGCGGCGTTTAATAATATTTTTGCTTGTCCCTGCGGCGTTTATTCGAGGGCGGCGTTTATTCGAGGGCGGCGTTTATTCGAGGGAGGCGTTTATTCGAATAATTACGGTACGCCTTTGTCTTCTAAATTTCCCCGGGAAATTTAGTAGAAAACAAAAGATTTCTTTGTCTACTAATTTTCCCTCATCAAGCATGCAGAGGAAAATTAGTAGACAAAGAAATCCTTTGTCTTTTACTAAATTTCCCGCTTGCATATCTATTATGCAAACAGGCGGTCCTAGAACACTCACAACATTTTTATTAACAGACAGCCATATTCGAAAATTGTGAATAAAATAAATCTAAATTCAATGCAAGCATTTAAATAACCCTCACAAACACAAAGCATGTCCCAAAGGTATAATTACTTCAATCAATAGTAAAACTCGTAAACAACTTCACTGAACCATACAAAAACAAACACCTAAACTTATCTCAGCATACTTCTCTGAGTTTTCCTCGGCGATCATAATATTACAAACTGATAACATGACTTGTCGGGAAATTAGCGAGTAAATTGCCCTTCGCCTCGGGAAGATTTGTAAAAGTCCTCGGGCTTCGCCCTCGGATTTTCACAAATCTTCCCTCGGCGGCGGCAATTTAATCGCTAATTTCCCTCAAGTCATGTTATTACTTATAAATGTAAAAGACTCCTAACGTTGATTTATTAAAATCTCATTTTGCGGCCGAGGAAAGAATTTCGTGACACGAGTCAGCCCGGTTAGCTGGGCTAGCCCGGCTCATGTAATCGGCCCCTTAGGCTATATATGTGCACACGGTAACGTTTCCGATCGTTTTCGTATTGTTTTATACTGCTGGCAAGGGAATCGAGAACAATCAGCTCATTACTTGAAACAATACGAAAACACTCGGAAACGTTACCTTGTTGCACATAGTCTCAGTTACAAACTTTAAAATTTCCTTGAGCATTGTTAATCCTCGTATATAAATATATATTAATTGGAATAATTATTGTGGGACAGCGAACTCAGGTGAAGAATAATGATACTGATAAGGTGTAACCTGCAATCAGGCCAATCTTCTCGCCCGCCCGCCTGCCTCACCCCCACTTGCTTTTTAGCGGAGGACGAGAATATAATGCCTGATACTCAGGTTAGATAAGGTGCTACAATCATGGAAATTAATTCGTAGACTATCTAATAATTTCCCGAATGTTCCCCCCTCCCCCCTATGCAATGTTGATGTGTGCGTGAAATCACATCCAGAGGTTTATGTTATGATCAACATTGTGTTTGGGGGGAAGGGGGGACTATTTCAAGCTATTTTGGCAGTAAATATTTAAATCTTTAACAACTAAGCCTCCAACAATGCTAAAAGGACATGCTTTTCATAAGAAGTCTACGTATATTATTTCCATGATTGTCTAAATTTCAAGACAAAATTTGAGCATGGTTCTTTGCACATTTAAAATGTAAATCAGCACACAAACTACAAGGCAAGGGCTATACTACATGTTATGAATATGCATGACAGTTCCATAATATATTCAAAGTATTATAAAGACATAATCAGGACAAGTGACTACTTAAACTTACGTCATATTCGGGCGCTGCTTTTCTTCAAGGAGAACCTCTTCTAGAATAAAAATGTTTACGTAGTTACGTTTGAGTTTATAAGCTTTGTTATGCTTTGTTATAGGTTTTGTAAGCGTTTGACTTCTCATATTATATTTACCAGCCACGCACATCCGGGCGTTAGCTTTCAATTAATGTCAACATTCTTTAAAAGTTAATATTAAGTTAGAACAACACATTGATTGGAGGAGGGAATTTCAAATTTTTTCTGCGTCAACCAACATTATTGTTGATGATGGCTGAAGTTACAGATGGAATAAATTGTGCTAAGCCACGGAGAAGCTACCTTATAACTTACAGCCAAGCTGATTTGAAGAAATTCCCAACTAGGGAATCATTCGCTGCCGCCGTATCTGAAGCCTTCACTTCAGAACGAAGTAGATTTAGACCACAGCACTGGGCATGTTGCCTAGAGCGGCATTCAGATGACGGCTTCCACAAACATATGGCGTTGAAGCTGACCGGCCCAAAGAAATGGCTTGAGTCTAAATGGACTGTGCAAAGAAAGCATGGCAGATGGAATTGTGGTGAATTTCTCCGATCACGATGGATATTATACCGCGTGCAGGTATATTTCCAAGTATGACGAGAATGTTTACCACAGCCCAAATCATCCCAACCTGGACGAAGTCGGATCCCCCAAAACGAAGAACTGTCAGCGTGCATATCGTCAGAGGCGCGCAAACAGACAAGCAGCCACGCCCACGACTACACCTCAGAGTGATGAAGAACCTCTCAGCAACCCTCCCAAGAAAAAGATGAAAAACCTCTCAAACATAGATGTGTCTGAATTTATTCAAAAGCACGATATAAAAGATCAAACTTCTTTACTCGCAATTGCCAATGTTCAGAAAGAAGAGGGTAAGAAAGACCTGGCACATTATGTCCTTTCACAGAACAAGTTACCACATGTTACTGCACATGTTACTGCACATGTTACTATAAATATAGTAGATTTTACTATACACTTGGCATGTTACTATATGTTACTGCTACTTTTTTATAAAAGTATATATATTATACTTTTATAAAAAAGTAGCAGTAACATGTAGTAACATGTTACTTCATCATGTTACTACATGTTACTGCTACTTTTTTTATAAAAGTATATATATATATATATATACTTTTATAAAAAAGTAGCATAACATGTAGTAACATGTTACTTCAACGTGTTACCACATGTTACTGCTACTTTTTTATAAAAGTACATATATACATTTATAAAAACGTAGCAGTAACATGTAGTAACATGTTGAAATATATAGTAATACATACTATATTTATAGTAGCATGTACAGTGACATGTGCAGTAACATGTGGTAACATGTGGTAACATGTAGTAACATGTCCAATATGCATATAAATTATGTTGATATTACATCGTAGGATATCATTTGTATGTATACACTATAATTAGTAAGATTTCGACTGTTGAAATTATTGAGACATTATTCCGTTACTAAATATTAATGTTTAAGTCACTGATTGAAAGCAACTTGCCCTAGTAATTAATATTTGTTTCTTTGACCATGTCCTTTAACAAGTGCAATTATTCTTTTATTCATACTGTCAATTAATTTGTCTATCTCTTTGGAACTGAAACTCTGCAGAGTTTCCTTAACGCGCAGGGAAAATTCGTGAATACTCTCTCTCGTAATTTGTTTCTCAATAGCATCATTGTCAGGGGCGGATCTAGGAAAATATTTGACTGCTGCACGTATGGCGTGGTTCACTTCATCTAGGGGGGTACGGGGGCATGCCCCCCCCCGGAAAATTTTGAAAATTAGGACCTCTAAAAACGCATTTCCCGCATTCTGAGAGCAAGTTAAAGCCATCTTGGAAGACCATTTTGTATATATTTAAGATAACGTATTGTAATTAGATACACAATTAAACATAAATACAACCGAGAAGCGCTTAGTAATACTATACTGTACAAAGCATAAACGAGAGAAAGAGACTAGTCTAAACTCAAAATGTATTTAATATGGAAAGCGTCTGTCAGACTTGACTCACTGACTGCAGTAAATATTGAAACCGAACAGCGGAGATCTGACTCCCATGAAACACTGAGTGAGGACTCATTAGCATACAGTATAATAGAATATTAATTTATAGAATATTATTCATAAGCTAAGCTGCTAAGGCTTACCTCACTGGGTAGTGATTCGAGGCGCGCGATTCCTGCACAAAGTACAGCGTAGATCTTCACCAAGATTCTTTCCGCATCCTTTTGAAATATTACGCTCGCACTCGCGCTTGAGAGCGATAAGTTTACAGTTTGTTTCCTCTCGAGAATAACTTCCATCAATATGTTCAACAGCGGTTGTAACACGTACATCGTTAGAAGCCATTTATTCTTGAAAGAAGCCGAGTAGGTCGAATGAAGCGTACTCAATAACATCATCTGAGAAGCGAAACAAATTTCGCAATCTGTTGCAACTGTTGCACAGTCTAGTGTTTTGATTGGACAGCTACCCCTAGCTGTTGCACAAATGCTAAATATAGCCTGTTTCACGGACTATATTTAGCTCAACTGTTGCACAAACGACTTCAGACTGATCTGGTGCAACAGCGGACCAGGCCTGTTGCACAAGGAGATGGGGGGGGGGGGGGGGGGTTCGACCGGAAATATTGTATATTGCGGGGTTTTTGGGTGATGACAATCTCACCCAATTGCGGGTTAGAATTTTCCCGGATTTTGCTCGAAGCGAAGACTGGAGGGCCGCGAGGCTGAGCTTTCGAGTTATAAACCGTTAGGTAATTTTGCAAATTGAATTATTCTTATTATCTTTTAATGTCGTTTTTCGTTTTTTCCGGACATTTTGACTGTTGCATTTGCAACAGTTGCAACAGTCTAGATCCGCCCCTGATTGTTCAACTTCATAGTGACACTGTTAAAAAAGTTCTCTATTGGGTTGAGATCTGGACTTCGAGCAGGTATTTTGAAAACCTTTGCACCTACTTTCTCTATAGCACGCATTGCTGCGTCTTGAGTTTTGGCGTGGGCACCCATCCATTAAGAAAAGCTTGCCCTTTGGATTTGCTGAGTTTCGGAAAGCTTTCCTGAAACAACGCTTCACAATTGCAGCAAATTTCTCACCCGTGATTGTCCCCTCCCACTGTTCACAGAGAACAACGCCCTTGCCATAGGCGATGGCTACCATAAAATTTACATTGGACCTAAACTTCAATCCCTCCCCCGCGTTTTCTCCATTGTCGAGCATGGGAAATTTTATTCATCATCTTTAAAAAAAGGATTAAAAATATTCTCGAAGAATGCATAGTAACAATTATCAACAACGCTTAAGATTCGTCAAAGAAGAATTAGAAGCAAATGCGACGACAATACTGAGCAACGTATACATCAGCAATTGAACTGACATGCTTTATAGCATCATTCCTTTTCTCATACTGGATGTCTTGGAAGCTTTGCTTAAGATGATAACAACAAGCATCACTGACACAACAAACAAGTCAAACTTTCTTAACTGAAACCAGTTCATTTCAACTAAGCGGGTTAATCATGCCAATACATTTTAATATAAAATTCAATTTTTTAATGATATTCATTTACGTGGCCTGCTCAAACCAACTTAATCCAACGCCACCTTGGCTTGAAATTAGTCGCACTAGCTAGGGTATTGCATAAAATATACCTTTACTACTTAGATGTGCATGTAAATTTTGGAAACACTTCAACCATAGACAAACCATAGGTCACAACTTAAGAAAAACATATTAATGTTGACAACGTTCTCTGCTTTATAATATTTATTCGAGTTACGAGCTTTCGGCTGCCAGTCTGCAGCCTTCGACGGGTGAATTACAATGAATGGATATGACGACATACATGACAGTTTACAATTACATACATGGACAAAGGAGGTGATATAGTGACAGTTCCGCCTATACGAATAGATCGCTAAGTTGCATCATTAATTAGTTAACTCGAATAAATATTATAAACCAGAGAACGATGTCAACATTAATATGAATAATCCTGGTTTCGCATCCAACTTCTTTAAGAAAAACAGTCAAAATGTTTGCCTCAAGTCAGCCCCCTGTTTAACAACCCCCCCCCCCCCCCCCTGGGAAAGAATACATACTTGCATTCTCGTACAAGGGTACAAACAGAGTAACTCTAGTCGAGAAGGGAGCGAGAAACTATAGTTGACAACCTTTGCTGCATGGATAGCGAAAATTGACTAAGTGCCATGTTTTTATGGACAATCATGGAAATTAATTCGTAGACTATCTAATAATTTCCCGAATGTTCCCCCCTCCCCCCTATGCAATGTTGATGTGTGCATGAAATCACATCCAGAGGTTTATGTTATGATCAACATTGTGTTTGGGGGAAGGGGGGACTATTTCAAGCTATTTTGGCAGTAAATATTTAAATCTTTAACAACTAAGCCTCCAACAATGCTAAAAGGACATGCTTTTCATAAGAAGTCTACGTATATTATTTCCATGATTGTACTCGAGTGACGAACCACTACCGGTAATGGGGAAAAATGAGGTGTTCTCACTCATTGAAGAGCAAGAGCAGAATAAATATCTCTACAGAATTTCTTGTTATTTATTTATTTATTTATTTGTTTATTTGTTTATTTGTTTATTTGTTTATTTGTTTATTTGTTTACTTATTTATTTATTTATTTATGTATTTATTTATTTGTTTATTTGTTAATTTTTAATTTGTTTATTTGTTTATTTATTTATTTATTTATACATTTATTTATTTAACTTTATCTCCTCCTCTTTCTTCTCCTCCTCTTTCTTCTCCTCCTCTTTCTCCTTCTCCTATTTCTCCTTCTGTCTCTTCCTCCTCTTTCTCTTTCTCCTTCTCCTCCTCTTTCTCCTCCTCCCCCTCTTTCTCTTCCTCCTTCTCCTCCTCTTCCTCCTCTTCCCCCTATTTCTCTTTCTCCTTCTCCACCTCTTTCTCCTCCTCCTCCTCTTTCTTTTTCTCCTCCTCCTCCTTTTTCTCTTTCCCCTCCTTTTTCTCCACCTCCACCTCCTCTTTCTCCTTTTCTCTTTATCCTCCTAATCTTAACATGTGTGTTCTGGTAGTGTTTTCCTCATTTAGACCCTGACTGTCAAATAGAGATGTTGATCAAAAAGCACAAACCGTTTCTTGAACTTTAATTTTTGTACATATAAACCTATTGAACAGCGATCGAGCTCTGTTGGAAACTGCAACTCCCGAGCAAATTAAATGCATTTGTAATTGTATGTTTAACTTTTGGTCAATGCAATATCAATTATCACCTGCTTTGCTTGAAAAAGTTACATCTTATAGCGACGACATATTAACTTTGGTTTGGCTAATCCCCAAAGTAGTTTTATGAGAAAAAAGCAGCTACTGGTTCAAAAAGGTGAAGGATTTTCTGATGTCTTACTTGGCCTAGTTTTCATAGGCGTAGCGGGCAGGGGGCAGGGGGCAGGGGGCAGGGGGGGGGGGGGGCAATTGCCCTCCCAAAATATTTGAAAAAGGAAAATTCGGACAGTTTCTGCTAAGAATTTCGGGCAATTTTGACATGTATTCCTGTGAAATGTTTAAGAAAAATTCACACTTAATTCTTTGAAAGTTTTCATGGCGATAATGTAATATAAATAAGTTTTGTGGAAACACCACGTAAAATATTTATTTGCTTATAAATAAATAAATTTTGCTTATAAGCAAATAAATATTTTACGTGCTGTTTCCACAAAACTTATTATATTATAAAGATTCATACGTTATAACTAAGAAATATGACTTAAAAGTTAATATTTAACCCTCAATTTTCCAGGCAAAAATCTCTGCCCCCTCCCCCAGCTATGCCAGTTTTAGAAAGACTCACAGAACTAATATAAAAATAATGATATTTTGTAAAGACTATCATTTGAACCCTGAACACTTTGGGAGAAAGGTTACATGATGATTTTCGTGTTAAAGAAACATTGGCGCACTTTAGCCGTGTTTACACGGCCAAAATTTAAGCACGCTTAAGTTAAGCGTGCTTAAAATGCACCACCTTGGTGCGTTTACCCCGTCATTTAATAATCCCTTACTAAAACACGTACACCATTATTCAACATGGTGGAGGAGCTATATTTTTGGTTTTGGAAGCTTCGTATGGGTAGCGTGCGTTAAAGAACAATGGAAGACATCGGTACACGAGAAAGAGTAATAGCTAAAAGAAAGAAAGAAACAAAGGAACAAAGAATAGCGAGATGGAAGCTTCTACAGCAGGGCAAAAAAATGCATTTTATCGTATTAATAACACCGTATTAATAGCAAGCGTTTTTCAATCCCGTTGCGTTTACACGGCCAAGTTAAGCGCGATTAACTGATCGTGCTCAGTTTAATCCACCTCCTTGGGGTGGTGCAAACTAATCGCGATTAATTTACGCCGATCTGTTTAGACGGACATTTTAAGCCCGCTTAAAGTCAGATGTGGCTCAGATCCCGCTTAAATTTTGACCGTGTAAACAGGGCTTTTGATTACAGCTGAGTCTTGTCGCACTTTCCTGAACCGGCTGGTCTAAACGTATTCTTGCTTTCCACTTGACGTCATGGCGGCCATATTGGGGGAACTTTAACAAAAGAATTTCATTAACAGCTATTGTATTTGGAGTATGTTTTCCTCCAACATGGCCGCCGTATTTTTGTCTTCTAAATCTCAAGAGATTGATTGCAAACCACCAATTTGTAAAAGGACTTGCCGACATCAAAATTGACCAAAACCTTATCGAAAATGCTCGAGTACTAACAATGTTGGTGCACGAAGAAGAAGAAACAGAATCAGAGAGCGAAAACGAAGAAACTGACTCCGAAGAAGATTCAGAAAACATTAATCGAAATCTGATATGTAATGTTTGTGATAAAGAATTCGCGGCTCATGACCCATGCCTTCGGATTATAAGAAACTCATGTCACCGTTAGATCACTAAATAATCAATAGTTTTTTGTGTAAAGATAAATTTCTCAATAAAATGTGCTCTTTTTGCTCTCTAATGCCCTTAATTACCCTTGATGAGCCCATGCGATTGTTCATAGTCAGACGAATTCAGGCATGTTTTTATTTATTCATATTGCTTCGTGAGCGTTGCTCACCGTTTTCTGTGTCAAAATATTCACAAAGTTTTCGACGCTTGTATCGTACGTTTTTTTCTCGCGGCTGGCCAAACTAATTCTACAAACTAGAGTTTGCCAAACTATAACTTTACCAAATTGTCAACACTTATCTCCCGACCGTCCGTCACACCATCCCCCTCACTGTGCGTCACACCGTCCATCACACTAGCGTCATACCGTCCGCCACACTGTGCGTCACACCGTCCACCACACCGTGCCTCACACCGTCCATCACACTGTGCGTCACACCGCCCATCACACTTGCGTCATACCGTCCGCCAAACTGTGCGTCACACCGTCCATCAAACTGTGCATCACACCATCCATCACACTGTGCGTTCACACCGTCCATCACACCGTCTGCCACACCGTCCGTCACACCATCCGTCACACCGTGCGTCACACCGTCCGTCACACCGTCCGTCACACCGTCCGTCACACCGTCCGTCACACCGTCCGTCACACCGTCCGTCACACCGTCCGTCACACCGTGCGTCACACCTTCCGTCACACCGTCCGTCACACCGTCCGTCACCCCGTGCGTCACACCGTGCGTCACACCGTCCGTCACACCGTGCGTCACACCGTGCGTCACACCGTCCGTCACACCGTCCGTCACACCGTCCGCCACACCGTGCGTCACACCGTGCGTCACACCGTGCGTCACACCGTCCGTCACACCGTCCGTCACACCGTCCGTCACACCGTCCGCCACACCGTCCGTCACACCATCCGTCACACCGTGCGTCACACCGTGCGTCACACCGTCCGTCACACCGTCCGTCACACCGTCCGTCACACCGTCCGTCACACCGTCCGTCACACCGTGCGTCACACCGTGCGTCACACCGTGCGTCACACCGTGCGTCACACCGTCCGTCACACCGTGCGTCACACCGTGCGTCACACCGTCCGCCACACCGTCCGCCACACCGTCCGCCACACCGTCCGCCGCACCGTCCGTCACACCGTCCGCCACACCGTCCGTCACACCGTCCGCCACACCGTCCGTCACACCGTCCGCCACACCGTCCGTCACACCGTCTGTCACACCGTCCGCCGCACCGTCCGTCACACCGTCCGCCACACCGTCCGTCACACCGTCCGCCACACTGTACGTCACATATTCGGCACATGGAATACTAATTACTTCCGTCACCATTTGGGGTTAGGGAGTCTGCTAAGAGCACGAGAACGATGACGTATGCATAAATAATTGAATTAGACATAGACATACTTATTGTTAATTATGTCATAATGGAGGCGTTAAATGGAGTAGACATAAACGTGCATGCACGTCTTTCCATGGTTGTCGTGTTCGGTGTAGCCATACAGATCTTCTGAGTACCAGATTCTGATTTTTTCGCCCTTCTTGAGGTACTGCGGATTGCCAAAGTCGGCGAAGATGAGCTCTGGTGAATTGGAGGTGTACCCGGGAAGTTTGTACTGACCCTTGCCCCGATTCTCCATCTTAAACAATCTTGGGGATGGATAAAGAACTTGGTTGTTTAAATCTGTGACAGTCATAAAAATAGAGCTATCTGAGGACGAGCATCCCCAATTAGAGCGAGCTGCGCGGTAGCATCCCACAAAACCACTGGTGTGGACCAGTTTCATTGCTTCGATAAATACGGAGGATGGTCCAGGGTGTAGGAGCTCCAGGTACTGGTTGCCTCTCGCTCCAACACAACCATAACCAAGATATTTCCAAGAACCTAAACTATGGGCAATAATATACACTTAATGTCTGCTCCCGAGGGAAACACACATGTACACAGCGTTCATATGTCGAGTCTCTTCAGGTATTAAATATCAACACAGCTAGCGACATTACCAAATGACCAATATCAAACTATGTCTGTGAACACGCAAAACACATCCGAGACGAGAAAGACTTGATCAGACTCTGATCATCAGACAGTAGGAAAGCTAAGAAAGAAAGCATTATTTCCACACATGTACAGCGTTCATATGTCAAGTCTCTTCGGATATTAAATAGTTAGTTTTGTTTTCACGAGAGTCTTGATATTTCCCAAGACAAAGTCGAGGGAAACATCGAGACTCGAGGGAAAACAAAACTAACTCTTTCCCGAGGGAGCAGACATTAAGTGTTTTGTTATATAGCTTGAATTTCGCTGAATAATTTCGACGTTTATCAAGGGAAAGTACACAAAAGACAAACGCTAAGACTTGCCAAAACATTTCGCCTGGCTCCGTAATTTCACTTCAACCAAACAAATATAAGTCTCAGAACAAAAGAACAGCAATACATTTCTCCAGTTAATCTTCACACATGCTTTGAAGACCTATAAATATTCTTTTTTTCGTACCAAACAAGCTTTTGTTTATGGGACGCCATGAAGAGTTCAAAGTTCTAGCGGGCAACAATTGAAAACTTATTGACCGAGCAGGCAATAAGCTTTCAATTATTGCCCGATAGGTAGACATTGAAATTTAGCTAAGGTCATGTGACCACAAACCAACCAATGACAGTCATCGTTGCATCCACAGTGAAACTCTAGCTATAGTAGACCTTCGGGTTGCGGTTTAGGGAAAACATTATGGCGCTCCGTCCGTTTATTGCATATACCAAAACCTACACATTATTCGAAAGCTGATATAACTGGCTACAAGACTGCAGCAAAATATTTGGTCATTTTAATGTATCTGCAGGAGTACCACAAGGAACACGTTTAGGACCGTGGCTTTTCCTTGCTATGATCAATGATCTTAAGCCTTCGGGAGAGACAAATACATCGATGTGGAAATTCGCAGATGACACCACTATGTCGGAGTTTATTTTACAAGATGAAGAAAGTTCTTTACAGAGGGAAATCGATCACATTGCTACTTGGTCTAAGGAAAACCAACTCATTTTGAATCCGAAAAAATGCAAAGAAATTATCATTTCCTTCAGAAAAATTGTTCCAACGTACAATGTTACGGAAGTGAATCATCAACCCTTCGAAAGAGTTCAAGCAGTGAAGATTCTTGGACTTACAATTAGAAACGATTTAAAATGGAACGATCATATCGAAAATATCACTCACGAAGCCGCCAAACGCTTATATCTACTCAAACAACTTAAACGGGCCGACATACAAACGAAAGATCTTGTTTGTTTTTATTGTGCTGTAGTAAGATCAGTTCTCGAATACTCATGCCAAGTGTTCCATTCTAGTCTTCCTAAATATTTATCAGACTGCCTGGAGCGTATCCAAAAAAGAGCCATGGGTATTATATTCCCAGGAGTCTCATATAGTGACGCCATTGCAAAAGCCGGTATTTTAACTTTATTTGATAGACGTGATTTTCTTTGTAAGAAGTTATTTAATGAAATTTTAGGGGATAATAATCATAAACTGGTAGACTTGTTACCGGAAAGAGTTAGTGAATTTCATAATCAGCTAAGGACGAAGAGAACATTTTGCGTGACCAAGTGTAAAACAAATCGATACAAGAATTCTTTTATTGTTAATTACGCAAATAGCCATATCTCTAAATAGTAGAATTTTTACAATTGTTAAACTAGAATCAAATATTCATATCTGTAAATAGTTCAAAATTTTTAGCATTGTTAAATTAGAATTGTAAACTTTTCATAGACATGTAATTCAGTCGTACGACTGCGAGATGTATATTTTATTAAACGATTTATTCATTCATTCATTCAAACGAAAAATAGCGCTTCTGTTTATTAAAGTTTTCATTCCAATTCGAAATGCTATAATTAGCGAACTACCATTTACTGTAATGCTCTGAAAATTGGCAGTAGGCTCGATAAATACCACAGAAAAAAAAAGATGTCTGGGTTTGTAAAAATTCCAAATCCTGTTAGAGTTATCGAATTTTCACTATTACAGCTAAAGCAGGAGGTTGAATGGGCTTGCATAAAAGGCCGTAAAACGATAAATGTTGAATATATTCCACTTTTGACACACGTTTGTCACCAGAATATTAATTTACTCCAATATCAATTTTTAGATGATTTTGATAAATTCGTGTTCGCTTATAGCTTTTTAAAGTTCTTGCTTTAACTCAAAACATTTCTTTGAGAAAAAGCTGTGTGAATGAAACCTCTTGTCACTTCCGGCCTATAAGTGAAAGTAAATAATGGGCTTTTTCCTTGTTTAAAAATAAAAAAAACATGATTTCCTTTCCAGAATCTGAAAGCCCTCATAAAATGCTTCACTTTCAGCGAATAAAAAAAATCAAAAAAATTTTTGGTTTGGAGGTCGATCTACAGTAACCTTAATACCCAAAACTTGAATTCTACCAGCATTTCAACGGCATCTCGGTCTGAACCGGATGGAGAATTATATTCTTTCGTTTCTCTAACCATCTTCCATAAACAGACCTTACATATTCTATCTTATATACGCTAACCCGACCAACTATTGGTTTATATACCTTATTTTACATGTACAATTACTGCTATAGACTATGCTATATGAGCCTCAGATGATTCGAATACAAAATATCCTTTAATGTATTCGATTGCCGAGCATAGATCAAGACTAGTATTTTTGAAGCCCTTCCCGACTGCTGTGCATGTATACACAGGGTATCAAATAGGGACCTAGCCTGCGAGCAGGCTCTTGCAAGATCGAAGAAAGAGGAAAGAGCCTGCACGGACTCGATACAATTTTGAACATCCGCCCCCATTTGAGATAGAGCCAATCAACCATAAATACATGTCAGACGTGTGCTTGTTCGTGTGTAACTGAACAAAGTAAATCAACTATCATTTCTTTCTTGTCGACTGCGAGAAACTGATCAAACGGAAAATTTCCATTGTGCGTGCATTATTGAATATTTTGTTATTCTTATTCTTAATATATGGTTTGCATACTGGTATTTTTGATTTTTTTTATTCGCTGAAAGTGAAGCATTTTATGGGGGCTTTCAGATTCTGGAAAGGAAATCATGTTTTTTTTTATTTTTAAACAAGGAAAAAGCCCATTATTTACTTTCACTTATAGGCCGAAGTGACAAGAGGTTTCATTCACACAGCTTTTTCTCAAGCTCACTGCAGCAAGCCTTGGTATCACATGTTGGCACCAGCTCTTGCTGTCGTGGTAGGTGCAACACCTGTAAATATTTAGACTCCTCAATTTCAATTTCGGCTCCAAAATGTAGGTTCAACATAACCCATAGTTTCACTTGCACTTCCTCCAACCTCATTTACTGTATCTCTTGCAGTAAATGTCCCATGCTTTACATCGGAGAAACTGGAAGACGTTTAGGTGACAGGTTTGTGGAACACCTTCGTGATGTCAAATACAATGTGCAAAACAAACCTGTTGCCAGGCACTTCAACAGTGCCAACCACTCCTTTTCCAACATGAAAATCTGTGCCATTCAGCCCATTACAGGTTGTAACGATACTCGTCGTAAACAAGAAATGCGTCTCATTTACAAACTTGGTACCATTCACCCTCACGGCCCGCTCAATGAGCGATTCTCTTTCATTTAGCTCACTCCACCACCATATTCCACACCTTTTCCTTAACCTTTTTCTGATGATTTAAATAGTAATTTATAACCTGTTTCTTTGCCTATTTGCAGGTAGCTGACCCACAAATTGGGTCAGCACCTGCACACAGGTTAAAATTACATATTAATTTAATTGTTTAGTTTGTTTTTATTTGCTTACATGTGTTCACGTGATTCCCATTGTAGCTCTGCTATAAATACGCGTGACCACATGTGAGTTGTTTACTAATTTCTCCTGACGAAGGGCCTTCGCTCGAAACGTCGAGAAGATTTTTCTCTGTTTTTCAGGCCAACGTGACTTAACCCTGGTAAAATTTGGATTTCAACCGTGGGCGACGCTGTCCTAGAAGCTTTTTCTCAAAGAAATGTTTTGAGTTAAATCAAGAACTTTAAAAAGCTATAAGCGAACACGAATTTATCAAAATCATCTAAAAATTGATATCGGAGTAAATTATTATTCTGGTGACAAAAGTGTGTCAAAAGTGGAATATTTTCAACACTTATCGTTTTACGGCCTTTTATGCAAGCCCATTCAACCTCCTGCTTTAGCTGTAATAGTGAAAATTCGATAACTCTAACAGGATTTGGAATTTTTACAAACCCAGACATCTTTTTTTTTTCTGTGATATTTATCGAGCCTACTGCCAATTTTCAGAGCATTACAGTAAATGGTAAGGATTTAGGGTGAAGGAAAATTCGAGTGTAGAATATATACATTTTAAGACCAAACCGGGAGCAGTTGCGAAAAATGCAACTACACAGGCCCTCCGGCAGGAATTGAACCCACGACCTTGCGATTCTAGTCACGAGCCACGGAGGCCGTTGCCGAGAGTTTGATCGCGAGTTCTGTATATATAATAAGGTGGTAATGCCAGGAGAGAATTGGGTATATTATAAATGATATTGGGCATTTCACTCGATTACATAGCATGTTCTAAGGATTTAGGGTGAAGGAAAATTCGAGTGTAGAATATATACATTTTAAGACCAAACCGGGAGCAGTTGCGAAAAATGCAACTACAACGGCCTCCGTGGCTCAGTGGTCAGAGCATTGCACTAGAATCGCAAGGTCGTGGGTTCAATTCCTGCCGGAGGGCCTGTGTAGTTGCATTTTTTGCAACTGCTCCCGGTTTGGTCTTAAAATGTATATATTCTACACTCGAATTTTCCTTCACCCTATATCCTTAGAACATGCTATGTAATCGAGTGAAATGCCCAATATCATTTACAGTAAATGGTAGTTCGCTAATTATAGCATTTCGAATTGGAATGAAAACTTTAATAAACAGAAGCGCTATTTTTCGTTTGCGTTCATAAAATGACCAAATATTTTGCTGCAGTCTTGTAGCCAGTTATATCAGCTTTCGAATAATGTGTAGGTTTTGGTATATGCAATAAACGGACGGAGTGCCATAATGTTTTCCCTAAACCGCAACCCGAAGGTCTACTATAGCTAGAGTTTCACTGTGGATGCAACGATGACTGTCATTGGTTGGTTTGTGGTCACATGACCTTAGCTAAATTTCAATGTCTGCCGATCGGGCAATAATTGAAAGCTTATTGCCTGCTCGGTCAATAAGTTTTCAATTGTTGCCCGCTAGAACTTTGAACTCTTCATGGCGTCCCATAAACAAAAGCTTGTTTGGTACGAAAAATAGAATATTTATAGGTCTTCAAAGCATGTGTGAAGATTAACTGGAGAAATATATTGCTGTTCTTTTGTTCTGAGACTTATATAATTTGTTTGGTTGAAGTGAAATTACGGAGCCAGGCGAAATGTTTTGGCAAGTCTTAGCGTTTGTCTTTTGTGTACTTTCCCTTGATAAACGTCGAAATTATTCAGCGAAACTCAAGCTATATAACAAAACACTTAATGTCTGCTCCCTCGGGAAACAGTTAGTTTTGTTTCCCTCGAGTCTCGATGTTTCCCTCGACTTCGTCTTGGGAAATATCAAGACTCTCGTGAAAACGAAACTAACTATTTAATATCCGAAGAGACTTGACATATGAACGCTGTACATGTGTGGAAATAATGCTTTCTTTCTTAGCTTTCCTACTGTCTGACGATCAGAGTCTGATAAGTCTTTCTCATCTCGGATGTGTTTTGCGTGTTCACAGACATAGTTTGATATTTGTCATTTGGTCAGTAATGTCGCTAGCTGTGTTGATATTTAATACCTGAAGAGACTCGACATATGAACGCTGTGTACGTGTGTTTCCCTCGGGAGCAGACATTAAGTGTATATTGTTATATACCAAAGACTTTCGTTTGCCAAAGATGAAATCCTATTGGTCAAATCATGGTCACGTGTTGTTCAACAAACTCAATGTTTCTTTCTGTCGAGGGAAACATTGCACTGTTTCCCTCTGACGTCAACAACGAAGAAGGAAACAGTGCAATGTTTCCCTCTGACGTCAGCTTAATCATGCGTTGTTCACGTGAATACACAATGATTATTGCATCAGATCAAGAACTTTGGACTTTTCGGAACATTTTGAAAACAAGAGCTGTTTCGAGCTTGTTTGCTATGAAATAATCCATTTTCCAAAGGAAAGAATATCTATACACACCTTCAAAGAAGGTCTGAAGAAAACCTGGATAAATTTAAAGCCGTTCTTTGTACTTGTTGAGTCTGGTGTATTTGTTTAGTTGAATTGAAATTATTTACGAAGACAAAGTCAAAGTGTTTTGGTAAGTCTTTTTGCCTTTTGCAAGTGTCGAGTCAACTTGGTATTTTGTATTTTAAAAGTCTTTGGTATATAACAAAACGCTTGTTGACCTTTGCTTCGGGAAACATCGAGTTTTACGGTCCCTCAGGCTTCAATGTCACCCTCGGGCTAAAGCCCTCGGGTGACATTGAAACCTTCGGGTCCGTAAAACTCGATGTTTCCCTCGGCGCCAGTCAACAAGTGTATATTATTGCCCATCGTTTAGGTTCTTGGAAATATCTTGGTTATGGTTGTGTTGGAGCGAGAGGCAACCAGTACCTGGAGCTCCTACACCCTGGACCATCCTCCGTATTTATCGGGGCAATGAAACTGGTCCACACAAGTGGTTTTGTGGGATGCTACCGCGCAGCTCGCTCTAACTGGGGATGCTCGTCCTCAGATAGCTCCATTATTATGACTGTTACAGATTTAAACAACCAAGTTCTTTATCCATCCCCAAGATTGTTTAAGATGGAGAATCGGCACAAGGGTTGGTACAAACTTCCCGGGTACACCTCCAATTCACCAGAGCTCATCTTCGCCGACTTTGGCAATCCGCAGTACCTCAAGAAGGGCGAAAAAATCAGAATCTGGTACTCAGAAGATCTGTATGGCTACACCGAAGGCGACAACCATGGAAAGACGTGCATGCACGTTTATGTCTACTCCATTTAACGCCTCCATTATGACATAATTAACAATAAGTATGTCTATGTCTACTCGATGAACATTAATTTTAGTGATAAGGTTTAATTATAAAGTGAACAATGTAGTTTTAGAAAACTTGTAGTTTTAGTTTCAGAAAACCGATTTGTCTTAATCAAGTGAGAGTGTGAAATATAACTCCAATTTTTGTATGTTGTTTGTTGTCGCAAGTAGTAATACCCCCCCCCCCCCCCCTCCATCGGGAGACCAAAGGGATGTTGCCTCATTAATTATTCAACTTATTATTTTTCCAATATTATTCTCTTGCTCTTTTCAGACCCCTAACCCTAATACTCATTAATTATTCATACGTCGACGTTATCCTTCTCAGGCCCCTTTTAGACCCTCTAACCCTATCTTATTATGCATGCTACGTCATCGTTTTCATGCTCATTTCGCGTTACGTCATTGACGCTGAACCCTAGTCCTACGGGTCCCCCTTGCTTTTAGCTGTCGTGAACCCCACTAATTCAATTATTTATGCATACGTCATCGTTCTCGTGCTCCTAACAGACTCCCTAACCCCAAATGGTGACGGAAGTAATTAGTATTCCATGTGCCGAATATGACGCACGGTGTGACGGACGGTGTGACGGACGGTGTGACGGACGGTGTGACGGACGGTGTGAAATATTTGTGCGAAAAATGTCCAGGTTGTAATGTGTGGAGTGCAGATTTAAAACGATTGAAATAATTAATACAACCGTTCTGTTAAACATATTGGTATATTACAAATATTCCAATTTTTTCAGTGCTATTGTTTTTATCGCTTTATTGTAACTTTCCTATAACAATATGTATATTAATAATGCAACAATTACGTAAATGTTACTTATTTCTTAAAAAACAGTTCATATTTGTTTATGTAATATTTAAGACATGAGCAGCAGTGTTTTATCAGATTTTAAAAAATCATTAAAAATTCATGAACTCATGAATTCATGAAAAGTAACACTTCGGTAGTTTTACACCTGATAAAACTTATTGACGTAATATATCATACACGAGGAGGAGTGTTTCATCAGGATATCTAAACACTGAAACGTTTGTTGACAACCGAGGCAAAGCCGAGGTTTTTGAAGAAACTTCGAAGTGTTTGGATATCCTGATGAAACACTCCTCCGACTGTATGGTATAGCATCTCAAACAAGTATTTTAAGAGAAAATCAAGGTAAAACTTTGCTTAATTTATGTAATTTCTTCCTCCAATATCCAAACCACCGACACGGTACTGATTTCCTTTGTGTTTTCCTCATGAATTATTAATGAGTTTGAGACGTCAGAAAAAATGCTAATGAACATATAATTTAATTTAAAATTACTAATGAACAATCATAGAATTTCAGTATAAAATTGTCATCCTTATTTGCAAATAAGTCAATGCCGAATGAATGAATATCGGTAAAGCCCAGCATACATTGAAATAAGTTTCCGAAACACATTTTCGAAAAAGTTTCCGAAACTTGTTTTAAAAAATAGAACAGTGTCCTAATCAGGGAAACTTGGTTTCTGAAACAAAGTTTAGGAAACTTTTCAACGTACACTGGAAACTTTTGTTTCTCACACCGTGTTTCGGTAACTTGTTTCGGAAATTTTCTCTAGTGTATGCCGGTCTGTAAATCTGACAAAACACGCACTGCAAATTTGAATAGCTTCAAAAATGACCCAATTGGCCATTTCCCAAAAGAGTTGAAGACTGGTGACGGGTTAGAAACGCTATTAACTCTTCCCTGTACGAATTCGAATCGATCTTTAGTAATTTATTCTGGCTAACACCAGACGATTTTCTTCACCTTCGAGAAAGCCCTCGGACAGGAATGAGTTAAGGTATTTGAGATCGTTTGGAGGGCCAGATTTCATGCTTGGTGGTAGCGTAAATATGCCAAGAACACCAGCGCGTTCAATGCTCTGTACCAGGCCAATTGGTAACTTCATTGGCCTAGTAATTTCAAAAAACAAAGTTGTGCAAGACGATATAGTCAAAGCTAAATTTTATAATTTCATTCAAGATTATTTTATCAGATATTAAACTACGGGCATGGTATTGATTTCCTTTGTATTTTTCTCACAAATTATTTAATATTAGCTAACACTTCAGATATATAGTATAATTTAATTTACTTAGATCAATTTATATAGCTGAGTAAACTTGTTTTCAGATCATTATCTCATGACACACCCACAACTCATTCTTCCAACAGAAGATTAAACCTTAATTCAACTGATTAACATGCAGAAGACTGCGCATAGTGTAATATTCTGCCCAATGTATTGTTATTAATAAGATATGGACAGCAACTCCGGCCTGGGACGAACCCTGACCGGAGAGCGAAGGAGTGACCGCAGATTCGACTCGGCTTGGATGTGGGTGGGGTGGGGTGGGTGGGATCATCTCAGTCCCAAAACGTGTTCATCCACGGACTTCTTGCAAGTGCCAATGGAGAGAATGGTCATCCACTTATATATATTAACGAATTTCCTAGGGCATAATTTCCATATTCAAAGTGACTTTGCATAGTGTAATATTCTGCCCAATGTATTGTTATTAATAAGATATGGACAGCAACTCCGGCCTTCCCCGAACCTGTCCCAAGCTCACCCGGTTATTACCATCAACAACAGACAAAACGACGTTCTAGCTTTGTATCTTCTCTCCCATACCTTACTCTTCATCCAATTTAATCACACGTTGTTCTCTCCGATACCTTTAGGTTACCCGGTAGAACACAAACTAATCTTGACAGGCTTTTACGAAACCTTTCAAGGCATTAAAGTCCTTATATGCCATGCCAGTATCCAGATCGAGATTAGCTAATTGCATGTGCGGCGCGCGAGACCGGCTGGGTCGAGAACCGAACTGAGTTGATGTAGTGTAAAACTGTTTCAATAGGAGGCCTCCGGCCAAGTCCATTATGCAGTGTAGCGCCACGTCAGCGAACACCATAGAAAGCGCAGCGTCACTACTAAAAACCATGTACGTAAAGAGAAAGACAGCCAGACCTGTCGTACATATGTCTCTAAGCACGCCTGGATGCAACGTGCGATGCTGTGCAAATCTGTCAGCAGGACGGGTTCCGCCTGACGAGGAGTCACTCTATGGCGAATGTCACTCAAGTACAACTTACCGACGTAATACACGCGGCAGGGTTGCCAACACCCAAGACTGAATCCCACGAGGCAACACAGATGCAACAGACTGAGGACACGACAAAGGAGATAAATTCCCCACGAGTACTCGCTCTAATGTAGTCTGTTGTGTTCAATACAGAGAGGTTTCACGCGTCTGTGCTAGCTCCGCTACACGACATGCAAGTTTGCCTTCATTGACCGTAGATGAAGATTTTAACATCAACGAATTTCTTACAAGCGACGATAGTCTCCCGTAAGACCACCTAGGACGTAATGTTGCGTTCCGGAGGTCAAAAACGCCTGTGTTACGGAATCAAGTCGTAGATTCAGCAATACCCATCGTGTAACCTAAGCGTACAAACACTAACAGAACAAAGACAGCTACGGTCGCGGCCCGTTTCCGGAAAGCATCGGAGCGAATTGAAGGGGATGACCGCCCAAGTACCTGTCGGTGTGAAAAGTTTTCCATTGAGACGGGCATGGATATACAAAGAACACGGGTCTCCCAAACGCCTAAGATAACTAGACACGGCCAAACCAATGGTATGATAAATATATGGATTCTTTCCAACCAAAGGGTAGTGTGGCACTCACAAACCACCAACGCGAAACCGACATAAGTCTGAGAAGACGCTGGAAACGAACGTGGTCATAACCAGACATGTCGTCGCATTTCGTCACATACGAGTCCTTATAGAGATAACGAGGAACATCTAACGTGTATCCAAAGAGAACGGGGAATCGCACATCAACAAGTTCAAATATCGGGCATCCAAGTAAAGCCCCGGTTTGGATGGCCCCACCTAACATCCACTCACCCCAAAACCCGAAGAGCCCCTATGGCCACGCGTGTTAGAAGCTCATCTGAAACAAAACTAGTAAATCTCTTGCCCAACCGATGATTTCAAAACAATTCGATAGCGGATAGCTTCGATAATCTGAGTGAAAACTCACGCCCTTATAGGTTCCAGATAAAAGAGCGCAAATCTCGAAGATCCACTTTCTCGCAAATCCAGCGCATTATCCGAGCAGCATGGGATGGCCAATTGGCCATGTAGGATTAGCTGCCAGGCCTCGGGATTACCGTGAATATCTCCCGGTCCCGCGAGAAAGTGGTTGTAACCGCGATAAAGGAGGCACGTCAAAAGACGCGATAAACTGATCGTGGGTCAGAAGATGTATCGGAAACCCCTTGCCCAGGAGCCATCAATACTCACCCACATAATGTTGTGCTCAGCTCGGCCAGAATGTAACGAGAGCCAAAATCGTCGGTGCTACCGTTTTCTGTCGCTTGACAGCCGGGCGAGACGGAGAACAAAACAAAACGACGCCTTGTCAGGCGTGTACTCGGGCCACTGATTTTCGCAATTGGCGCAGTCTGCGCACATCTAGAAACCTGGTGGAACAGCGTGCGTCGTTAGTAGAACCGCTTTGAGATATTGCGCACTCACTGAAAATTACAACCCAACGGGTCTTCTATATATGATCTTATATGAAGTACACCATTCCATGACAGGTTTGCCAATGGCAAAGCAACAATTATAATAAACGGATCTTAACAGCCAAATAGCACTTAAAACTGTCAGTAGACAAAATCTAGGGTGCTGGGTTCAGCAAATTCCAGCGATCATGTCGATGTAAGATTCATTAAGATCGTTCTAACAGAAATTCAAAATATCTAACCATGTTTTGAAACACAATTCCACATTAAATACGGCACCTACAACACGATATCAAGGCGACCAGACATGCTAGTTCAACATATTTCTGGCATTATTCGATACTTATTACCTGTGTTTTGTAGTTCTTGGAACAAGCAGAACAAACCTTTGTGTTTCTCTCATAAGTCTCTCATCATTTACAGATTTGAGATCTGTAAGTACTGTCAGTTTCATTCGCTATAGCTTGTCGGCGACATTACTGACCTGCTCAGGCTTCCACTCGGGCTACCGCAAACTCGCACTCACATAGCCATCACATAGCAATCACATGGCATGCATCGGTAAAATCTATAAAAGTCTACACGGGGTTGCGCACAGGAAATAGTCAAAACACAATAGAACTCGCCGACAGGAAACACAATTCGCAATACACAAAACACAATTGCCTGTATTTAACGTATTTCCACAACGCTCATATGGCGAGTCCCTTCGGGAGCCTGCGGGTGTCAAATAATCCTGTTTAGTCACGCTAAAGTTCATTTATAAGGTTCACTTAAATCAGCGGCGTGTCAGATTGTAAGCGTATATAAGATGAAGATGCCTGCTAGCGACATGCATTGCTGAACAATAACTACGTCCATGCCTACGAACACACTGAATCAGCATTCAGGAAAGCGACGCACCAGCCGCGCAAAGCCTGATGGGATGACGTAATGATTTCCATTTGGAAAAAAAACCCAAAAAAACCCCCAACAACACACAAAACAAAACCGGAGCCGAAACCTATAGACTCGGTCTAGGATAGGGAGCCTGAGTAATACAAAAAGCTATAGGAAAGTACACAGTCGCCCCTCCCCCAATCACCGTCCCCATGGGGTCCCAAATCAGGAGGGAACAACCACACGCCCGAACCCGGACGTCCACAGACGGCTCAGTTATAGAGGTAGTCCATGGGCGGTGTTCACCCTGAAGAGGAACGAAGCCTACAAGTTAAACCCGACCCCAACAAACCACGACCCGCACATTAGGTTTGTTTGTTTTATTTGTAAGTGATTTCATCCTTCTTTTTCTTTTTTCTTTTTGTATTATTATTGCCATTAGTAGACTCGTCATTGATTATACACACTGACAGCGCACCTCAGTTCATAATATGGAGGACACAGACTCAGCAATTTGTAGGAGTAAAATCCCAACGGCCACGCCTCGGAGGCAGTGCAGACTCTCACGAGGCCAATCGAACCTCCAGGCACCTACGTTACCACCCCATTGCCGTTGACGATGATATCGCTGCCGAATTAAAAAGTTTCTCCACTTTCGTCATGACGTCCAAAACCTTTCTATCGACCTTGTCCCCCAAAAATACGAGAAGGTATGTAAAAATCGTTCGTGGGCAACTGAAGTTGGGTTGTTGTTTGTTCCAGTCAAAGTTCGCAAAAGAAATTCCGGACGAAATTACTAAGTATTTAACCTCTTTCGCCCCACAGGCACAATATCAATGTAGGCGATCCAATCCGCCCAGGCAAATATCACGCCTGTCTTCGCTCGCCGCCACACAGGCAAAAAGCGTGAGCCACACAGGCGAATATCGCGCGCCACACAGGCAAATAGCATTCATCACACAGGCGAATATCGCTCGCCACACAGGCGAATATCGCTCGCCACACAGGCGAATATCGCTCACCACACAGGCAAATATCGCTCGCCACACAGGCGAATATCGCTCGCCACACAGGCGAATATCGCTCGCCACACAGGCGAATATCGCTCGCCACACAGGCAAATAGCACTCACCAGTGACACAGGCAAATAGCACTCACCACACAGGCAAATATCGCTCGCCACACAGGCGAATATCGCTCGCCACACAGGCGAATATTGCTCGCAGGCACTTAACTTAGCCACACAGGCACTCAACTTAGCCAGACAGGTAAGTTAACATCGTTGGCCACACAGGCACTTAACTTAGCCACACAGGTAAGTTAACATCGTTGGCCACCCAGGCACTTAACTTAGCCACACAGGCACTTAACTTAGCCGCACGGGCACTTAACCTAGCCGCGCAGGCACTTAACTTAGCCACACAGGCACTTAACTCAGCCACACAGGCAAGTTAACATCGTTGGCCACCCAGGCACTTAACTTAGCCACACAGGCACTTAACTTAGCCGCACGGGCACTTAACCTAGCCGCGCAGGCACTTAACTTAGCCACACAGGCACTTAACTCAGCCACACAGGCAAGTTAACATCGTTGGCCACACAGGCACTTAACTTAGCCGCGCAGGCACTTAACTTAGCCACACAGGCACTTAACTTAGCCACACAGGCAACTTACCGTCGTTAGCCACACAGGCAAACCTACCTTTGCTCCTTCACCAAGCCCAGGGAAGGTCAAGAAATTTAATGCTTGAGCGCACACAGCAACCACTGAAAGTGACTATTTCACACACCTACTAACCAACGCCATCCCCAAACAGAAAATACACAAGTCAACACGCGACAGACCTTCGCAACCACAACACAGGCAAACATATATAGAGCACTAAACGATAATATCAATAGAAACACCTTCTGACAATAATTATACAGTACACCGACTCGAAAAAACAACACACACACACCCTACAGTAGCCAAATACAGCTAGGGTCAGTTATCAATTAACGCCCATCAACGTATATGCCGACGGCCACAGTAAATATTCGAACAAACCTGAAGCACGTAACACTACACAAGTACGTGAAATTACACAAGAACTAACCCGACCATATTAGTCTCGACTGTATCTCCTGAGGTTGAGGACGAGCTTCGGCCACTGTTCGGTGACTGATTTGGAGGCATCGTGTTTGCCAAAGCCAGAGTTTGATCACCTGGCGCTACATATGGTACTGAAGGCCAGATAACTCGCTGAAGAAACAGAAAGGCTGGAATAGCAGGAACTTCGTCGTCAACCATTTCTACCAAAACTAAAATCCAAGCTGAGGTCGATTTGCGGTATGAAGTCTCTCCCAAAACGTGTTCATCCACGGACTTCTTGCAAGTGCCAATGGAGAAAATGGTCATCCACTTATATATATTAACGAATTTCCTAGGGCATAATTTCCATATTCAAAGTGACTTTGCATCGTGGGGATAACTAGTTATCTCACTGTTTGGACTCTTTATCGCATACTAATGAGTACTTTCCTTTCTAACTCTTGTTTCTTTCTCGGTAAGTTAAATAAATAAAAAAAAGATTTTACTGCAAGAGAGTCATGAGATAGAATGGTTAATCAATGTCCACTCGGCGTGTGATATGGGATTCAACAGTGAAGCTTAACAGCCACGAGGGGCCGCACTCGTGACCATTGTAACCCATACTTCCATACTTATACGTTGAGTTGTTGAGAGGTCCAAAAAAAGCGGTAAATTGCCGTTCAACGGTTTATAATGCAGGTTATGTATTCACCTGTGTTTTTTTGTCTGTATGCCGTTTGTTTGTTTGTTTGTCACTATGCAGGATATCTCACAAAGTACTGCACAGCTAGCCCATCATGAACGTTTGTGTGAAGATCGATCATATAGACCAAGATCCGACCCATTAAATTTTAGTTGAATTTGTGCGAGTGTGACCTTTTCAAGAGTTGTCAGCCACATCACTGTTGACTAAACCACAAAGAGTCAGTCACTTACGAAATCTACCAACAACGTACAAGAACACCTTGATCAAAAAACGAAACGTTTTGTCCAACTTACGCCAAAAGCGAAAGGAGCAAAGAACTTTAATATACAACATGTCTCACGGCCTCACTCCGTCACGGCTATATAATAACAACTCTTTGAATAGTAGCGGAAGTAAAAAGTGCAAAAATGCAAAATCGTGACACCATACTCATCCGCTGGCGGTGTCAGTTTCTCCATGGCCAGTTTGTAATGGACTAACTAATGAACGGCTTTTAAGTTTTAACGAAAAGGCAGACTCATCAGGGACGTTGCCAGGGGGGGGGGGCGGGGGGGAGCTGTGGGAGCCGTAACTAAAAAACTGATGCAATATGCCATTGTGTCAGGAAATAAACTGTAAACAGTGTATTCAATCTACTGAGTGTATGCATTTTGAGTATCATTGTGACGTTTGCGTGTTTTGAGTATTTTATATGACATGTTTTAACCTATAGAGTCTGTAAAATCTTCCTCCAAAAGCCAGGAAATGGCATTTCAGCGACTCTTGATTTCAAAATTTCCCGGGGGAGCATGCCCCTGGACACCCTAAAAATTATTTTGATTTCGGCTCCCCCCCTTTCAAAATTCTGGCTACGTCCCTGAGACTCATTATCTACTGTTTCCATATTTTATATAAGAAGATAAAGAAAAAAATTAGCTGTTTCGCGGTTTAGTAATGTCCGTTCTTATTTAGTTTGTAAGCATGCAACTCTTGTTGTGCTCACTGCTCATTTAGTCAAATAGTCAATAAATAATACAGAAAGTTCAAATTTCACCCTGACGTGCAGCCTTGAGCATTGTTAATCCATTCAATGTTTGGTTGAGTTTCCATATACCGTAAAGTTCCTAAATTAGCGGCATCCGTTACTTTTGGGATTAGCCGGTACTCATGCATTGGGGCGGCTACTTTTGGCGTAGCCGTTATTTCTGAAGGCCATTTAGTATTCGAGTCGCAAAAAGGGCTTACTATAGCTGTCAGCTAGATATTTGATATATTTGGCATGCAAATTAATAATATTAATTACCAACTGTCACACACATATGCTTATTTTATATGGTTAAACAAGGACACGAATCTGAATTGTGTATTTAACGCCTTACATTGACATGACATATGCTTATTTTATATGGTTATACAAGGACACGAATTTGAGCTGTGTATTTAACGTACATGCATGCATGCACGATTTTATGTACTGTAGTTCCAGAGGCTCTCGGGGTTTGTGAACTTTGTGGCTAGAGGAATCATGTCAGCCCATTACTGTTTGAGATAAAAAGTTATATCGGTTAAATGTAACGCGTTAATTACTTGCGGGTAGCCGTTACTTCCAGAGTTCAAATTTCACCGGACAGCCTGTTGATCCACTCAATATTAAACACACAGATAGTAAAACAATAAAATACAAAATTGAAATCAACTGTTTTTACGTACTAAAAGCAACACATTATATTTATTGTGCTATAGTCAGGGTTAATTGGTTTAAAGTTGCATATAATAGGGTTGTAGTTGGGATTTGGGCGGACGTTTAATCGTATATTCGTATTTAGGATTCGAGATGTTTCTATGGAAATTAAGCCCAATGTTGTTTTTCGAGTGTGGATTACAGCATTGAGCTGAAACAACTCGTCCTGTTATTGGCTGTGAAGCAATATTTCATTTGAATCACAATCAGCTGTTTTGCCTTTTTAAAGATTATTTGTTAAATACAGAAAGCTCAAATTCATTGAGCATTATCAGGTCTGACGATGAGAGGGAAATATAGGGAATCAGCCTTGGTTGCTATTGTCGAAAGCCGCCTATTTTCAACAAAATAATTTTCTGAATTGCTGAACAATAAACTCAGTTTTATAATAATGAATTAATGAAACAATAATAATAAATATAATAAAGCCATAAAGGGTCTGATCGCGCGCACTAATGAAGCTGTACGGAGTTAAGAGTCTCCATGACAGTGACAAATTATTATGGACTCAATGAAATGCAATGACCTAATAAGACTCCTTTAAAACAGTAAACAATACAAAAACGCAGAAAAACGTTTCCGTGATTTCTCTCAGTGGCCGGTCTGAGCATTGAGCTGAAACAACTCGTGCTGTTATTGGCTATGGGGCTATTTCATGAGGCAACAATACGCTATAAGCTGCATCAACACATCAATAATCGACACTTCGACCTTGAATACAGCGTTGGACACATCAATTATAGAGCAATCTGATCATTCGTCAAGAAACATGTTGAAAATTTTGCTTTTGGTCTGTTTCTTCCATGCAGCAGAGTCAGGTATAATTACTCTTAATTACCTCTTATAATTTACGTGAAATTAAATAGATCTTAATAAATCTTAACTTGCCTAACCTTTATTAACCTTAAGTCTTAAATTTATAAGATCGCGCTGCGATCCGTTCGCGCGCTACACGACCAACGTCCTGAACTTGCTAGTATAATAAGGGACTTTAAGACGCTAGGACGACGACGGCGGTTAAAACGCAAGATAAGTTTTACAATTTAAAGAAGTCACGGTTAACTGACTATTATATTTTATATTTGAAGCTAGTTTAATGACTTCCAAAACACCACAGTATTGCTAAAATGATTGTAGTTTCCGTATTAAAGTCAATCTTAAGCAACAGTTCTCATCTTTTGGCCGATGACGTCGTCCTGAAGACGTGAAATACTCGAAGTGGCGTTATGCAAAGAACGAGGATGGTGTTGAGATTACTCTGGGGACTAAAAAGTATTCATTCTCTTTGTTCCACAACTAGAATTATTTTGTTTAGAAGACGTCGTCGTTGAAGTTGCTGTCGTACTTCGTGAGGTCCCTATTAGCCTGCTCGCAGGCTCTTGCAAGATCGAAGAAAGAGGAAAGAGCCTGCACGGATTCGATACAATTTTGAACATCCGCCCCCATTTGAGATAGAGCCAATCAACCATAAATACATGTCAGACGTGTGCTTGTTCGTGTGTAACTGAACAAAGTAAATCAAATATCATTTCTTTCTTGTCGACTGCGAGAAACTGATCAAGCGGAAAATTTCCATTGTGCGTGCATTATTGAATATTTTATTATTCTTATTCTTAATATATGGTTTGCATACTGGTATTTTTGGCAATTTTCTCTTTCTTTTTACAAGATTTACTGAACCATTGCAATAAGTACACTGTTTCTTCGTTTCACTCCAAGTCTAGATGATGGTTTGACTGTATACTATTTCACATTTTCGAATTTCCTTCCAAAATCCGATCTTTTGCCTCTTGAGATTTAAGTACACAACATCCAACTTCATGAATAAGGTAATAACCCACTTTAAGATTTGCATTTATGATTGACGTTATAAGACAAATCGACCAATGAGAATTTTACGTCATGATTTAGGACGCCGATATCTAAAATTCTATAGCATCCGTGCAGGTTCTCTTTCTCTTGTCTGCATTCCCTTCCCTCTCTCCCTCCCTCCACAAGAGCCTGCTCGCAGGCTACGCTGGATGCTACAAATATATCCAGAACATTATGTATCACACTATATTATTATATATGCTATAAAGAAGCTGTGTCTGTTTCCAAAGACCCTTAACGCACGCTCTGTACCTGTGTGTTCTTAGCTTTAGTAATTTTTTGCGTAAGAAATCGCTTTATATATTCGTCAGGCTGAACTGGTTCTTATATATTGGGTGCTAATTATGCTAGGATAAAACTGGTAAAAATTTACAGTGTTTAAAAATCAGACAAAATCTACAGACAATGAGTAAAACTCAATAAAATTCAAAAGAATGATGTACATGACTCTTCATGACTCTTCTTTTGACTTTCAAAAGTGCATGACTCTTATAATTTACCATTGTTTAGGTTCCTGGAAATATCTTGGTTATGGTTGTGTTGGAGCGAAAAACGACCAATACCTGGAGCTCACATACCATGGGCAATCGCACTTCATCGGGGCGATGAAACTGGTTCGCACAAGCGGTTTTGTGGGAAACCGTCCTTCTATTAATTCATACTGGGGTTCTGCAGCACAAGGTATCGACCTTGGCATGGTCGTTACAGATTTAAAGAATCGGATTATTTATCCCTCGGTAAGAAGAGTTAGTGTTTCTGTAGGTGGATTTTACAGTCTGCCAGGGTATACCACAACAACACCAGAGCTCATCTTTTCCGACTTCGGTCATCCCAAGTACATCAGAAAAGGTGAAAAAATGAGAATCTGGTATGGACAAGATCTCAAGGACTACTACGAGAACGATAACCACGGAAAGACGTGCATGTACGTCTATGTATACTCAATTTAATACTCCGGCAATGGTAACTTATTAAACAGTAATTGTTTTTATGTATACTCAATTTAATACTCGTTAGAAACTCAATAAACAGCAATTGTTTTATGTATACTCAATTTAATAGTCAATGGAAACTTAATAAACAGTAATTGTTTTATGTATACGCAATTTAATACTCAATGGCAACTTAATAAACAGTAATCATGTGTTTATGTATCCTGAATTTAATACTCAATGGCAACTTAAACATTAATTGTTTTCATGTGTATATACTCAATTTAATACTCAATGGCAATTTAATAAACAGTAATTGTGTTTATGCATGCTCAATTTAATACTCAATGGCAACTTAATAAACAGTAATTGTGTTCATGCATACTCAATTTAATACTCAATGGCAACTTAATAGACAGTAATTGTTTTTATGTATACTCAATTTAATGCTCAATGGAAACTTAATAAACAGTAATTGTGTTTATGTATACTCAATTTAATGCTCAATGGCAACTTAATAAACAGTAATTTTAATGCATACTTCATTTAATACTCGATGGCAACTTAATAAACCGTAATTGTTTTTATGTATACTCAATTTAATACTCGTTAGAAACTCAATAAACAGCAATTGTTTTATGTATACTCAATTTAATACTCAATGGAAACTTAATAAACAGTAATTGTTTTATGTATACGCAATTTAATACTCAATGGCAACTTAATAAACAGTAATCATGTGTTTATGTATCCTGAATTTAATACTCAATGGCAACTTAACTCATTCCTGTCCGGGGGCTTCCCCAGAGGTGAATAAAATCGTCTGGCGTTAGCCAGAATAAAATACTAAAGACCAATTCGGACAAGAAAGAGTTAAAGAGATAGTTTATAACTCATTCCTGTCCGGGGGCTTCCCCAGAGGTGAATAAAATCGTCTGGCGTTAGCCAGAATAAAATACTAAAGACCAATTCGGACAAGAAAGAGTTAAACATTAATTGTTTTCATGTATATATACTCAATTTAATACTCAATGGCAATTTAATAAACAGTAATTGTGTTTATGCATACTCAATTTAATACTCAATGGCAACTTAATAAACAGTAATTGTTTTATGTATACTCAATTTAATACTCAATGGCAACTTCACAAACAGTAATTGTTTTATGTATACTTAATTTAATACTCAATAGCAACTAAATAAACAGTAATTGTTTTATGTATACTCAATTTAATACTCAATGGAAACTTAATAAACAGTAATTGTGTAATACTCAATTTAATATTCAATGGCAACTTTATAAACAGTAATTGTGTTTATGTATACTCAATTTGCTACTCAATGGCAACTTAATAAACAGTAATTGTTTTTATGTATACTCAATTTAATACTCAATGGCAACTTAATAAACAGTAATTGTGTAATACTCAATTTAACACTAAATAATTAAAATAACTTATTTTTGCTGTAAATATTTATAATTTGTTTTTTAACACGTCCCACTCGGAGATCAGCAATTGTTGACGTGGCAAACGTGTCTAAATAAAGTTTTTATCTATCTATCTTATCTAATGGCAACTTAATAAACAGTAATTGTATTTATGCATACTCAATTTAATGCACAATGGCAACTTAATAAACAGTAATTTTTTTTATGTATACTAAATTTAATACTCAATGGCAACTTAATAAACAGTAATTGTTTTAATGCATACTTAATTTAATACTCAGTGGCAACCTAATAAACAGTATAATTGATTTTATGTATACTATCAATTTAATACTAAATGGCAACTTAATAAACAGTAATTGTTTTTATGTATACTTAATTTTATACTCAATGGAAACTTAATAAACAGTAATTGTGTTTATGTATACTCAATTTAATACGCAATGGCAACTTAATAAAACAGTACTTATTTTATATATATATATACTCAATTTAATACTCAATGGCAACTTAAACATTAATTGTTTTCATGTACTATATATACTCAATTTAATACTCAATGGCAACTTAATAAACAGTAATTGTTTTATGTATACTCAATTGAATACTCAATGGCAACTTCATAAACAGTAATTGTGTTTATGTATACTCAATTTACTACTCAATGGCAACTTAATAAACAGTAATTGTTTTTATGTATACTCAATTTAATACTCAATGGCAACTTAATAAACAGTAATTGTGTAATACTCAATTTAACACTCAATGGCAACTTAATAAACAGTAATTGTATTTATGCATACTCAATTTAATGCACAATGGCAACTTAATAAACAGTAATTTTTTTTATGTATACTAAATTTAATACTCAATGGCAACTTAATAAACAGTAATTGTTTTAATGCATACTTAATTTAATACTCAGTGGCAACCTAATAAACAGTATACTTGATTTTATGTATACTATCAATTTAATACTCAATGGCAACTTAATAAACAGTAATTGTTTGTATGTATACTTAATTTTATACTCAATGGAAACTTAATAAACAGTAATTGTGTTAATGTATACTCAATTTAATACGCAATGGCAACTTAATAAAACAGTAATTGTTATATATATATACTCAATTTAATACTCAATGGCAACTTAAACATTAATTGTTTTCATGTACTATATATACTCAATTTAATACTCAATGGCAACTTAATAATTAAACAGTAATTGTGTTTATGTATACTCAATTTAATACGCAATGGCAACTTAATAAACAGTAATTGTTTTTATATATACTCAATTTTAATGATTTCTTCGAGGTATCAAACCCAAAATGTGACAATGTTGCCTGCGCAGGAAGTTTTCTCTTCTTTAAAGGCGGTGACAATGTTGTTGATGACGACACATTATAAACATCAGCGGTGATGCACAGCGTTGAGAAACCATCTCTTATTTTAAGGCACTGACCTGGTTTTAAATCATTTCTTAAATATACCGCTGACAAAAAACAATGTCTAAGGGGGGATGGTGTAATTTTAGCTTTCGCTGTCCAGGGAGAAGGGGTGTTCACTTGTCTCTGGATGTTCTAAGAGGGGGACCCGTTTGGCATTTCCTCCATGGGGGGGGGGGGGGGGGGGATATTTTCTGCAATGACCCAATTGTGTTTATGTATACTCAAATTTAACACTCAATAGCAACTTAATAAATAGTAACTGTTCTTATGTATACTCAATTTAACTCATTCCTGTCCAGTTCAGTTCAAAAACCAGTCACAGCAGGTGGTCTTGGCAATTTGTGAATTAACATGGCATAAATATAACACAAAAATACCACAATAGATCATTTGAATCGTTTTCAGCTCTACTATTCAAATTTTAGGTTGTCAGGTCTTGTCGGACAACCCATTTTGACATTATGCTAATTTATGCTACTTATTATAAATTTCGTATTATAATCATAAAATATAATCATATAATTATAAAATGAAAAAAACCATTTCACAAATTCAAATTGAAAAAATCAAGGCAATTCAATAAAATGCAAATTTAAGACCGCCCACTGTGATGAGCCCCATGGTGTGCCGCAGCAGGTGAGTGCATGGTTTTCACTTATTCTGGAAATTTACAAATTAAAACAGAATTATACAGGGGCAGATACAGGGGGGGGGGTGACTTTGGTGACTTGTCACCCCCCTTCCCTGTCCCAACCAATACAGGATTATACAGCGATACACTAGCAGCTTTTTATACAAATCACAACAGTCACTCGTGTGTAAAACATGCATAAATTATATTGTTTAACAATGCTTATTGATACAGGCTGTAGCTATGGCCTCTCCTTTGCAATGATTTAGATTGGACATCATGATCCACTAATATCTTATAAATTTGAAACCCCAATTTTAAAACAGTAAGAATCACAATTATATAGACTTATTGTATACAATCTCAATCTGAAATCTGAATATACATAGTAATTTTGGAACATAAATTTATAAAACATATCTCCATGAGTCATGACAATGATGACATGTCCTCCTACATGATGTATGCCTTGTATGGTATGGTGTATTCATATATTTGGGTATTTTGTTTGGTAATTTATTAACCTGCGCAGGCCCTTTTTAGTGCAAAGTTTCGCAGAAACTTTGCAGTATTGTGATGGTGGCGAAAATTCACACGATACATACATGCATACATACATAGTGTAAACTTTTCCGGGGGGTGTGCCAAGTTTAGCGACATATAAGTTGTCGTGCTTGGATGAATAATATCGTTGTCAATAGGTACTTTAAAGAGTTTCACTGATAACTAAGACAATTTAGTAAAGTATCTGTGGATATCTCTTGAAAGACTTAAGTCAAATATTACATTTTAATCTTGAAGTATGTCGAGTCTAAAATCAGAATATAATGTTTTCCTCTGGGTGTTTTCCCCCCGGTTTATGCAGAAATCTTACTGCGCACGCGCGAAACTAAATTTTACAGCAAAAGTGAATACCATATAATGGCGGGGACACAAGAAGGTGCGACCGACAAGCGATTAAGAGGAGGCGATGAATTTTCTTGTCAAAATAAGGACTATGTGGTCTAATTAAATATGGTCTGAGCGAAAGGATTATATTGTCACATGTATTTCGAGGTAAGCGTATGTTCAATAGTTTTTATTAGTTTATATTTCACTGTTGACGAATCGCGCCCAGCCGCCCAACTGCTAATTTTGAAATTTATAGAGTCAAACTAGAGATTTTCCTAAGGGTGGTATGATATTAGCCGCTCAGGTATGATGAACGAAGGGCGCTGAGTGCATAAACTTTCTTAGACGATAAACTCAGTACAATCATCGTCTTTTGTTTTGGTCGCTTGTGCTGCCGTGTTTAACACAATTCAACTTTTTTTCGCCTCTTCACGGTTTGGTGATTTCCAAATACTTTATATACACAACTATATTTTCATACTATTAAGGCCTACGACAATTGCCTCAGACAAAATTACAAGTCACAAACGACGTGTTTCCCATAACGCAGATACGCTGTATCATAGATTCGTAGTCCAGTTTATTTTGTGTCGATTCTCAAGACTGCCGTAGTTAGTTTTTCTTTGCCGACATATAAAAGTAATGTGTATTAAATCACCGCTTGAGAAGTCGGCTGTTTGCATAATTGCATCATCGCTGTACTTTTATAGTATAAATATCATACGACATTTAATGGCTGTTCCTCGTTGAAAAGGACTTTTACCACCTGGTTACAGACGGCGTATTTTTTTATGAAATTTCAATTCGCAGTCGAGTTTAACATATAGCCGACTCGCCTTCTTTTGTTTTTATGTCAAGATACCTCGGGCTCAGTGAAAGTCAGCTCTAGTAAAGCAGCCGCCAGCCGAGTACCAGACTTTGAATCCTTTATCAATTCGCGCAATAGATTTAAACAAAAACAGATAATTTTTAATATAATAACAGAATCGAAGGTCAAATGAGTTGTTTACGTGTCATTGATACGACCGGATATGAGAGATGAAATCATGTGAGGCATATGACGCCTAGCAACGGGAACGTTCTTTGATGTGATTGGCTGTCTAAATACGGAAATGAGTTTTTTGGTCACATGATATGCTGTTGTTTTGCACGTTTTCTTTCTTTTCGACGAGGTATTCGAGAAGTGAAGTTGTGTCTGTGTTCTCTGCGACTTTTTACAATCCTGCGACTCTTTACAATCCTGCGACTCGCCAGGAAGCTTCAGTTGGTAGCGAAATACGAGTAGATGGCCAATGTGTCATCGACACAACGTTCAGTTGCCACGTTAGCACTTCAGGTGCAAAAGGCGATCAGATGTCAACGAACATTGCCACAACGTTCAGTCGCCACGTTAGCATTTCAGATGCGAAAGTAGCCTCCTTGAGCAGACCTTGTGAGGCGCTTCCGACACTCCATTACGGAAGCGCCTCACAAGGTCTGCTCAAGGAGGCTAATGCGAAAGGTGACGAAGTGTCAACGTGCACCGACACAGACCCAAAAGTTCACGGGTCTATCACAACGGTGAGCAATTGTGAACTCTATCAAAATCTATCAAATACTTATCAAAATCTACGAAACTTTGCACTATCCTTGGGTTCTAGTTATATCTTTCAAACCCCCCTCAAAATGCAGGAAATGCTATTTCAGAGACCTCACGTATTGCCAAAGATGTTTCTTCGTGTGTCTGTTCAGCCAGCAAAAGACTTATGCACTGGTATATCTTGGCTCGAGAGAGAACAGTGAATTGAAAGGAACGTCAACATAAACAGCTTTTCACATTTTGAAGAGAATTGATTGCTTACAGCCATACGGGCTACGAACAGAGCCAAAAGAAAATTTAACGGTAAGCAGTGATACGTATTTAACTTAACAGTTTTCTTTAGCTGATTGGAGTCGGTATATATCCAAAACCTTCTCAGTATTAAACTCATCAAATAATATACATTTTCCCAGGCGTTTTTTCCATGGTTCGAGTGAAGCTTTGCATTATAGTTCTTCCCTGGTTAGTTTTTCTTCTCTTATACCTATAGTTTTCAGGCTGTTACCTACGGGTTTTTTATGTTTTATATTCTTTGAGGTTCAACATAACAACATTATATTTGGAACATGAGGAATCATATCATTAAAACAGTTTAATAGACACCTTGATATAAGCGTCTGTAATTATTGTTTGTTTTTGCTATCAGTTTCTGGTGCTTTAGGTCGTGACACAGGTTTTTCCTCAGCCACTGCTTTATTATTTTGGAATAAAACATTGCTTTGGAAACTGGTCAATAATAGAAAAACTACATTCATAAAAGTGATAAAACAGGATGTAAAGGAGGCCAGGAGGGCAAGGGTGTTTATATTTGTATTTATAAAATAAGGTGCCCTCTACGCACGCTCTGATTGGCTGGGCTCCGTGCATTTATAAGAGAACATAGATAATGAATGACGTAGAATGGCGTCAGCTGGCCGGAAAAGCCCGCCAAATTCCTAAACTACCTCACTTTTAGTTTGATTTTTCCTCTTCTTATTTTATAAAACAAATAAAACGTATCGCTCCTGTGCATATGTACTCTTATAAAGGTACGTGTGACGTGATTTGAACACGAAAGAAGTGTAAAGGCACTCGGCTATCGCCTCGTGCCTCCTCTACTCAACTTCTTTCATGTTCAAATGACGTCAAACGTGCCTTTATAAGAGCACATATGCACGGAGCTTTATGTTTTATTTGTTACACAAAAACAGATCAGGTGCTTATTTTAATCGGGGGAGGGGGGGGGGGGGGGGTGTATTTATGTATATTGAATGTATTAAAAGCGGGCGAGGGGTCGTTGCGTTTATGTATTTCATAGTCTACGAAATAATTACAACAGACAAGTGCTTATACTTACTTTGGGAGTTTTTAGAGACTAAATTTTCATTGGTTTGGCTTTATATATTTCGGTAGACAAATCCATAATTTTTTCTCCAGTGACCCAATCTGGTTCCCAGATTGCCAGTGGCCGTGCGAAAACGATAAGTCCATGTCCAATATGCACGAATTTATTGGTTAGGTTTAGGGGGTGTGTTGGGGTCAGGCTTTCATGAAGTACCCAAGGTTATTTTGGACGAAATTATCGCTGAAAACTCGCCATATACTTCATGGCATATCGTTATTAAGATTTCGTTGTTAGAAGGGATCATAAGAAGGGATCATTCAGATCATTCAGGATCATTTTAAGCCCAATGAGGGGAAAATTTGGTCGATAAAATGATAAGTTTTAAATGATAAAATGATAGTAAAGTTAGATATACTGCCGAAACAGAGAACGTAGGAGTCTAACGTTTCGAGCGAAGGCCATGGCCGGCTGGGACTTCCCTTTATCCGCAAACTATAAGTCACACTCTATCTGTGCTGAATAAAATTGTAATATATTCCCAGTGGTCTTCTACTCACACAATACCTTGGGCGGAAGGGAATTAAGAATGGGACTAAGATAATGTTTCCTGGGCCCCTGGCTGAAGTGTACCGTAACCACTCTGGGATGACAAAATGATTACCAAAGCAGACACACATCATATTTTATTGATACTCTACAATACTCAGAACGCAAAGTAATCAAAGAAATTATGGGAAGGCGAAAAGAAAATCGTGGAGGCCATTACGGGCCCGAAATTCACAGCCTAAACGCGTAGCCTCTGGGACAGGTTGAAATGGAGACGTAGCGGTTCTTTTACTGAGGAGATCGGCCACTTTCGTTGTGTTCACCACCACATCCGTTTGCGAATAATACAGGGCAGTTTTGATGCTTTTCCCCCCAACGTGCCGTGCCACATCCTCTGCATAGCCGCCAAATAAGGATAGTGTGATGGAGCAGCGCGAACGAAAACTGTGCCGATAGTCTCACCTGCACGGATATTCAGTAGTGAGGTGTTTGGTGAAACCTACTGGCGACTGCTGAGCCGGTCTTGAAAGGGGTTGGTGGAGATGCGTCCGTCGCAGTTGAATACCCATGAGGTCTGATAAATGCACGCAGAGCTTAAGATTTTTGCTACCGGACAGGTAATGCGGTTAGAGCACGGTTGGATATCAAAAAATGTTGGTGTCTTGTCCCCCAAGTGTCTTGCCAAACGTATGATGGAAAGGGAAACCGTCTTCGCCAGGAAGTGTTAGGATCTCTCTTGTTTTAACGCGTCCAAGGTTGGAGGCACGATCGCCGGAGCAGAAATCAAGGGAGAAGAAAGCGAGATCCCAACTGTACAGGTGGCGATCGGTGGGTGAGACTGTGGGGGATAAGGTATGCTGTCGAAGGTGGGTTGCAGAGGGTGATGAATTTATCAAGAAACATAGGAGTCGCCTGCCACGGGATTCAAACTGTTTTGAATAATGACATCTTAGGTAGTCGTCTCAACGACTCACCCGATTAACTCGGCATTTCTCTCGCTCGCTACAGTGAATTGGCCCGAAAACGGATGATCACATGATATGTAAGCGTAGAGATCACGCAAACCAAGCCCCGGAAAGTTAAGAGCTTAATAAGTAGCCCCTCCCCAAGATGGGGATCCCAGAAAGAGTCGCCACCAGATAACCCGAAATGAGAACTCCGTCATAGACAGGGTACAGAGCGTACTAAGAATGCCCCACTCAAATCGGGTATATGATGGTGACCAAATGCCGGATAGGAGGCTTGGAAGCAAACAAAAATTTTGGTGGAAAGACACAACTACAAGATAAAGATGGGAAGGCGTAGGGTAAGATGAACAGTGATTTGTGGAAAGGTATCAATAAAATGAAAAAAGGTAATGTCATAAAAAAACCGGATTGTGTGAATCCCGGGGGGATGGAAGCATTACCGGGCCTCTTAAAAGGGATTGCTCGCATTTGGAGTGCACCATCTTCGCATTGCCAGCTGCGGCGCCTAGAATGGAAGTCTGGTGATTTTGGGCATGTCGATCCTTAGTTTAACGACATTTCCCAGCAAAGCCAGATATGGCCAAATTTTACGACGACAAACATTGTGTGGGGGCCCGCTAGCACCCCCCCTCCCCGTCCCCACTAGACGCGCCACTAACCAGAAGGGCAGCAACAGTAAAAGTCACTGGCAACAAAGTGATGTGAACCAGGGCAATCTAGAATGTCATAAGAGACGAGGAGAATCTCACTAAACGGTAAATCAAAGACACCCTGAACATGCCTGTGATAAATAACCCAACCAAACGAGGAAGGATGCCACGTAGGAGGCGACATATACAGGGTGGTCTTTCAGCCTATCACTGCACGAGAATTCAGGCGCCGTCAAACATTAGCCCATAAACCGGGACAAAAAGTCAAATGCTGTGGAACAGCCACGTACAGTTATCACCCAACAAAAATTCAAACGCAGGCACACAGCAGCGTAAAAAAACATCATCTAACAAAAATCTAACGCGGTCACACAGCAGCGTACAAATCATGTAACAAAAATTCAAACGCAGTCACACAGCAGCGTACAATCATGTAACAAAAATTCAAACGCAGTCACACAGCAGCGTAAAAATGATCACCTAACAAACAAACACTTAACAAAATTCAAACGCAGCCACATAGCGGCGTTCAAACGATCACCTAGCAATAATTCGAACGCAGTCACACAGCAGCGTACAAACAATCAGCTAACAAAAATTCAAACGCAGTCACAGCAGAGCGGTACAAATGATCACCTACCAAAAATTCAAAACAGCCGCGTACAAATCATCATCTAACAAAAATTCAAACGCAGTCACACAACAGCGTACAAATTACCATTAATAAAATTAAAACGCAGCCACACAGCAGCGTATAAATATACCTATACCCAAAACCAAACGTGGTCACACACAGCGTGTATATATTATCAGTAAACAGGCTACCAAGAAATCATTAGAAGTAATATTGGGCATTTCACTCTATTACATAGCATGTTATAGGGATTTTTGGTGAAGGAAAATTCGAGTGTAGAATATATACATTTTAATATACATATATTAATCCCTAGAACATGCTATGTAAGCGAGTGAAATGCCCAATATTACTTCTAATAAACCCAATTCTCTCCTGGCATTACCACCTTAATATATACAGAACTCGCGATCAAGCTCTTGCAACGGCCTCCGTGGCTCAGTGGTCAGAGCATTGCACCAGAATCGCAAGGTCGTGGGTTCAATTCCTGCCGGAAGGCCTGTGTAGTTGCATTTTTCGCAACTGGTCCCAGTTTGGTCTTAAAATGTATACATTCTACACTCGAAAATCCCTAGAACATACTAAGAAATCAAACGTGTTCACAGCCGTGAAAATAGATTCAAAAAGCACGTATTTTGTAGGTAAAACGCCGGCCGCAACGCAGTATACGCGGGGTCTAGCCGTACAAGAGAAACTAACAGCGATACAATAATAACTATGCTAAAATATGAATGCATACAAAATAGCACGTCACGAGTGTATGGGCTTGGCCCTGGAGTAAGAAAATCCAATAGGAAGTGTAGTACATGCCCAGCGAAGGAATGGCAACGGCAAACGCCGTGATGACCAAACGGGAGGACAGAGTGGCAACTATTAATTCGAGCAAAGGACAAAAAAGTTGAACGAATCGTCGCTATTTAAACGTAGGTTTTCTTTTTAAAAGGCAGTACAGGTTATGCAAACTAGCCAAACAGAATGTGCTATGACGCGGAACGAGGGTGGCCAATAGTCAGCACGCACAACCGCAACAAAACAAGTCGGGAGCACACAAACGAAACAAACCCGGTTTCAACACAAAATAAACCAGACACAAACCCGAACCCAACTAACCTGAGGAACGGGAGCAGGGTGTACTGGTAGTGGTTGTTGTTGTTGTTGTTGTTGTTGTTGTTGTTGTTGTTGTTGTTGTTGTTGTTGTTGTTGTTGTTGTTGTTGTTGTTGTTGTTGTTGTTGTTGTTGTTGTTGTTGTTGTTGTTGTTGTTGTTGTTGTTGTTGTTGTTGTTGTTGTTGTTGTTGTTGTTGTTGTTGTTGTTGTTGTTGTTGTTGTTGTTGTTGTTGTTGTTGTTGTTGTTGTTGTTGTTGTTGTTGTTGTTGTTGTTGTTGTTGTTGTTGTTGTTGTTGTTGTTGTTGTTGTTGTTGTTGTTGTTGTTGTTGTTGTTGTTGTTGTTGTTGTTGTTGTTGTTGTTGTTGTTGTTGTTGTTGTTGTTGTTGTTGTTGTTGTTGTTGTTGTTGTTGTTGTTGTTGTTGTTGTTGTTGTTGTTGTTGTTGTTGTTGTTGTTGTTGTTGTTGTTGTTGTTGTTGTTGTTGTTGTTGTTGTTGTTGTTGTTGTTGTTGTTGTTGTTGTTGTTGTTGTTGTTGTTGTTGTTGTTGTTGTTGTTGTTGTTGTTGTTGTTGTTGTTGTTGTTGTTGTTGTTGTTGTTGTTGTTGTTGTTGTTGTTGTTGTTGTTGTTGTTGTTGTTGTTGTTGTTGTTGTTGTTGTTGTTGTTGTTGTTGTTGTTGTTGTTGTTGTTGTTGTTGTTGTTGTTGTTGTTGTTGTTGTTGTTGTTGTTGTTGTTGTTGTTGTTGTTGTTGTTGTTGTTGTTGTTGTTGTTGTTGTTGTTGTTGTTGTTGTTGTTGTTGTTGTTGTTGTTGTTGTTGTTGTTGTTGTTGTTGTTGTTGTTGTTGTTGTTGTTGTTGTTGTTGTTGTTGTTGTTGTTGTTGTTGTTGTTGTTGTTGTTGTTGTTGTTGTTGTTGTTGTTGTTGTTGTTGTTGTTGTTGTTGTTGTTGTTGTTGTTGTTGTTGTGTTGTAGAACGGTTGGTCGGATGGCAAGATTATTTTCTGCCACTGACAGTGGGTTGACGTTAAGTGGTTTGTTATCAAACGGCTGGATAGGCACTCCGTCCTCGCCTAAATCAGCCAAAACGGCTTCGACGCCAATAGGTTGAGGAAGAACAGGTTGAGACATGGCAAAGGTCGAGGAAACTGGGAGGCTCAGCTGGCAACATACGGGCAGAAAAATCCTATATAATAGCGAAAGTTGTTCCTTCTCCATGCGAAACGGTGAAAT
>OZ036006.1:921345-951370 GCA_964035015.1 Corallium rubrum
TTCTTGGTCTTCGCTTCCTTTAACTTCGTCAAAACACCGAACTAGGGTTATTTTCTTCTGTTTCTTCCTCGTCTGGATACTAGAATTTACTGTTACAATGGTCATCGTCGTCTATTTCATCTATTTTCGCCGTTTTTCGGCAATAAAAGTTTCTTATTAGGATTTTTTGTTTGTTTCCGATTGTAGGGCATTAACAATTTTCATAATGCCCGTGGGCATTACGGAGAAATCTCGCCCCGTCAGCAGCCAATCACAGCGCGTGATTTTACCGGAAGTAATCCGTACCATATAATAAATTTACATGTCAAATAAACTGAAATATCTCAGAAACGAAGCAAGGAAACTAAAAACTACAAAATATGTTACTTTGTCATTTTTAAGTGTTCTTTCAAATAAGACAAACTTATGTTGGCCAAACACGCCGACATATTCACACATGTATCTCAGAGCATATGGGTATTTCGCCTTTGACTGCATGGAAAGGTTCGCTCTGTATCAACTATGTCAAGTATACTTGCACATAAACATCTCCTCAAACACACTGTCTCCTCCTCTGACTTTAAAATACTTTCATCTGGCATTTCTGAATATGATCTACTTATACGTGAAAGCCTTCTAATCTCCAAACTTAATCCAGTTCTTAACGCCACTATAAGATCAACTCCTCTTCATCTATTTTAAGCGTATGTTGTCTGTTATTGATATTCATCTTTCTTGTCTGTTCAGTTCTTGACATTCATTTGCCCGTTTGAACTTTAAATTTTGCAACCGTTCTTGTAGTTTTAAACCAGTATATCTTTGTAGTATATATATAGTGAACTAACTGTAATATAGTTTAAATGCTCTGAAGATGTTGTGATGTAACAACGAAACGTCAGAAAATAAATTCTTTTTCTTTTTATTATGTCTTGTTTCAAAGTCATTTGCTGGGCTCTGATATTCATTTTTAAAGACAAACTCACTTTAAAAGTTCAGTTGCTTTTGCTGTACAAGTTGTCGTAGATATTAAAACTCAGAAAACTCTGAGCTCCAGACGGGACTCCGGAGCCCACAACCTTCCGAGTACTAGCCAGATGCTCTAACCATTGAGATACTAGAACCCAAATGGTATGTTTAATGTTTAATATCACTTTGCCAATCCATACACACTAATAACATAATATTATTTACATAACAGCATAACGGAATGGCCGGATTGCAGCAGGGGGGAACTAAATTCTCATATAATAGCTGCACTCCTTTCTCATTCAAACTAAACTAAGCATATACAATTTTTCTCAGTATTTGTAAAAAAAAACAAAAACATAAAAGACTAAAGCAAACAAACAAACAAACAAACAAACAAACAAACAAACAAACAAACAAACAAACAAACAAACAAACAAACAAACAAACAAACAAACAAACAAACAAACAAACAAACAAACAAACAAACAAAGATTTCACAAATCAGTCGGGGGTAGGGCTGTTTTTTAAATAAGTGAACAAGGAACGTTTAAACGAGGCCAGACTAGTGACGGACATAACCGATCCAGGTAAAGAGTTCCAATCATTAATGAACGGTTAAAGAAAGAGAGAGGAAAAAGAGAGGTTAGAGAAAGAGAGGTTAGAAAAAGAGAGGTTAGAGAAAGAGAGAGAGAGAGAGGAAAGACAAAGAGAGGAAAGAGAAAGAGAGGTTAGAGAAAGAGAGGTAGAACGAGGTTCAGTGTTCCAGTATTTATACTTGCAGGAACAAGTCAAACCGTACGTGTGTTTAAAGCAGCTCTTTTGTTTAGTCTGTCTAAGGCTGAGGATTATGCTAATTATCAAAGGGAGAACCCTCCGACACCCTAGATATAGCAATGGTTAACAACTAATAAACGCATTTCTGCTTGAGCCGACCAAAAACCGTATTTTGATTGTTTTACTCTGTCTAATGGCAGACGATTTCACTCCTTAAAGGGAGAACCGTCAGACATCTTAGGCATGCAGCAATGGGTTAACAAGTTTTTACCCTGTTTAATGCCAGATGATTTTATCCATCAAAAGGAGAACCCTCTCTCCTGATTGAGCTGACTAAAAACACTGTCTTGATTATATACGTAATATAAATAGGTTTTGTGGAAACACCGCGTAAAATATTTCTTTGCTAAGCTTTCGGCCTGTTGACTCAGACCTTCATCAGAACAATGACTTATTTATATTACAAAACTTATTTATATTACAAAACTTATTTATATTACCGATTATCGCCATGAAAACTTTCAAGAATTAAGTGTCTTGATTGTTTTACTCTTTTTAATGCCAGACGATTTTATACTCGTCAAAGGGAGAACTCTCAAACATCCTAGGCATGCAGTAATGGGTTAAAAACACTTACTTTTGACATCGATTTCTACTTTACATATAAGCTGAAAACCACCTTTGAAGATGTGGGTATACGTAATCGTATGTTTTCCAACATCAAACGAGTGCGGAGATGTTACACCAGTAGGAGTGACTATTTTGCTAATGGCATTTGGGTTTTTATTATTTTTACATGTAACTGTTGGCTCTGTCCACTGCACTGATGCCTGGGTTTGGTCATGTGGAACGTATTTAGGTGCTACAGGAGTCGCACTGCATTGACAATCACCTAAATAGAGACATGTTGTATTAGTGTACAATGTACATTGTATACATCTATACATTTACACATTTATATATACATTCATTTATACATCTATACATGTATACATCTATACATCTATACATCTATACATCTATACATCTATACATCTATACATCTATACATCTATACATCTATACATTTATACATTTATACATCTATACATCTATACATTTATACATCTATATACATCTATACATTTATGCGTCTATACATCTATACATCTATATACATTTATACATTTACACATTTATACATTTTATACATTTTATACATTTTATGCATTTATACATTTATACATTTATACATTTATACATTTAAACATTTATACATTTATACACTTTATACACTTTATACACTTTATACATCTATACATTTATACATTTATACATCCATACATCCATACATCTATACATTTATACATCTATACATTTATACATCTATACATTTATACATCTATACATTTATACATCTATACATTTATACATTTATACATCTATACATCTATACATCTATACATTTATACATCCATATCAGTATATCACTGCCCTATATATAATTAGCTGGACTGTGAGGTCACCTAAGCTCTGAGTCAAAAAAGTGTCCCCAAATGGTGACGTAAGCAAGATGAAATACGTTGTTCATGGTATACACCATTGACCTATTATTATTTATAACAGATTTATCTAAAGCACTGTTGGCTCATGCATTCCGACATTGGAAAGTGAAAAGTTGTTCTGGCGAACTTTTTAGGAAAATTTTTACAGCAGCACAGAGCTGAGAAACTTCTGCTTTTAGTTCAGTTATCAAACGCTCCTTTGAAACCTTTTTCTGAACTATTTGGTGCGTTTTTCAAATTAAAAAGAAGCTTGTGGTTAAATTATGTTTCGTGTTGTGTTTATTTCAGTTAACATTTCGTCAGTTTAACAACAACAACAACAACAACAACAACAACAACAATTTATTTGTACCATACATACAAATTACGTATATACATGAAAATAAGACACAAAATTAAGATGTTCCACATCTTACAATAGATTGGTACTAGCTGCCTGTAATAACCATATGGGCTAAAAAATACAAGCAGCTAATAAAATGAATTAAATAGTTATTTATATATAGTGACGGAACATTTCAAAATTGGCCTGGCATATTACAAATATTGAATTAAATATATTATAGTAAATCAGCCAAACCATCAATAATTATCAATAAATAAAGACAAAAGAGATTTTTTAAATTTAGTCAATGAAAATTGCCTCAATTGTTCATCAAGAGAATTCCATATCTTGGGGCCTTGGTATTTTATACTGAAAAGACCATAATTTGTTCTTACCAAAGGAAGGGAATATGAAGACTTAGAGGAGTGTCTAGTATTGTAATTGTGAATTTTATTAACTTGTTTAAAAAAACGTTCAAAAGCTGGTGGTAGAGCTTTATTATGAAATTTGTACATAAAAACATTAATGTGGAAAGTAATTAAATCAGTCAATTTAATTATCTTGGTTTTTCTAAATAACGGACTAGAATGCTCATCAAATTTAGAAAAAGTTATAATTCTCAATGCTTTTTTTTGTAAAATAAAAAGGGCATTCAAATTTGTGGGTGACGCAGATCCCCAAGCAATTATACCATAAATTAAAAAAGGATAAATCAAAGCATAGTAAAGAGTAATTAAAGTGTTCAAATTTATAAAATAGCGAATTTTAGATAACAATCCAATATTTCTTCTTAATTTACTGCAAATATATCTAACATGATTTTTCCAATTAAGATTTGAGTCAATAAATATGCCAAGATATTTAACACAATCCTTATTTTCCAACTCCTGATTATTAATATTTAAAAAAATGGATTGGGTTAAACGCTTTTGTCTTGAGTGAAAAAGTACGAAATTAGATTTTTCAATATTTAAGGAAAGTTTATTTGCACACAGCTAAATAAAAATTTTATCCAATTCCTCATTCAAAACCGCCTCCAACGTTAGCAAATCTTTATTGGCATAAAATAGATTAGAATCATCAGCAAAAAGATGTACATCAAGTAGTGTACATCTATTGAAATCATTTATATAAAGTAAAAATAATAATGGGCCAAGGACTGATCCTTGGGGTACCCCACAAGTAATAAACTGACTGGTGGACAATTCACTACCAATAGATACAAATTGCTTTCGATTGCTCAGATAAGATACAAACCACTCTTTTGCAATTCCTCTGATTCCATAATTTTCAAGTTTATTTAAGAGAAATGTGTGATTTACAGTATCAAAAGCTTTTCTGAAGTCCAAAAAAATTCCACAAGGGAAACTGCTTTGATCTATGGCATTCTGTATCTTGTCGACTATACTAAGAATGGCGTGATCAGTAGAGTGATTTGTTCTAAATCCGAACTGTTTATCATATAAAACATTATTTTTTTCGATATAATTCATTAGCCGATTTTGCATCAGTTTTTCCAAAAGCTTATTGAACACTGATAAGAGAGATATAGGTCTATAGTTACTTAGACATGTACGAGACCCATTTTTAAATATGGTAATGACTCTGGCTAATTTAAACTTATCTGGAACAATACCACTACAGAATGAGGAATTAAATAAAATCTCCAGAGGCCTAGATACAAATGTTTTAATTAATTTTAAAATATTAGTTGGAACACTAAAAGGTCCTGTTGATTTTTTGTCATTTAATTTTAATATCTCACATTCAATTTCCAATGATGTTACTGGTGTCAAATAAAAGCTATTGGGTAATGAAGCAGGTAAATAACTGCCTGGGGACCTACCCACGCATGGAATTGATTGAGCAAGGTCAGAGCCAACTTGGATAAAATATTCATTAAATGCGTTAGCAATGAACTTTGTATCAGTTACCTCAATATCATTAGAGACTATCTTAGATCGAATGTTATTATTGTGGGATTTTAGGGTAATAATTTGTTTGATTCCATTCCAAATTTTTTTGCTATCACTGATGTTATATGTAAAATAATTGTTATAATAATTTTTTTTACTAATTTTACACAAATGATTGATTTTATTTCTATATAATTTAAATTTTGTATAATAATAAATTGTGCGGGATTTAATATATTTTTTGTATAAATTGTTTTTTATCTTTATGGACTTTCTTATACCTTGTGTTATCCAAATACCTTTTCTTATACCTTGTGTTACACACATAAGTAGCTCAGTTTTGTCAAAAGAAATGGCTTTAAAATCTTGAAGATTACCGTAACTTAGGGATTTTGGAACCGTGTGGGGTGGCTACACTTACGGGGGCGGCTACTTTCAAGGTGCGGCTATTTTTCGGGGTGAAGTTAAAATTCCCTTGGAAAGAGAGAATTAATGAAAGTACTTCTTTGGTATACTGGTGTACTAAATACAATAACACTTCAATATATCAAATAAATATATTTCAAAGCTGAATAAGTTAAGCGATTTGTGGAAAGTTAGTAAATATGGAAAACTCTTTGCGTTGATCGATTGTCGACGAACCTGCAGCTTTTGCTGACGCGTGAAACCTTTTAAAGCCGGCTTGCTTGCGCTTGCCAAAAAGATGTAAAGAACTTATGCTAACGTAGACATCTCTTGATGACGTAAAGCGGTTACATTCGGGTAGCCATTACTTTCGGAGAGGCAGCTACTTTTGGGTTCACTTTGCATCGTGCAAAAAAGCGGTTACTTTCGGGGGACGGTTATTTTCGGGGCTGGGGGGCATTTAAATCCATTCTTGTCAGGAAAAGGATCTATTTAATTTTATGCGTGTTACATAAAAGTTTAAGAAATGTCAACATCGTCTGCAGGAAAAAAATAACACGGAAAATAATTTAACCACAACTGTCAACTGAAGCTTGTTTATAATTTGAAAAACTCACCGAATAGTTCCAGAAAAAGAATTAAGTGAATGGCTTTGTAACTGAACTACAATAAGTTGTCTGAAGTAATAGATCTGTATCGCAAAGCAGTTTACAACACTTGTAGTCATATAAAAAACTACTTATTGACCTCGCTTGTTCGGTCTGTACTAGTGAAATATCGGACCTCCGTTTCCTGCAACTAAAAACGTACTAGAAAGGTTGGTCCGATATTTCACTAGTAGCTACAGACCTCACGCTCGGGCAATAAGTAATAAATACTGACTGGCTTGTTTATAATTTGAAAAACTCACCGAATAGTTCCAGAAAAAGAATTAAGTGAATGGCTTTGTAACTGAACTACAATAAGTTGTCTGAAGTAATAAATCTGTATCGCAAAGCAGTTAGCGTGCTAAGCCTTGCAAAGGCCTCAAAAACAATTTTCATTCTTCATTCTTCAATGTCGGGAATTGAGCCAAGCATTGCCAGTGACTGAAATCTGTTATAAATAATAGGTCAGTGCATGGTCTATACCATGAACAAAGTACTCCGATTTTCATCTTGCTTACGCCATCATTTGGGGACACTTTTTTTCCGTGAACCCGCAGTCCAGGTAATCTATATACTGGTCAGTTGGATCTATATACATCTTTATTATATGACTATTTCCGCGAGCGCCATTGAAAAATGCTATTTGGAGTAGAAAGTTCAGGATTCTAGCTAAACGGAAAGTACTTTAATTAAAAATGGGAAAACATATGTCATTTTGGTTTAGTTCGCAAGAAAGATGGTGGTGAATACAAGCCTATTAAACACTTCTTTGTCAAGTTTTCACAGAACGTTTACAACACTTGTTGTCATATAAAAAAACTACTTATTGACCTTTGGGTATATTTTAAGTAATATTGGGTATTTCGCTCGATTACATAGCAGGTTCTAAGGATTTTGGGTGAAATTCGAGTGTAGAATATATATACATTTTAAGATCAAACCGGGACCCGAGTTGCGAAAAATGCAACTACACAGGTCATTTTTCGCAAGTGGTCCCGGTTTGGTCTTAAAATGTATATATATATTCTACACTCGAATTTTCCTTCACCCAAAATCCTTAATTAGAACCTACTTATTGACCTCGCTTGTTCGGTCTGTACTAGTGAAATATCGGACCTCCGTTTCCTGCACTAAAAACGTACTAAAAACTTCGGTCCGATAGTTCACACCTCACGCTCGGGCAATAAGTAGTAAATACTGACTATACAGCTATACATCTAAAATAAATCTCTGTGCATTTAGTAACAGTCTAAATTATTGTAACCTTTGTCAATCCAAGCCTATAATTTGGAACTTCCAAAATATCGAACCGAATATTATGATTTGAGTTCTGCTTTTACTGCTGCAAAACTTTGGAATTCTTTACCCGACTAAAAGAACAACCATCATTAAAAAGATTTATAAAAAGGCTTGAACTGACAGCTCTCTGCGCCAACAGAAATTAATGATTTTGATTATACATAATTATTTATTATTTATAAACCTCGAAGGTATATGCCAAATATTACTAGTAAATCCTACCTTCTTTTATAGCGTTGCATGATGCATCCAATAATTTACCCATGATGGATTGAATTGAAGTAATTTTTACTGGAAACATCAGTGAGGGTTTGGTTGCAATATCTCTAAGAACTTGTCTTGCAGTTGTTGCTGCAGTACTTTGATCGTTCACGTCACCGATCAACACTGACACAATCAGGACACCGTTGTTTTCTAGTCTTGTGGCAGCACTTTTGGCAAAGCCTGTTTCTTTGTTTAGTTGACCAACTTTATCACGAGCATTTGCTGATTTGGCTTACCATCTGTTAATATGACAATAACGTCTGGTATTGTAGGTCTGGCATTTGCGGGACTTGTGGTGTTAAAAATCTAATTGATAAACATATTTATTTAATAGTTGAGTCATGTTTTCTTTGTTCTTTATGGGGATATACTATCACCACACCAATACTGTAATTAATGCTTACGACGTCTGTAGCTCTTGGAGCTGGAAATCTATCTGTTTGAAATGTTCTTCCTCTCGAAACGTACTCTTTCCATATCACCCATGCATAATTACATGGTCACCTCGAAATCCTTTTGTTTGAAGAGGGACGATCAATTTCCCATTTCCCTCATCAATACTGAATGAGGGACGTTTAGTTCTAAAGTCCCTCATTCAGTATTTATAAGGGACAACTAGACCCCGTTTACACGATGCCGGTACAATTTGAAAACGGAACAAAACATGCCGTTTAGGCCTTGCGTTTACACGATACCGGCACAAAAATAACATGAAATGTTATATGCTGTATTTGCATATCGGCATGATTTTGTTCCGTTTTCAAATTGTACCGGCATCGTGTAAACGGGGTCTTAGACCAAACGTCCCTCATTACTAATTACTCGGGCTACTGTGGTAGCCGAGTCTAGGTTTCGGTGGCTTTCCTGTTTGTTTGTTTTTATTTTTCGTCGGGTCGACAAACAGCAATTATTGCATCATCCCGATAGGCTTTGCGAAACCACGCCGGTGTATTTTTAATGGCTGATGATTTTCATGCTAGGAGCGTGCAGGAGTGATGCATTTTTTCTCTCCTGACGGCCTTTGGTTGTGTTGTTCGAAGTGAATTTGTGTTTTAATGATAAACACGCTCACAATACTTACAATAGACTATAGTAAACCTGGGTTGGTCGGCGATCTCGATAACCGTACGCTGAAAATGTGTAGCACTCGATCAAACTTTATACGAAAATTCTCGATCAATGTGTTCTCGATCAGTTTACATGATCTTACATGTGTTAATATTAATTAAATTGTCCTGAAAATGTTGCTCAAGTGCTGTAAATCAAAGAACAAAGAAAGTTGATAAAGCCAACTTGCAAGTGAAAGGTAAACATGCTGTGTTTTACATCTTCATCGAGGTTGACATTTAACTGAAGTGACTTGTCTGTGAATGCTGTATGTGGTTTCCTTTATTTTTGCTTGTATTGTTTATTATTGTAATTAAACACTTTATACATTACTTTCATCAAGTGTGTATTATTGTTTGGGTACACCATTACGGCCACCATTTCAATGTTTTGGTACACCAGTATGGCCACCAATCCACCATTTCAATGTTTTGGAACACCAGTATGGCCACCATTTCAATGTTTTGGCACACCAGTATGGCCACCATTTCAATGTTATGGCACACCAGTATGGCCACCATTTCAATGTTTTGGCACACCAGTATGGCCACCATTTCATTGTTTTGTGCACCTGTATGGCTACCATTTCAATGTTTTGGCAGACCAGTATGGCCACCATTTCAATGTTTTGGTACACGAGTATGGCCACCATCTCAATGTTTTGCTACACTAGTATGGTCACCATTTCAATGTTTTGCTACACTAGTATGGCCACCATTTCATTGTTTTGCTACACCAGTATGGCCACCATTTCATTGTATTGGTACGCCAGTGTGGGCACCATTTCATTGTTTTGGTACACCAGTATGGCCACCATTTCATTGTTTTGGCACACCAGTATGGCCACCATTTCAATGTTTTGGCACACCAGTATGGCCACCATTTCATTGTATTGGTACACCAGTATGGGCACCATTTGATTGTTTTGGTACACCAGTATGGCGACCATTTCATTGTTTTGGTACAACCAGTATGGTCACCATTTCATTGTTTTAGTACACCAGTATGGTCACCATTTCATTTTTTTGGTACACCAGTATGGCCACCATTTCATTGTTTTGGTACACCAGTATGGCCACCATTTCATTGTTTTGGTACACCAGTGTGGCCACCATTTCATTGTTTTTGTACACCAGTATGGCCACCATTTCATTGTTACGCCAGTATGGCCACCATTTCATTGTTTTGGTACCCCAGTGTGGCCACCATTTCATTGTTTTGGTACACCAGTATGACCACCATTTCATTGCTTTGGTATGCCAGTATGGCCACCATCTCATTGTTTTGGTACACAAGTATGGCCACCATTTCATTGTTATGGCACACCAGTATGGCCACCATTTCAATGTTTTGCTACACTAGTATGGTCACCATTTCAATGTTTTCCCTGGTAGAAATCCTGATCAGGATCCTGGTAGGATCCTAACAGGATCCTGGTAGGATCCTAACAGGATCCTAACAGGATCCTAAATTTTCTTGAACTAGGATCCTACTAGGATCCTGTAGGATCCTGTCAGGATCCTACAGGATCCTACAGGATCCTGAGTAGGATCCTACAGGATCCTGTAGGATCCTGTCAGGATCCTATAGGATCCTACAGGATCCTGAGTAGGATCCTACAGGATCCTGAGTAGGATCCTATGGGATCCTGTAGGATCCTACGGGATCCTGTAGGATCCTATAGGATCCTACAGAATCTTACTCAGGATCCTGCAAGATCCTGAGTAGGATCCTACAAGATCCTGAGTAGGATCCTACAAGATCCTGTAGGATCTTGTACAAGAACTTATAGGATCCTACTTAGGATCCTACAGGATCTTATACTGTATCCTATAGGATCTGTAGATCCTACTGGCTACATGATCTTATACAATATCCTACAGAATCCTACAGGATCTTGTATAGGATCCTACAGGATTTTGTACAGCATCCTACAGGATCTTGTATAGGATCCTGTGCAAGATACATGAAATCCTGTAGGATTTCCTAAAATATGTGAAATCCTCTAATTTGATCTTGTGGCATGAGGATTATAATATATGAAATCCTCTAGAATAATGTGCAGGTAAAATATACAGTAAAACACAAAATATTGTACTGCTAGAATAATTTATTTGTCATTATTAATTGTCAATATATCTGAGGGACTACTGTACAAGTACAAATTTACAGTACTAGTGTATACAATACATTAGCTAGTAAATAATAAATTGTGGATACTTCCATATTTAATTCTTTCAGAGTTTTCATGGTGATAATGTAATATAAATAAGTTTTGTGGAAACACCACGTAAACTATTTCTTTGCTGAGATTTCGGCCTGTTGACTCAGGCCTTCATCAGAGCAATGACAACAAGTTGTTGGCTCGTGTCATTTATAAACTTCGCAACTGATCAATTAAATCACATAAGAATACAATGGCGTATCACATTAATTTTATTAATTTTATTTTATTAATTCTATTTTCAGAGAACATTCCTGATTTTGTTTTCTAATTAATAAAATTAACGTGATACGCCATTGTATTCTTACGTGATTTAATTGATCAGTTGCGAAGTTTATAAATGATGTGAGCCAACAACTTGTTGTCGTTGCTCTGATGAAGGCCTGAGTCAACAGGCCGAAAGCTTGGTGTTTCCACAAAACTTATTTATACTTCCATATTTTCCAATTATTATCTACTGTAACTACATTAACAATTTCAATGCAATACCAATTGTTATAAGCCCTTAGAAAGTCATGGCTATATAAAACAAAAACTGGTAAAAAATAAAAAGAATTGAAATATGGAAGCATCCACAGACAACAAGAAGTTAAAATTAATAAACATGCAAAATTTTACAGTGACCATCCAACAATTAAGCCGCAGTAGAGTGAGGCAGTGATCAGACACAATTTTATTTATCCACACCTCAAAGTAATGAGAAAGTCCACTGTTTTCACTTTTTTGAGTATATCCAGGTTTGATTGGCTTAAAAATAACTTTTATTCAAAATTTTGTTAGGTGGCCATGGTACAGGGCATTTACTTTATTTTATTAATACCGTATTCATGGAAATTTTACTCTGTATAATTCCAGACAATTGTACATGTACTTGTCAAAGGAAGCTCCATCAGCAAACTTAGAGTCCTAGACAGCAACAAATCAACAATTATTAATAACCCCATTTCTACTGCTGCCCAATGCCAGACTATTACACTCATCAGTTCCATCAGATGGACAAACTTCAGCAAACCTAAGCACCAATTAGGTTACCTGTAGGCTGTAACTACAAAAGACTAGTCAAATCTAATTTTTCTCAGTTACAAACTGAATTATATTGTAAACTACGTCGCTATCAAGCGGCGACATCCTGAGAACATTCGAACAACAACTGTGACTGGTTTTAAACTAGATTTTTAGTTACAATTTATCTTGAAATTGAAGTCTATGCGAAGCTATTGGCTATATTAGCTACCAAGCACCAAAAATAAGCCGCGTCTAGCACATGCAGTCAAAGAAATGGCACTATATCTCGGGAATAAAATAAGTTTAACCTTACCTGAGTATAATCGTCGGTTTATATTTATACTAATCTGCGGCACTGCGCTGAATGATATTCATTATGACACGTCTTAGTCCAAATTTCGAGTATATATACACTGAAAAACGGTAATATTTGTTAGTCATCTCATCAACCAAGTCGACAAAGCTAATTCGTTGTAAAAGTTTGAACCAATTGTAAGAATCTTTGCCTCTCGAGCATCTAAACGTCGCTAACGACCATTCTTACTGCTTCACAATTTAAATTTTTATGCGCTAGTGTCATGTGACAATTACTTGACTCATTACCAGGTCTCGCGTAATGCGCCGATAGATCGATAAATTGTATGTCAGACGTAATATTGTATTCTACAAGATTTTTGGCGGGATTTTACAAGATCTTTAATACAAGATTCTGTAAGTTCTTAGTAATTCTTTCTTGAGCCGACCAAAATGGCCCTTTCATTACATTACTCTGTCTGATTTTATTTGTCAAAGACTCGAAGAGAGAAGTTTGAGAGTCCAAAACAGGTAATTAAACAATTCGGAAAAATACTAAAACTAAATGTTATGCATAGTTAAACAGTCTGACAATCAAAAACTGTTACCAAATAAATAGCAACAGTTGTTGCTATGGCAACAATGACGTTTCAAAATGGCTGCCAATTACCCTTCAAACTAGTTTAATTCGAAAAAAACTTTGGTGACCCCCAATTTTTCTTTCGTTAAAACTTTTCTTATAGTATCAGTAATCAATAGGCCGATTTTAAAAAAATTCTGTAGAACGAAATTTTTTAAAAATATTTTTCCGGAAAAAAAATTACTCGTTCTACAGAATTTTTCTAAAATCGGCCTATTGATTACTCGTTTTTTTCGAATTAAATTAGTTTGATGGGTAATTGGCAAGGGTAATTGTAACAGTTTTTGATTGTCAGACTGTTTAACTATGCATAACATTTAGTTTTATTCTTTTCCCGAATTGTTTATGCACATGTTTTGGACTCTCAAACTTGTATTTTCCATTTTTCAAGAAACTCTGTGGAGTCACCTTAACTGGGAATGACTGATCAGTTTCTTTGTTATTAACGTCATTTATGTTAGGATCCTATATTTTCCCAGGAAGATCCAGCCCAGGGTGCTGCTCTTAATTGTCAGGATCCTAGATTTTCCTGGTAGGATCTAGAGTTGCTCCTGCTGAGTGCCGACCTTTCCTCCCACCCACCTGCCTCTCTCCCAGCAGAAAGAGGCGGACTTGGAGCAAGGATCCTTCTCAGGATCCTAGATTTCTTGGTAGGATCATACTCAAGATCGTAGATTTTCCTAGTAGGATCCTACTCAGGAACCTAGATTTTCTTGGTAGGATCCTACTCAGGATCCTAGAATGTCTAGTTTTAAATATTATGGTATCCTTCATAAAAATATCTTCGTATTGATTTCAGGATGTTCCCTAACAAAGATTCAGAGTTCCCTAACCAAGACTCTGATTATAGGCTTCTGTAAAGCTTAGAATCCTGTCAGGATCCTGGTTAGGATCATGTTAAGTTTAGGATCCTGTCAGGATATTGATTAGGATCCTGCATAGCTTCCTCCTGTAGTAACACTGAACCAATAAGAGATACTCCTTAATACTTGACTTCCAGAGAGAACAGCTTAAATATGACTGCTAAGGCTATTCAGTATAAATAAAGCTAATTTAGTTTACTCTAGTTTCTTCCTCTAGTAACACTGTTCAGGATGCTGTCAGGATCCTGGTTAGAATCGTGCGAAGTTCAGGATCCTAGATTAGGATCCTGTTAAGTTTAGGATCCTGTCAGGATGTTGATTAGGATCCTGCAAAGTTCAGGATGCTGTCAGGATCCTGATTAGGATCCTGCTAAGTTCAGGATCCTGTCAGGATCCTGGTTAGGATCCCGCTAAGTTCAGGATCCTGTCAGGATCCTGGTTAGGATCCTGCTAAGTTCAGGATCCTGTCAGGATCCTGGTTAGGATCCTGTTATATTTAGGATCCTGACAGGATCCTACAGGATCCTGTAGGATCCTATAGGATCCTGTTTAGGATTTCTACCAGGGTTGCTACACTAGTATGGCCACTATTTCATTGTTTTGCTACGCCAGTATGGCCACCATTTCATTGTTTTGGTACACCAGTATGGCCACCATTTCATTGTATTGGTACACCAGTATGGGCACCATTTCATTGTTTTGGTACACCAGTATGGCCACCATTTAATTGTTTTGGTACACCAGTTTGGCCACCATTTCATTGTTTAAGTACACCAGTATGGCCACCATTTCATTGTTTTGGTACGCCAGTATGGCCACCATTTCAATGTTTTGGTACACCAGTATGGCCACCATTTCATTGTTTTGGTACACCAGTATGGCCATGCACCATTTCATTGTTTTGGTACACCAGTATGGCCACCATTTCATTGTTTTGGTACACCAGTATGACCACCATTTCATTGTTTTGGTATGCCAGTACGGCCACCATTTCATTGTTATGGCACACCAGCATGGCCACCATTTCAATGTTTTGCTACACTAGTATTGTCACCATTTCAATGTTTTGCTACACTAGTATGGCCACCATTTCATTGTTTTGCTGCACCAATATGGCCACCATTTCATTGTTTTGGTACACCAGTATGGCCACCATTTCATTGTATTGGTACGCCAGTATGGGCACCATTACATTGTTTTAGTACACCAGGTATGGTCGCCATTTCATTGTTTTGGTACACCAGTATGGCCACCATTTCATTGTTTTGGTACACCAGTATGGCCATTTCATTGTTTTGGTACACCAGTATGGCCACCATTTCATTGTTTTTGTACACCAGTATAGCCACCATTTCATTGTTACGCCAGTATGGCCACCATTTCATTGTTTTGGTACCCCATTGTGGCCACCATTTCATTGTTTTGGTACACCAGTATGACCACCATTTCATTGTTTTGGTATGCCAGTATCACAGTATGGCCACCATCTCATTGTTTGGGTACAACAGTATGGCCACCATCTCAATGTTTTGCTACACCAGCATTAACTTTTTTTGTTTTTGACTAGTCAATTGCATTTTATAAGCTATTGGCGATAGAAAATATAAGTTTTCCATCAAATAGGTCGATTTTTATATCAGAAAACCAATAATTTCATTGTTAGGTAAATGGGACCCGGAAACTAGTGTGTTGCCATAGCAACATAATAATTTGCGTAGTTTCATTTCGTAGTTTCTTGCGTAGTTTAGATTTATCAAGTGTGTCCATGTACAAAGTTTCAAGTGATTTGGTTGAATAGTGTTTATGTTATACGTGATTTTCTGATTTGTTATAATGCTGTGTCCAACTAGTTACGTCATCAGGCCATTAGAAAAAATGTGAATAACTTGAGAATGGAAAGAGATATTGGAAAAATGTGAACGCCATTCTTCATCATTTTAATAGTTCTTTCAAATAGAGCTAAAAAAGTTATGGCCAAATTTTCATTTCATAAACCCTTTAAACGGACGGTATATGGTCGCCAGAAAGGGTATGAAGAGGTGTGTTAATCACGGTGTAAAATTATTTGTGCCTTTGTTGAGGAGGGTTTTGAATTTGTCGTCAAAAGGTAAGAATTAACTATTAAACACGAAATCATTTTAATTTCCATTTTTTTAGCATTAAAAAATAGTAACACTCCTTGATTTTGAAATATCAGAAGAAAAATTGTTAGCATATTATTTCTAACATTATTTGAATGATTCCAAACCTCAAACATAACAGTGATCATAACGACTGGACAATGATGCTATACAAAGCAACAATTTCAGATGTCTCAGATGGCTACTGATGTCTACGTTGCATGAAAGTTATGGAGTATACATAGTTACATATGGAAAATGTTAGTATCGCTTTATCATTCCTATAAAGGAGGAATTTAAGGAGAAAGTGCTGCGGTGGAAAAAGTGCGTGGAGGCGAAAGGGTTGAAAGTGAAAACTGGTAAAACAAAGTTGATGGTGTCAGGGAAGAATTGTGGTGATGTTGAAAGGCTGGGGGAGTTGCCATGTACTGCATATGGAAAGGGTACTGGGAATAATTCTATTCGATGTACAGGTTGCAGTGGATGGGTACACAAGCGGTGCTCAGGTGTGAAGGGCTCGCTGGCTAGAGTTGAGGATACGTTTGTATGCAAGGTGTGTGAAAGAGCAGGTGATGGGGAAGATAGTGATGTGCAGGAGAGCATGGATCTGGGAAATGGGGTACACTTAGAGATTGTTAGAAAGTTATGTTACCTGGGGGATATGCTGAATGGGGGTGGAGGATCGAATTAGGCATCTGTGGCGAGGGTGCGTTGTGCGTGGGGGAAGTTTTAAGAGTTGTCTGGAAGAAAGTGTCAATAAAGCTAAAGGGGAAGCTGTATGCGACGTGTGTTAGGAGTGCTATGGTGTATGGAAGTGAGACATGGGCCATGACTGCAGAGCAGAGGGGGAGATTGGAGCGGACAGAGATGAGGATGGTGCGATGGATGTGTGGTGTATCGCTAAAAGATAGAGTGCCGAGTGTGGAGCTGAGGGAAAGAATGGGGATTGAGTTGGTGTCTGATGTGATAAAGCGGAACCGGTTGAGATGGTTGGGACATGTGCTGCGGAAAGACGATGGTGACTGCGCGAAGAAGAGCATGTCGCTCGAGGTGGAAGGTACAAGAGGACGAGGAAGGCCGAGGATGACATCGAGTCAGGTGGTGGAAAGGGATATGCGAGATTGTGGGTTGAAACGGGAGGATGCTCCAGAGAGAGAGAAGTGGAGGAAACTGCTGTGGGGAGCCGCCGGCCAACCCTCGCGTAAGCGGGGAAAACGGCCGTAAAACGATTGTTGTTTTTGTTGTTATCTTTCCTATAAAGAAACTAATGTACTAATGTAGTGACCATTCCAAAGGCCTCGAACTAATAGTTAATATTATGTTCTGTGAATTAACAGTTGAAAATACAGTAGAAAGCTAGTAACAGATGAAAGGCTTGCTAACACAGAATAAACATATTGAATATAGGGAATGAAATGTAAACTTAAAGTAAATCTAATAGTAAAATCCAGTGTGTACCAGAAACTGTTATGAAGTTTTTAAAACATGTGACTAATGTATGTCTTGGTTTTTTAACTGGGCTTTTTAGGGGCGTTGGTGGAGGGAGTGTGTGTGTGTGGGGGGGGGGGGGGGGGTAGACAAGAGGCAGTCAGTGCCATAGGTCAATATCTCAAAACTTATTTATGCTATTGAAGTGAAACTTGGTATGCTAATAGAAGATTTTAAAATATTTTAATTCTTATTGGTGTCACCTCAGCTGTTACGTATATATGACGTCATTGGTGATGTCATAGGTAAAACTACAAGAAAGTGAAGTCCGTCCAAATAATATACAAAACAACCTCTCCAGTCAAAACTTAATTATTACTGTAGTTAGAGATAGTATCAAGAAGATGAACAATAAAACTTAAAAATTTAGGAAGAGTTTGGTTTATTTTTTGGTTTATGGCCATTGCAGTAGTTGTTGTGATAAGAAGGTAAAATGGGGTTATGTAATAACCAAGGTTAACAACAAGGGAACTGCGCGTGCGCCTGGATTATCGGAGTGTCCGAGTATGACATGCATCCAACATATGATCGGTCATTAGTGCGAGACCGTAGCCAGAGCAGCACACAGGTCACCCCTTTCACAAAAGAACAAGGTACAAAAATGTCTCTTTTCCACCAAAACTTTTGGTGTGATAGGTGCACGTCAAAACGGGGTGGGGTGGTTAGATCAAGGATCAAGATCAGCTCGGGGTATCCTGATCTGAATCCAAGTCACTACAAGGCTGGCATGACAACCCTGTAGCAAGACCTGCACCTAACCAACCACAATGGGTAAGTAGAGTGTACGTAGGTGTTAATGTTATATTCATTAATCAAACTCCATTGTTCTATTTCCTATCTTTATACATTGTTCAGAGTATTCTATGAGCATCCTCAGCTTTAAAAACAATATTTTTTAAATTATGAAATCGATTACGTCACTATATGATGTCTTCGTTTGGCTATCTTGGATTCCGCCATATTGGATCTGTAACGTTATAAGATGAACTTAAAGTGCTTTTAAATTAAAATTTTTATTGCTTCATTTGAAAGAGCATAAAAAAGTAGGACAATATGCAGTTTACCTTCCTTGATACCGTTCCTTGATATCTTTTATAGTTCCCGAGTTATAGAGATTTAAATATGTCAAAATGAAGAAACAAATTGCTGATTCAGCACAAATTGCGACGTCATGTGGTTTGCATGTTAATTTGGTGAATGTTTAAATGAACTATATAGCTCAGTTACTATGTGTCAGAATCAAATGAACCTTTGCACACAAATAGTGCGAGATGAACCACAGTTGATAATATCACCAATTTTGTTGTCAAGGTAACACTGTTGTACCCAGGCCCCTTGCACGGATTTTATATATAAACCGCCTTCTCTCCTGATAAGGATAAACTAATATCAGACATGTTATTGTCATACCTATGCATGCATAAAATACGTTTATACTATAATAATTTGAAAATTATGCCCACAGAGATAAATATGTTTTATAAAATCCGTGCAAGGGGCCTGGGTACAACAGTGTTACCTTGACAACAAAATTCGTGATAATATCAACTGTATTTTATCTTACACTATTTGTGTGCAAAGGTTCATCTGATTCTAACACATAGTTACTGAGCTATAGGTCATTTGAACATTCACAATTTGTGCTGAATCAGCAATTTGTTTGTGCCATATTTTTACACGTGTTACGGACTATTTTTACATGTGTTACAATTGTTACCTTTTTATCTATAATTCTGCAAGAACCAATATTTACGGCACGCAAGGGATTGTGGCAAAATGTGCAAGTCGCCATCTTTTTCGGTACGGTGTTATTGTGTTTGACAGCATAGGCGTACGGGCAATTTTTTCCAGGGGGGGTTGAACCATTTGCCCCCAAAAATCTCGCAAGTTGCTCAAATTTTTACGAAACAATCGAAAACAAACGATGCTCATAAGATGCACTAACATGCTGAAAAACATGTTGCCTGGCACGCGACTCAAATCTACTGATTTTATTCTCCAGTGCGACCGTACGTTTCGTTTTCCGATACAACTCATACAAGTTTTAATTTAGTAACTTTTAACAGGTCATTAAGTGCTGCCATAGATAATGGAAGGGGAACTGGATAGGAAACTTACGAAACCGGAAACGATGTTTGCACAACTTGCTATGGTAATTATACGGTTATAAGCGGGCAATGCACCTAATGGGTGGTCCCACATGGCTAAAATCAGACACTACTGAACTTAAGTGATATTACACTTTTGTCTAATTTCAGCAATAGGTGCATTAGCTGCTTATAAGTGTGTAATTACCATAGCAAGTTGTGCAAACAACGTTTCCGGTTCTTTAACCTCGTTTGAAGTTTCCTATCCAGTTCCCCTCCATTATCTATGGTGCTGCGCATGTTGCGTTTTAGAAAGTTTTAATTTTCAACTCACTAAGCACTATTTGTAATTCATGACATTTAAACAGCATAACCCCTAATCAAACGAGAACGCAAGTCATCGCAAGTTGGCAGTCACGCTATATCAGCCAGCCCTTCTGAATGATTTCCCGAAAATATTATGTACCGTGACAAAGTTAAAACTTGTTTAAAACATTCATGAAACCTTTATTTTGTTAATTTGGGTGTTCGAAGGACCACCACAGAAATTTGTGACTGCCAACTTGCGATGACTTGCGTTCTCGAGTGTATAACTGAAAAGCGAGATGAAAAGTTTGAAGTATAGTTAATACTGAGATTTGTCTACTAGCCCACGCATGTGAATTACATTTTGTGCGATTCCGAGGAAGGTTTAACTATTTAAAATACCCTGTACAAATGTTCGTGCGTCTATGTAGACCGAAATTCCAAGATTGCGGCAAGTAGCTAGTGGATCAACTGATTCCCTTAGCCTGATAAGTTCGTTTGCAGTGAGAGGGCAACGTACAGAAGGTACTTGAACATCGTTCGAGGTCTGTAATTCTGGCATATATTCTTCGTCGTCGATTTCTTGAAACTGCGTTTCATCGTTAGGGTTGTCGAACACATCTCTGACCGCAGTGTAATTAGAACCTTGTAGAGACAGCATACCTTCTGTGTACAGCTGCATCGGTGTTCTGTTATGTTCTGTTCTTAACTTGTGGTGGTTCCATCCCTGGGTGAATAAGTTGATGGCCTTGTTAATTCGCGGTTTGTATACATAATGTAGACAAAACAGGTCGGTGTCATCTTCTGCAGAAAAAAGGCCGTTATTTTCGAGGAAAACAAATAAGTCATAAAAAACAGATCCTACACATCTGAAGTAGTCCCTCCATAGTCTTTCGATCCGTTGGTTACGGACAGAAGGGCCACATATGTGGCTTGAACGATTGAGACCTCTACGTTCGACCATCAATTTGGCCACTTCCACGTTTTCCTTTCCATAATCTGACCTTGTCCGCGAGGGCCATCCATATCGTTGCACAGCCGAAAGAAAACATTCTGCTACGGTGTTTGCTTTGTTGTCAGTGTTACAATTCAAGAAAACAATCAACCTGGAGTAGCCGTCAATTGCACCGTGAATTACAAAACGCCATCGGAAAAGCTTGTGATTACCATAAACAATTAAATAAACAATTTAATAAAAAACTAACCAACTTAAACCAATAAACTTATCACCTTCTTTTTTTAAACATTAAATTTACAGGGAAAGGGCACTTCTCATAGAGGAACAAAATCGAGAATATGAAAATTCTTTACACCAGGACATTGAAAGGGTACGTAATTGTCGTAATTTATTATTAATATGCAGAGGCCATCGCATCATAAAAAACAGCGATAAGTAAAATGGATAATCAGTGCCATCGTTTTTATAATATAGATATACATTTTTCGTGTTTTGGCGCCATGATAACACTAATAATAATAGTACTTGTCTCGACTTCGATAAATAAATGAAAAGCAAATGTCGGAAGCAAGGCCAGATCAAGTGACTTAAATCGCTCGCTCTCTTACGTGTTGTAGGAAGGTCGAGAGCGCTCGGTCGAAGCAGTCGAACCTCTGCAGGAAATAAGAGCAGAACAGCCGAATGATGCCAACCAGCCGTCTGATCATGAAGCCAGCAGTTTGGCGGAAGAACGAGGGCAGGCGTTAGCCGAACTTCGTCCCGAACCGCTGGATGGCATACAGATCCGTATTATGGACCACGCTGGCAACTCTGTAACACGAAGATTTCTACGGACAGATACTTGTCAGGTTAGTCTTTAATACAACTAGTAAGAAGCGCGAAGTTGGCACGGAAATGTCATCTGGTAAAAATCACTTCACACGTCTAATGAAATCATGAATAAACATGTACGAGATATACCCTATTGAATGCAACCTAACAATTTCCACCGCGGGGGGAAATTTTTTTGAAGAATCTGAAAATTATTCACCATATTATGTTTCTCAATTCATCATTTACTATTCCACATTATTTCCAGAAGATCATATTAGTTTACTGGCTCGAAATAATGTGCTGATCAGCATGTTTATTTTTCTTCACCTCTAGTATCTTTACCAGACGGTATTCGCTTTAATGGATGTGCCACGAAACTTTAAAATTTCCTATTTCAATAGGATTATTCCCGAAGCCGGATCTGTGACGATTGGACATGAATTTAAAGCCCCAACTACCCTGCGCGTCCACTTTCAACGATGAGTGACTAAACCTTGTTAATTAATACAAATCACGCAATGATAACGAACGATTATAAAGCCTCTAATTTATGGCTTCTGTGTTTGGAATGTATCCATAGGTTCACCATAGTTAATAGAAAATATACATGGTTTGGAAACCCGGCAAACTTCAAAGCGGTTAACAATCAAGCTACGATTCATCTTGAAAGATACATGAAGGTACCAAATCCTTTGTTTTAGGTTTATTAATATTTAAACAGTACGGTTGAGTGATTGAACCCAAGTATTGCTATTGGATGATTGCTTCATTATGCAGAAACATAAAACAATGACTTCTGTTGAGCTTCCAAACCATGTATATTTTCTATAAAGCTGAGACAATTTTGTAAATATTTATCACTCTGACGATGTCGCTGGTTAGTGACGAAACGTTAGTTCTTTATTAAAAATTTTTTTATCATGCTTACTTACGACTTTCGATTTTATCATGGCTTTGTTACAAATTATTTGCTGGGAAATATTTTTTAGTTTAGTTTAGTTTAGTTTAGTTCAGTTATACTTAATTACTCGAACAATTGTAGCTGTATGCGGACATTCAATGACATATCCGCGTCTATCCAATTGCCGATGGCATGTATTGGGTCCACAAAATCTTCAATTCCCATCGTTCTTGTTTGTTCATTCCTCGGATCAAGCAACGTTCTATTTGACACCGCTCGCGTTAAACAATAGTTATTCTGCGATGTATACAGTGTAAAACTGGGGAAAAAAAGAGGATAAAAATTAGACAAAACTTACCGTACTTACCGTCTTAATTAACCTACTGATGAGCAAGTATATATTTATATAGGCTATTCTGAGCCAATGTGATTATGTAAAAGCATATATTTTCAGTAGAAACCAGCAATAAATTTCACGAAACCAGCGGGCGTGCATGTCTTTTGTTTTTTCTTCAGTAATTATTAATGATTTTTGATATTATGGCATGAAATTAAATCGGAACGTTCTTGTCGCACCCACCATCCCACCCCTATATTAACAACCCCTGTCTATCAGTCCTATAAAAACTGATGTTTGAAGGGTACAGGTAATCCCGGCTGGTGATCGGACCAGGATAAACAGGATCAATTACCCTGATCCTACTCCAAGCATCATCGAGCGGAGTAAGCATGAACCAGTCGGTACGCTGGTAACCATACGAGTAAGTATAATAACGGGGTACACAATTAAGAGGACAACGGTGATATCATCGACGAATGGTTTAACTAAGTCTAACAAGGCCTCACCTTGCTGACAAGAAAACAGGAAGGCTGTTTTCAGTCATCTCTATAAAGATGCTGCTTGGACCTCCTGCAAAATACCCACGAAGCACGAATATACAATTAAAATGTCTGTTCCCAATACTCATCATTGGGCTTCTGATGGCACTTAAGTTTTCCATACTTTCCACTGTTTCGCGGTAGTTTGCAATCTTCCACCCAAACGAATGCACGTAACCACCAACATGCCCTATCTGTAAATAAAATAGAGTACGTAGTTTAATTTAGTTCGTACAACCTGTTATCCACGTGCACGGTCCTCCGTATGTAGAAAGGAAAAGAAATAGAAAGGAAAAAATTATAGAAAAATGTCTATGAAAGAAAAAGATCCGATATTTTCAGTAGGGGATCTTGAGCAGAGCCGTGGAGAGCGCATCGGAACACAAGCGATCAAGCATTTTTGGACAAATATATTTCCAATAATACGACTTTTGAAAGCCTGACACTGTTTGCACGCATGTATTGTTATATCCAATACAACACGGATACGAATATTGTAAATAGCTTAAAATATCCCGAGTCTTTGATGTTAATATGAGTAATATTTGTGCAGATTAATTCAGAAAAAAACCTCAATTTCAATGTTTTAGAGCTGCGATAGACCTGATATTCTTTGTCTTGTGATTTCTCGGGTGGAACTAATTAGAAAAGACAAAGAAAAATTCCGATCCGCGCGCAAAATTTCGCCTAGAGGAAAACCGGCTTATAATAGATAAAGCATGAGCGGCAGATCTGTATGGGAATTTACAAGACGAGCCGCAGGCAAGCCGAAGTAAATCCCCACACAGATCGGACGCGAATGCTTTATCGTACTTGTGAAATGAAACAAATAGAATGAAGTTAATTAATATTCATAACTTTTGATAAAGATCACCAAGAAGGCTAATTAGTATTCTTAACTTTTGATACAGATCACTTTGTCGAAAAGATGACCTTTATTGGGATTTACAGACGTATACATGTGACTTACTGACTTGAATGCTACGTTTTGATTGCTTCTTAACCTCATTAATTATTCATGATTTCACAAATATATATATATAGTTTCTATTGCATGTACCTGCCCAGACTGTACTCTCACGTACGATGCCCGCAGTAGGAGTAGATGGGATGATGTGCTTGAGGTTATACGTGTGTGTCCAAATCACGTCTCTTATGCCATGTGTTGCATCCAGGAAAGTAGCAGCATACCATACCATTGGGGCATTCTGTGGCCATATGATAATTCGTAAACTCCCTGTGATAATTAAAAAATATCTAAACCGTCAAATCATATAGTGATACTAGACGCATTAGGCGGGGCTATAGGGGGCAATTGCCCCAAAATATTTGAAAAAGGACTTTCTGCTGGGAATTTCGGACTTAAAAATAAATATTTAACCTTAAATGTTCCGGGCAAAAATCTCTGCTCCCCCCCCCCCCCCCCAACAGAATTGGACTGCTACGCCCTATGATGATACAAGTAAACGGCACAGAAAAACAACACAAAGTGTCTAACTGCTGTAGATGATCCTCGAGTTGATTTAATTTAGAGTATATAGAAGTTTAATACGCATTTAACGACTCTTTGGCACGTATGATATTATGATATACAATTTTACTGTCAATCAGATCTATGCAGATTTTTGCCTGACACCGAACTACATGCAAAATATTATTGAAAACCTTTAGAAAATATATGCTGCAAAGAATATAAGTTGACGAAGGCTATAACAGAGATTAATACGATTTTAGATAGGCCTACTAGCCTTGGGATGCGAGATTGGCACGAAAGAGGACATGTCAGCAGTGTCCGTGGACAGCTAAATCTAACATGAGATTGAATATCCATGCGTCGCAAGTCTTGACGACCACATTCATTGCACGGGACCAAACCATAATCACAAGTGCTATTATGATGAATAATTCTACTACGTGGACCTTGCCACGGACATCCGTTGTTAGCACACTGAACACTCACGAACATGCACTGTGTAAGATGCTGCCTTAATTGCCCAAGAGTACCAGTCCATTGGCAACCGTCTGCATTGTTGTCCCAATGAGTGCATCGCACTCTCCTTCTTTCTAAGAAGCAATGGAGACTGAGCACGCGTCGAAGGTTAACAACCGTGAGGCTGCTTCTGTCGTTCGGGCAGGAATGGTCGTTGTGTTCCACAAGATGCGTAAGGATACACTCTTTGCAAAAAGTGTGTCCTTCACAACATAGTCGTGGATCTTCTAAAACATCTTGGCTAAAAAATAATTTTTTCACATTATTAGAAAGTGCAAATCCATAAACATATTCATTGCCTATAACAAAACAAATTCGGAAATACCAAACTCACAAACTGAATACCGAAATTCACTTACCAAATGGAACAGCATAAGTTTTCATCAACCACGAAGTCTAAAAATATTTCACGAGGGAATCCCATAACGGCTATACCGACAATAAATTCAACCAAAACTCAATAATTAAAGCCAATCTGATTATTCACAAGGTCTCACTATAACTATAACTTCGTCAGGAAAGAAAAACATTAATTATAGATGCACGACAATATTTCAAAATACATAAGAGATAAATTGAATGATGATAGACACATTACATGTACACATGCAAAGAGATTAAGATTAAGATCATGGCAGGTGGATCGGTTTTTGCGAATACTGGTTGGGCACTGGTTGCTAAACCCGGTCGCACTACAAATTTAAAGCTGCAAAATAGGAAGTTGCAACATTACTTGACAGATTCTGAAACCTTGTCTTGTTTTACCGTTTTTTACGCGCGCTGGCAGTGTGAACGCAAATTGCAAACATGGAAAAAATGTAAAAATGAATAACTGGTTATGTGTTCTTCTTTAACAGAGGAAAGCTCTGGAAATAGTATAGGCTTTTGCGACATATATACTTCATGCTGGTTGCTTCAAGATAGGATAAGCATTGATCATGACAATAAATAAGAGTTACAGATTACAAGTCTATTAATACGCCAGATGAGTTCACGCCTATCTGTAATATATCTGTCAACAAAGGCCTTAATTTATATTAAATTGCAGCAGTTCGTTACAGATTCCTACATTGTTGTGGTACATAATTAATACATCACAGATAGTCATTGTTTTCAAACAATCTATAAATCACCTACAAAATTAGGAATTGAAATTGTTTTTTTGCATCTTGTTGCATAAATATAATTAAATAAGATCGTGATGATGTCATCCATCACGTGCCAAATCACAGTGACATAAGTGACCACGCACACCATAAATATTTTTTTTGCCAAGCGCAATTGCAAATAGCATATCCGGAATGGACTTGTAATATGGCAAAGAAATACATATAACTTCAAGATAATCTTAATCAGAAGCTATGAGGTAAGTCATCACAAGTAGATACAAAGTGTAGTTTCTATAATTTTATGCGTTTAAATGTTTCAACGCTTGACTCAGAAGTCAAACGCGAGGAAGGGAAGGCGAGTTACTCTCCCGACCTAAAAATGTAAAAATAAGATTATAAAATGTCAAAGTTAGATGAAATTGGTCAAAAGAGAGCAAAGTCAGCTTAGCCACAATCATATAACTAAATCTGGATGACATTTCAGTGGAATACAATCCACATACCTTGCTTACCATTGAGGATCGAAATCGGTTGAGGATCAAAATATGTATTATATAATTGTCTCCATCCAATATGCCCCTGGCATTGGGGTCGCACAGGTAATATATAAGTGTTGTCATATACACCCAGGGATTAGTCACAGACTTGGATAAAACTCGCCAGCAATCTGCAGTCAGTGTTATTGTGTGGCTCAATGGCTCAACAGGTTGAGCGGGGATCTGAATCACGAGTACTGAACAGCCAATCATGAAATGTTCTCATGTTTTTCTGAGGATAATTCTGAAATACCTGTCTGGTTACAAAATATTGACTATCTCCCCATTCCCTCGACTAGTCATTGTTGGTGAAGGTTACAAAATGATACATCACTCTTTCTTTTAGAACCCTTGGCCACGTAGCCATGCACATAGCAGCAAACATATACAGAGGCGTAGCCATGATTTTTGGTCAGGGGGGGAGGGGCAGGAAAAACCTAGGGGGGGGCAGCTTAACTGAGGCATGTGAAGCCAAATTTTCTCAGGGGGGGCAGCACTTGCCAGAGGGGGCAGGCCAAAAAATGTCCAAAATTTGTTCTCAGGTGCCTTGAGGTTCAACAACATCCTGTTGACTTTGAATGTTTTTTTTAAATAATCCTATTTCTTATTTATTGTATGTTCAAAAAACAATCAAATTCACAACAATAAGTTGTCCAGCACACTTAACTTTATCGAATGATTAATGAATTAGTCAGATGGGGGACAGGATTATGTGGCCGCCAGTTTTGCCAATTTTGTAGAAACACATTTATTACCATAACAATTAACTTATGCTAAATATCATTTCATATATATAGTATCTGTTTTTGTTTGTTTTCTTCAAAATTGTTTTTAACTTTTTATCTTGCAGATGCAAAATTAAAATGTGAAAAACAAATTGAAATTAGTGTTTTCTTGAAATCAGTGTTTTAACATTTGAATACTGTGAACAGTTCTTGTTCTTACAATCTATTTCTTCGTGTTCCTAGGTTGGAATCAAGGCAGCAACCTTCTGATCGCTGTAGAGAAAATGGATATCCAGTGGCAGTGAGCTATTGAGCTAATTATCAAACAGACATGCACAGTGCATGTTGCAGTGTATTGAAGTAGGACAATTCTACTGTGAAGATTGATTATAGACTACTTTGGCTGTGAGATAACTCGTTAAACCCCCCATGGAAAAATTAATTCTGCTAATTTCCACTTATGGTATGACAGTTGGGGGACATGCTCTTTCTCTACTTTACAGGATTTGATCTGAGCAGGACGCAAATCATATTCAGCTAATGTGGCCGTATGATGACTTCTTGAAAGTGGCAAAATTGAAGACAATAAGCTATATAATGTCCAATAGGAGAGTGATGATTCTTGTGCCATAAACAATTTTAAGAAAGAAACACATTATAAATATGTGTTTAGAGAACATAAAACCCGAAGTTCCCAGAAGAAGAAGAAGAAGAAGAAGAACTAAGAATTTTGATTATTGTTAAATAAACTTGAAAATTACATCAAATTACTTTAATATTGTAATGTCAATTCCAAATGTAAAATTTGTGTGTTTCTCTACTTCTACACGAACGTCTTCATACAAAACATTGGTGTTTGACATGAAAACTTTAAATGGTATTGTATAATATTTATGTATCTTTTTTGTTTATTAACTAAAACGATCACATATCTGACAGTGGCCACAGTGGCATTATAGTTTTGTGTGAATTTTTTGTGAAAATTAACACAAAAAAATACAATTAAAAACATGGAAGCACGTACACCATTGTATATTAGTAATTAGGCTGTCTGTGATTCATTCTAACACGAATCAGATTTGTTGTTTTTTTCTGTTAAAATACGCGTTCGAGTTTGTCATTTTCGTATTTTATCTGATTTCGTTCGATTTGTGAGGAAGGAACGAGCCAAAATTAAAGTACGCCGGCTACTTTCGCAGGCTAATATCTTTCTTGTTCATAAAACAGGAAAATAAATTAAATAAACTTAATAGTTAAATAATAAACTAAACGAAAAAAAGATACCATACAGCATATTCTTTTTACATATATACCTGTCATCATATATGCATCAACAGAGAAAAACGTAATTTCATATAGCTAATGGCAACTTTGCGCATACGATCTTACGACTTTCATGTGCTGATTTAACATATGTGATTTTACATATGTGATTTAACATATGTGATTTTACATACATATGTGATTTTACATATGTGATTTTACATGTGTAACTTTACATACGTAATTTTACATAGGTAATTTTACATAGGTAATTTTACATAGGTAATTTTACATACGTAATTTTACATACGTAATTTTACATAGGTAATTTTACATAGGTAAACACTGCTCTGCCTGGATAATTTTACGTACGTAATTTTACATAGGTAAAATATGAAACCAATTAATGACTTCCTGTTTTGCATAGGATTAATTCAATCGTACAACAGTGATAGGAATATTGCACGTAACCCGTTTGTTTGATAAGTAAAATTCAATTTCAGCGTAAAATGGAACTTTGATGACAAGATAGATACGTTAAAGTATTTTGAATGGTATAAATTGCCATACTTTGCTGCATGCATTTGATCACAAT
>OZ036006.1:951570-1073568 GCA_964035015.1 Corallium rubrum
AATTGCCATAGTTATTGCCTGGATTATGTATTGTTGTGTTAATAAGGTTATGCGACATAAACGCGATTTGATTCAACTGCTTCACTAGCTTTAATAATATAATTTCATTGAGTGTGCATTTTAATAGTACCTTGGTACGTTCGCTTGTTGTTGATCGTCTAGGTAATATACTGCTTTAATACCAAGTATTAAACCGCTTACTGTTTGGTCTAACAACTACAAAACGCAAGTAATAAGCACCAAATAATGCAAAAAATACTGATAAACATGTACTATTTGTCTATATGTCGAACTGTTTACACGTCTAGATTAATAGTATTAAACGCCATGAAGTTAGTTGCCAGTTCGCCGCTGTACCAATGTTTTGCCGGTCTTGTAGCTCGTTCAATCCACCTTTTCACTAAACGGCTGGCGAACTGGCAGCTAACTTCACGGGGTTGTGTTGATCGCTTCAATCTACCGAATTAGCCTCCTCCGCAGGCATCTCTATTAATTTTATAAGAGAAGTCAGAAGAGAATTTGGGTTACTCCCGTCCTCCTCGATCTCCAAAACGCGCGGCCTGAGCTTATACCACAGTAACCCAAATTCTCTTCTGACTTCTCTTATAAAATTAATAGAGATGCCTGCGGAGGAGGCTACTACCGAATCTAGACTGTAGGCTATTTTGTACTTTTTAACAAACGCTTAATATGTGCACGCTGTTGCGCTGTTTCGTGCATAGGCTATGCCAAGCTGCATTGCTATGAGTAGCCCGAGTGAACGCCTAAGCAGGCGTCTTGTTACTATTAGTTCATAATCACCTTGGTTTTCTTTGATGTACCGCGGTTATAAGTAATATTGGGCATTTCACTCGATTAGGATTTTGGGTGAAGGAAAATTCAAAGAAAAAAACTACGCAGGCCTTCCGGCAGGAATTGAACCCACGACCTTGCGATTCTAGTGCAATGCTCTGACCACTGAGCCACGGATGGCGTTGCCGAGAGCTTGATCGCGAGTTCTGTATGTATAATAAGCTGGTAATGCTCTCTCGGTGTACCGGGATCTCGGCTTGTAGATAATTTACTGTTGTTTTTCAAGTTACTGGCTTATATGGAGATCGGGACGTCCCGCCTGAGCTGGATCCCAGTCACATGGCCAGAAATCGAGGACAGTCAGCGGCAGTGGCCTGTGGGCTCAGATTTAGATGGAAATATTAATTTGAAGATTCTGATGGCTAAATATCGATCATTTCGGCTATAAACAGAATTCTATAACAACAAATTAAAGTAGAGTTATTCCCTAAAATGTCTTATTGAGCCATTTCTTACCCAAATATCAAATTACAAAAGGTTTAATCGTCTAGACATGCAGGCCTGTACACTCACAATATTAAATTGCCGCATAAATTTCGGTTATTATTTCTGAATCCACAGTCTATAACAATGTAAATAATACAGCGGTAAAGACCATGGGAACCCCTAGCAACAGTGCTTTTATAATGGCGATCAAGAACCCGAATTGTCGAGCAATGTTTTGCTTCTTCACGCTTTCTTGGCGCTTGATGGATTAAATTGCAACGACTCTGCAGCATGAAAACCCTATATTTCAAGTCGTTTGGGAACAAGTTTAAATACGTTGCAATGCCTTTAGATGCTGGTCAAAACAAAGTATTGTCCACCTCGAATGCGTCTAGATGTGGGCCCGTGCGAAAAGTCGGATATATGTTTCCAAATTTGCGTCTAAGAAAACCTCACTTCGGCAAATCTTGTGGATTTAACAGGTGCGTATATACAAGGTAAGAGGTAGGAATATAAGCTTCTCGGGAACAAATTCAACCTTCACGGATTGACGCCAGATTTTCAGGAGTTGAAGCTTGCCTAATTTGCTAATCTTTTAGATGTGGGCCCGTATGAATTCTTAACGGGATCTAATAGAAAATGCGTATTGTGAATTTTCCCCTATCAAATCTATTGAAAGCCGCCATCTTGAAATTAGTTGGGAAGAGCCCAACGCGCATGCTGTCAGCCATGTTGTCCTCGATTTCTGGCCATGGGCGGGACAAATGTTTGTCCATATAAACGCAATATCCTGGTAGACCAGCATGAAGTTTACTGAACTACAATGCTTGTAACTTTGAATACTACGGTCAGAATTTCGTCCAAACGGTCAGGTCTAGGGACAAAATACTGAATAAAAGTGAAATAACTTCTAACATAGTAGAATTATGGTAAGTTTTTGTTTTTTTGCTCCATTTCCTTAAATTCCCGCGATTTTTGACCCCCTTTTTGATAACCGGGTTGCAAATTCATAGTCATATGTGCTCCGAAGTGGTATAGCGTTTGCATATGAGCTTGACGAATGTCCACCAAACGTCTGCTACATTAAACTAAGCTCGCAAACGTACCACATGCACTACATGTATACGTACAACTTATAAAAACAACACTAGTTAGTTTTTTCACTTTATACCAGAGTAGCAGCATACATATTGAATTGTTATATACCAAACTTTCCTTTGCCAAAGATGAAATCCTATTGGTGAAGTCATGGTCACGTGTTGTTCAACAAACTCAATGTTTCTTTCCGCCGAGGAAAACATTACACTGTTTCCCTCTGACGTCAACAACGATGAAGGAAACAGTGCAATGTTATCCTCTGATGTCAGCTTTAATCATGCATGCGTTGTTCACGTGAATACACAATGATTATTGCATCAGATCAAGAACTTTGGATTTTTGAAAACAAGAGCTGTTTCGAGCTTGTTTGGTACGAAATAGTCCATTTTCCAAAAGAAAGAATAACTGTACATATCTTCAAAGAAGGTCTGAAGAAAACCTGGAGAAATTTAAAGCTGTTCTTTGTATTTGTTGAGACAGGTGTATTTAGTGTAATTAAAATTACGAAGACAAAGTCAAAGTGTTTTGGTCAGTCTTTTTGCCTTTTGCAAATTTCGAGTCAACTTGGTATTTTGTATTTTAAAAACGCTTGTTGACTTTTGCCTCGAGAAACATCGAGTTTTACGGTCCCTCAGGCTTCAATGTCACCATCGGGCTGAGTTAAGCCCTCGGGTGACATTGAAGCCTTCGGGTCCGTAAAACTCGATGATTCCCTCGGCGCCAGTCAACAAGTGTATTTAACAATTATTCACCGAAGTGGAGGTGAATAGTGCTGGATATTCACCGAGCCGCTTCGGCGAGGTGAATATCCACACTATTCACCGACACTGAGGTGAATAATTGTTTTAGCATATGCCTTGCAGATATCAAATAGCAAACTCAAAAATGTTTTTTTTAAATTTTTTTTACAAAACAATAAGAAAAATAGGTACGCGAAGCGTACATGTGACTACCGCTTTTTACACAGAAACAGATATAAAGGAGACTATTACAGCCAAACCGGTTATTCGTTTCCGTGCGACCTTGGAATATTGACAGCAACATTGCAATGTTTACTAGCTAATGATACACAGTGACTCCTTGGCAAGTTGCTAAAAATTCGCATTTTAAATATCGAACTTCACATAATATGAAGTTCTATTGAAAGTCAGAACAAGGTCGTGTGGAAACGAACACCCAGTTTGGCTGTAAAGATGAAAAGCATGAAAATGAGTGAAATGCAAACAGATACTGACACAAATCAATTGATAGTTCTTTTAATTTACGAATGTGTCTTATATTGTTCATTTCAACATAGTACATACTATACATCTATGCATTGAACATGGGTGTAAAATATGGACCTTAATTATTTTGAGAACTAGAATAGTCAAACCCATCAATTTGTTCTTTTAGCTGAACATGGCCTAGTTATTTATCATTTGTGTTCAAAAAATTCAAACACACAAAGGCAAAGCATACACCACAAAATTTAGGTCCACAGCAATACATGTAAAGAACTAGCTACAATAATGTTCTTCAATTTCATTCATTACTGGCTGAATCCAAATCTTTGCATCATATACTGTTAGTAATATACATCTTGAACAGTTTGCATGAAGTGAGCTTGTAAAATTCATATTTTGGATTGAGAGTAAATAACAATTAATGGAGAATATTTGTTGATAATAAAGTTTCCACCAGCCATAGAATTTTGCATTCTTGAGCCATTAAAAGGTGTACAGTTATCGTATATCAAATATTTATCAGGATATGTGCATCTTTCGGTGTACATATATTCAGTTTGGAACTTGCAATATGTTCCATAACAGGAAAATTGTGGTGACATCATGGTGATTAAACAATGTTTCTTTATGATTATCCATATCCAAACATGATGTATATCAACACCTACATCTTCGCTGTGATTCGTGATCTGAAGTGTGTCATAGAATGGCTGCTTGGAGCACCTTTAATATGCCTCAACACGGCCACGTTGATCTGCATCCTTCGCAATTCAGCCACCGGCAGTGTAAGTAAAGATAATTAGCCCCCAGTCCTTTATCCTCAATGCTTTATCCTTTACCATTATAATGCTGAAGAATTAATATCAAGGGAAAAAGTCTTGAAATAATGTCTCTCGTAAAAGTGTTGCAATATTCTGATTTTGCATCATAACATCTGCTACAGTAGCCAGACTTTAATGGACTTGAATGGTGAAAATGTGGTATAGAATTTGGAAGAAGTACCATATACTTTTGTCAGTAAGTGGAATAACATTTTTTTGGCAGTTGACAATTTGAGACTTGAACTGCATAACTGGACATTCCATATATTGTACACTGGTCAATTTCTATAAAAAAATAAAAAGAGAAAACCTTTAATTAACAGTTGGAAATAATAACTGAATAATTGACTAGACTAGTTACATGTAAGTAATCAGAGTAAATTAAAAAAAATAACTTACCTGCTATATAGTATGTCCAATTGTGGTGTGGGTCTGTTGCCCCTGCTTTTGTTGAAGTAATAAAATTACTTCAGGTGAAGTTGTTCCCATATTGCCTTGGAACATTTTCCCATATTGCATGGGAACATTCACAATGTAATTTTTAGCACTTATTTGTTTATTTTGAAAAATTAATAATTTTTATTCATAATATTAAATTCATAATTTTTGATAATTGCAAAACAACATGTTTGATCAATTGCATCTTTAATACTGTATTATATAATTAATACTTTATGCACTTTAAAGTGTTCCTTTTAAAAATATTCTGCTCTTAGTTTTTCTTGTAAATGCCAGTTTAGAAGTATTAATGATCATTATAAAAAATTTATTTGTAATACATATTTTATTTGCATTTGTATCTCTAAATACATTACTGTATATAGATAGCAATATTATTTGTCTGCTCTTCATTTGAATGATACCCAAATTGTTTTATGATCACTAAAATAGGTTTCTAAAATGCCTGAATTTACATTTTGAGAAGTGGTTTTACAGAATATATGATCGATGAGAGTTTTATTATCTGTTGTGTAGTCTGATATTAATTGTACATAGCTATTGTCCCTTACCAACACATTGTAGAGAGGTCTTCTATCAGTTTCACTGAGCCAGTTTACATTGAAATCTCCAATTATTACACTTTCCTCACCAGCAACTTCAAGGACAATTTCTCTCAATGCGGAACACAGTTGACTAATAGGAACTTTTGGTGAACGATATATGGCAACGATTGTCAAGTTGGGATGACTTGTTACTTTGATCATTGTGAATTCTATAGAATTAATGTTGTGGCGCTATATACCGCTGTACCATAATAGGGTCGTCCATTATTTACACAAGAGTGACTGTGTACATTTCATTTGGCTCTATCGGCCAGTATGGAATGAAAAGCGTGTGCGCCGGACATGTCCGGCGCACACGATGTGTTGTCGGCGCACGAACCGGCGCACAAAAATTATAATCATACTGGAAATTTTCGTATTGGCGCACAATTTATTTTTAATGGCTTGGCACACCAAGCGTAGCAATTAGCAAACAAAGAATAGATTAACTTCCTATTCGTCTTATTGACTTATTCTGAATATATTACTGCGTGCGAAATTTTTGTGAGTTTGGCAGCAGTCGCAAATGAAATGTTCAAACGGCATTTTGGTTTCGTTATGTTCAAACGGCATTTTGGTTTCGCTATGTTCAAACGGCATTTTGGTTTCGCTATTTCGCAAATGAAATGTTCAAACGGCATTTTACTTTTGCGATTTGATCAAATGAAAATGCTGAGTGAGCCTCCTCGGCTTCCATACTAATGTCCCTCAGTATAATCAGTCCGACAGTCCCTAGTTTTCACCAGTATGGAATGTGCCATTTTCGGGCGCCGGACAGACGATCGCTGGCAGGGCGCTTATATACGGGGCGGCGCAACGCGCTCATATCGCGCTGATCGATGTGTAATGCACAAAAGGACTGGCACGAGCGTGCTTCTGAGCAAAAGTTGATCAAAAGTGGATTTTTGGGCACTGTGATATTCTCGCTGTTTTTTTCTTTAACTATGTAATTTCGGAGGAACCTTTTGCAATGTACCAACGAAGTACTTATTCGTTTAATGTATGAATATTTGTTTGGCGTAAAAAGTTGTACTATAAAGGAGTTATTATGGATAATGACTCGATTTTTGATGACTTCTATTGAGGGAAAATTTCATTACAAGATTTGAGCATGTTAACAGGTCGTCCACGCCTAGTAATTCAGGTATGTTGAAGATTATCATAGTTTGGTTATATCTTAAAGTTTTCATAAAAATCGGAGTTGATTATTTGGAGATATAGCGTTCGGATGTTAGGTACTTTTATGGTTTAACTCTTGCCTGTTTAGTTCCTCAATTGCTGCAAGAGAAGTAAACAAAACTTATAGTTTTGCCATGTTACGATTCTTGGTGATTATATCAATAACTTTATCGGGTTTTTGAAGCATTAGATTAGAATAACTGTAAGCTGTAAACAAATTTTACTCTCCCATCAATTTATTAAAATACGACTTGCTGGGACGGATGCCGAGCGCATTATGTGATAAACTGTCGTCCATACCTTGTAATTTTGTCATCAGATAGCCAAGATGACTTCTTGTTAGGTTTCATTGAGAAAATGCAAATTGGAGTTGATTATTTCTTGATATTCAATTGGAAAGATGACCTACCAGCTAAAATTCAATGCAAGATGTTGTCTTCTATCGAACATGGCCGAATGATAACGTGCACAAACAAAGATTTCCAAAGACTTCTTGCGTCATTTCTCTTGCGAAAGCAACGGTACGGTTCATATTTTTCAGCAACATATTTGTTCATGTTTCAGCAACGACTCCGAATTTTTGAGAGTAACACCAGAGAATATAGTAGCTGAATCCACTGATATATCGTATGGCTCGGCAATTTCATCCACGTCCTCCTCTAAACTCAACTCAGAGACTTCCACATCAAGCGTATTTTACCCGCCATATTTTGGACTTTCCCTGGCTTAGCGTTCGTCGCTATGGTGACAGGGGGCTTGTTACCAGTCCTCTGCATCACACATCGATCAGCGCGCCCATTGCCGTTTCACCGCCCCTTATATAAACGACCTGATCGCTGGCCTACGGTTGTGCGCCAGGGAACGTCACTTGACAGTCTTGTCTCCTTTTGTGTGCGCCGGAAGTACGTGAAAACTAGGGACTGTCGGACTGATTATACTGAGGGACGTTAGTATGGAAGCCGAGGAGGCTCACTCAGCATTTTCATAATTTGATCAAATCGCAAAAGCAAAATGCCGTTTGAACATTTCATTTGATCAAATCGCAAAAGCAAAATGCCGTTTGAACATTTCATTTGCGAAATAGAGAAACCAAAATGCCGTTTGAACATAGCGAAACCAAAATGCCGTTTGAACATAACGAAACCAAAATGCCGTTTGAACATTTCATTTGCGACTGCTGCCAAACTCACAAAAATTTCGCACGCAGTAATATATTCAGAATAAGTCAATAAGACGAATGGGAAGTTAATCTATTCTTTGTTTGCTAATTGCTACGCTTGGTGTGCCAAGCCATTAAAAATAAATTGTGCGCCAATACGAAAATTTCCAGTATGATTATAATTTTTGTGCGCCGGTTCGTGCGCCGACAGCACATCGTGTGCGCCGGACATGTCCGGCGCACACGCTTTTCATTCCATACTGGAGTTTTCACGTACTTCCGGCGCACACAAAAGGAGACAAGACTGTCCACCCGTTGCTCACGTTGTAACCAGTAAACTACTGTAATTGTAAAGCATTGTATGCAGTAAGTTACTGGAAATTGTAAGATGCGCGAATTAACGGATTAAACTCACTGCGCATCCCACAATCTTTGTCAAGAACTGTTGACCATAAATTAAAAACACTATTAGCGGGGTTGGACGGGGAGGAGGCGGCTTAAGAAAAACCCCCGACAATTTTCAAGTTAGGGTTACCCCCGGGAAATTCACATTTTTGAGGGTTAGGGTTAGGGGGGTCGGGGGGGGAAGGGTTTCATTAATAATCTCTTTATTAAACAATTTCCAGTAACTTACTGCATACAATGCTTTACAATTACAGTAGTTTACTGGTTACAACGTGAGCATCGACTGGACTGTCAAGTGACGTTCCCTGGCGCACAACCGTAGGCCAGCGATCGTCTGTCCGGCGCCCGAAAATGGCACATTCCATACTGGCCGAACTTCGACTGATCTCCTTGACTAAAATCAGCACGGAGAGTTTCCAATACATTAATTATTTCATATACTGTAGGACCTGGATTTTCTTCCACGTCATTTGACAGCCTTAGAAGCAATGGTACATATACATGATAACACATCATTTGATGAAACCAAGACATAACTTCATTTGATCTTTGATATTGCTCAACGACACATTTTAATGTTGGCAAGTAAAACACATGTAAATAAAACATCATTAACATTGTGTTCCAAAACGACCCTTTCAAACGACGTTCATTATCTTTACCTGCCATAAATATGCTGTGGCACCCGATTCTCGATCGATATTGTTCTAGTGTAATGCCCATTTTGAATTTTTGAAGTATTTTGCTAAATGCTAATGTATTTTGTGATTATATAATTTATATTTCAAAATTATAATAGATGACGTCACACTTGAAATTTTACAATAACAAAAAACCGCGTGTTTCTCGCGTGGGTTTGACGAATAAACGCCGAGCACTTCAGAATCACAACAGATTTCAAGCTTTCAGTTTCTCAATAATTTCGCAATAGTTTCTTAATAGTTTCTCAATAGAACTTTATCAACAATGTTTCAATAGATAGAGAGCGTAACCTTGACGCTCAGTCAGACCGCTGGCTTGGGTCTGCCCAAAACTTTCGTTCTATTGAAAGTCTCGATAGCGTAACACTTGACGCTCAGTCAGACCGCTGGCTTGGGTCTGCCCAAAACTTTCGTTCAATAAAAAGTCTCGAGAGCGTAACACTTGACGCTCAGTCAGACCGCTGGATTGGGTCTGCGCAAACTTTCGTTTCTTTAACAAAACTGAATAAAATAAGATGTTGAAAAACACCTACAACAAACAAACAAAACACCCAGTCAGCTCAGTCCTCAGTCAGTTCTGTTGAGTCGAGATTTGTTTCAGATCGATTGAGATAAACAAACGTCACAGTTTTAAAACTACTTCTTACCTTGTAACAGAGAACGACAGAAACCTTTCCGAAAAGGAAAGATTTATTACTGTAACAGGCAGTGAGAAAACTCGAAATGACAAATCGTCCAAACCAAACACGAGGTGCACAATTGGTTTGAACTGGTTTCACTTTTCGCTTATCATACCACGAACAACGCGAGCACTTCTCGAGTACATGGCGATCATGTCGACTAAATTGACGATCTTGTCGAATATCCGGCGATGTTGCGGCGATGGTTGTCGAGTATGACGTAAGTGAGGTCCAAGACAAGCGCGCAAGCATCACGCCGACATAGTGGCTCCCGCTGACAGGTCAGCGGTAGTCACAAAAACTCGATAACACTTATTTCGCGGGCGAGAAAAGAACACGCGAGGAACGTCACATGACAACATCATGTGACGATTTCAACATCACTGACGAATGACGATCGACGATCGTATAACTGTGATCGAATCAATCGAATAAAAGCAAGAAAAGTCTTGGTATTTTTAAGATCGTTACACATATATCTTTGAAAGTCTTAAAATTTGTGCTGCGAACTGTCATTGCCGCCTGGAAGATTGATATTGAAGTTGAAAATGCAGTTGTCGAATGTACCGCCAGGAACTAAATCATGAACGAGATGTTGGCCATCGTGAATCCCCAAGACGTTTATAGCAGAGATATTTGCATTTGATGCGGTTGGGTTGGAAAGACTAGCATTGAAAGATGAAAGAGCGGTCGTTTTTGGCACACCTTGGTCTTCGATACGGCGATGACGGGCGATCCGACTTCGAGTCGAGAAAGTTGGCAATTTCGTTGGACATTGCTTTGAACTGTTGGAATGTCGGCGTGTCACTGTAACTCTCAATGCTGGCTTCGCTTTGGTGACCGGTGATCGCCTTGATATGTCGACTCTCGAAGTTTGATGCAGACAAAACAGTGACTGTGGTAGCTCTGACCGAGTGATTTGTTAAGTACGGCTTAATTCCAGCTCTTGAAGTCATACCACGCAACATGTTTTCGATTGTGTTGTGGCCAACAGGAATGGAGGAATACCAAACTGAATCTTTAGCTGGATTGAACGATTTGAACAGACTTCTTGGTTTTTGGAAAAGATTGCTAGAATCAGGATTCAGATGAGAAAGATACTTGTTAATGAGTTGAAATGGACAGCGTTTGGAGCTAGGTCTTTCGAAAATTTTACCATTGGACATGTCTTCTTTGTCGTTGAGACCTCCCTGGTGGTTTTTTGTTGCCAAAATTGCCCCTCGCTCGCTGCTGATTTCGAAGTACGCTTCACCCGTCGGCGTTTTCCTTTCGACAAGCATATTTTTCTTCATTGTATTTTGATTTTCCCTACCTCTTCTGGCCAGGAACAAGGTGATGAAAAACCATGTCGATTTCAACGAGCTCGCCTTCTTCATACAACTTCTCGACGACTTCTTTGGTCAACGGTTGTTTGTGGACAGTTCGTGCAATTTCACCTTTTTTACTGAGGGTTTTTAAAAAATTGCTCAGACTTTTGTTTGCTGAGGAGAACTGGGAATCTCCAACTATCGAAAAAGGTTTGCTGAATGGTGGACTTTTCAAATGGCGATCCAACGCGGCTCGAATTGCGGTAAGCGACTTATTGTTGTAGTAACTTCCGTCACGTTTTCTCGCTGAGAGATAAAACTTTTGCAGGCATTTGTTTAATTCTTTAGGAGACATTTTCTCGAAAGGCGTTTTGAATTGTTCTTGTTGATGAAACCATTCTGTAAAACATCATTTTTAAGTATTTTACTCATGTTTTTTTAATTTAAATAGCAAACTCGGCCCGCTCGGTTATTTGTAAACAAAACAGTCGGAGCGATTTTCCGTGTATTTACAGCTTAAAAATTATATGAAATACATACCTCTGAACACCGTAACGCCAAATTTTGTGGCTTTTTTAGTATTGTCTGGCACGGCACCTTCATTTATTAAAAATATTTCTTCTTCCGTAACTGAAGCAAAACGAGAAACCATTTTTTTTGCCCGGAGGTGAATAGTGAAGGATATTCAGAGATAGGGAACCAATCAGATTGCGTAAAAAGCACTATTCACCTGCAAGGCATATGCTAAATATATATATATATATATATATATATATATATATATATATATATATATATATATATATATATATATATATATATATATATATATATATATATATATATATATATATATATATATATATATATATATATATATATATATATATATATATATATATATCAGTTATTACCAGGGTTAAGTCACGTTGGCCTGAAAAACAGAGAAAAATCTTCTCGACGTTTCGAGCTAATTTCTCCTGACGAAGGGTCTTTGCTCGAAACGTCGAGAAGATTTTTCTCTGTTTTTCAGGTCAACGTGACTTAACCCTGGTAATATTTGGATTTCAACCGTGGCCGACGCTGTCCTAGAAGCTTTTAACTATATATATCAGTATATATATATATATATATATATATATATATATATATATATATATATATATATATGTATATATATATTTGTGAAATTCATTAATAATTCATGAGTTTTGCAGCCAATCCAATTTCAGAAATTACGTCACATGTATACCCCTGTAAACCCCATACAAACCACTAGTGCTTGTAACTAATTAGCATCTCAATATGATTATCCCAAAGGGATTTTTACTATTTATTCATTTCACAAGTTGTTTACAACACTCGCGTCCTTGTTGTATTGAATATACAATCACTCGCCTTCGGCTTGTGATTGTATAATTCAATACAACACGGCCGCTCGTGTTGTAAACATTACATATATATTATATATATATATATATATATATATATATATATATATATATATATAAGTATATATTAGTATTTATTATTTTTTATTTATTATTATTATATATATTAGTATGCTCTATATACTCATTAGTATGCTCTATATAGAGCATACTAATGAGTGTATAGAGCATACTAATTAGTTACATAAACTCACTAGAAGATATTCATAACCAAAAAATAATGCAAACATCAACAACAACGAAAAAAAGCTGTTCTTTCTAACCCAATAAAAGCATACATTTTCTGCCAGAAACATAAAACTAGCGGCCAAATATTACCAATTTTGTCACTCAAACTTAAAAGTCATACTTGTCTCACCATGTTTAATTACAAGTGATATTTTTGTAGACAATTCAGGTTTTGGTTCATTTCTGTCCTCCGCCTCAATTTTTTAAATTTTACCTTCTGGTTCTTCTGACTCTCCGCTCGGAGGTTGTAAAGCATCGGACACGGCTTTTACCAAACTGCTGCTTGGCCGTTTGTAGGAGCGGACAGCCGTGCTGCGGTGACCAGTTCTTGACATAATTGTCTGTTCGTCAAAAGTTCCCATTTGATAGAGTTGCGTTGCACAAGTCACTTCCATCCAAGCGTCTTCCATCCATGTTTATCCCGGCTTCACTGCACATCGATTTCAAATACTTCGACAAAGTATTAATTCCAATAGCCTGCTCTCCAAATCTAATATCACCTATCTCCCTGCTTTGAAGTGCCTTTCGGTAAAATCTTTCACTGTTTGGAATGCATCTCAAGTATTCTCTGAACAATGCTACGACGCATCGATGGTTGGATGGCTGAGCGTACTGTTTGATAGTTTTTACGTCAACTTTCCGCTGTTGAAGCCCCCCTTGGACATTTTGCTGATTCTTCCATTAAATGTGATAAACTGGCCATCTTTGTCGCAACCAAACTCGTATTGTTCAGCCATAAGGTGGACGTGTTCATTCATAGCCCGAAAACCAAATACTTTACAATTGTAAAAGAACACGGCATAGCTTAATCCTTTCGATGAATGAAACCCAATAGTGCGTGATGACCATAACTGTCGTTCGTCCTCCACTGTTAAAGGATCCGCCGAAGTCTTTTTTGTACCAATACCACCTGCGGTCATTTCCTTCATTCTAGAATCTAACGCCTTTCGAAATGACTGAAACTGAACGTCGTCTTTAGAAAGAATTTTTAAATCGTATCGATTCAAATCATCACGAAAATGTCTCAGCAGTCCTGTTGAAATGCTGTACAACGAGTTCGCTGGGTACGGTTTTCCATCTGCTCTCATTACTTCCAATATAAACCTTGTCAGCCAATAATTAATCTCTTTCGCGGTGGTGGCTTGGAAATTAAGTGGGACAGACGTATATTCATCTTGTAGGGTTTCGATTTGACTATTGCGGTGTTCAGCCCAGGCTTGGTAAACGTTGACTGACCAGGATGTACTTTGTCGAGTTTTCAGTGGAATTCTCTCTCTTTCTCTTTGCTCGATTTCCTTCACTGTGGTTGGCTTTTCGAACCTAGTCGGTTGGTCGCTTTCATCACCTAAATACTCGGAAATGAAATCCTTCCCAATATTTTCACTTTCAAACGCAACTAAATCTCGCGTCGCAACAAAGGCCTCAAGCTCTTCGAGCTCGGTGAACTGGCTCATGGCTTCGCTGCATTTGCCCCTGCCTTCGCCAGCTGCGGAGAACCAAACACGAAAACAATGACGCCTAATTAATGCAAAGTGTGAACGACAAATAAAATACGCTAGAGAATAGAATAGAATAGAATATAGATTCTTCCACAGAATTAGCTGAGTGGGGTATGATCATATTCTAAGTCGGTTAGATAATGAACTCGAGTGTTCTATGGGATATAGTGCCGAGCATAGATAGAAAGCCACTACACGGGCCTTCCGGCAGGAATTGAACCCACGACCTTGCGATTCTAGTGCAATGCTCTGACCACTGAGCCACGGAGGCTCATTTGTCCACTATTGCTACCTTAATACACTCAGAGATTTTTCCACAGTTATGCACAATTTAGTCATCTGGTAATGATTTCTTAATCCAGAACCTTTGATTTAGTTCTTTCTTCGTTGTCTTCTTCATTCAACTTTGTATATTCAACTCCTTCGCCAATATTTTTTGTAAAATCTGGATTCTGCTTGCTGTGCTTTACTCCATATAATAAATAGATCAACATTCCTGAAAATTAAAATAAAACTGTCAGTATAATAGACTGTATTGTGTGGTGTGGTTTAGTGTGGTGTGGTGTGGTGTGGTGTGGTGTGGTGTGGTGTGGTGAGAGCAACTCAATAGTGCAAAGCAATGCAGGGTTAAGCAGTAGTGCGATGCAAAGCAGTGCATTCGAAAGCAAAACAGTGCAGTGTAGAGCAGAACAACGCAGTGAAAAGCAGAGCGATGGAAGGCAGAGCAAGCGGAAAGCAGAGCGTGAAGAAACGAGCAGTGCAGTGGACAACACAGCAGAAAAGTGGAGAACAGAGCAGAGGATGGAAATGGAAAACCGGCAGTACAATAGAAAGCAGAGCAGTGGAGAACAGAGTAGAGTAGATGAGTGGAGAACAGAGCAGTACAATAGAAAGCAGAGCAGTCAGGAACAGAGTAGAGCAGTGGAGTGGAGTGGAGAACAGAGCAGTGGAGAACAGAGCAGTGGAGAACAGAGAAGTGAAGAGAGGAGCTGTAGAGAGCAGTGGAGTGGAAAGCAGTGGGGTGCATGGGAATGGAGGGCAAAGGCGGTAGAGAACAGAGTCATGGAGATCTAGCAGAGCAGTGGAGAACAGTGGAGTAGAGAACAGAGCAATGGAGAGCAGAGAAGTGGAAAACAGCAGTGTAATAGACTGGAGGGAAGAGCAGTACAGTGAGAAACAGAGAAATGCAGTACAAAGCAGAGCAGAGGATAACAGTGAAGAGCTGTGGAGTGGAGAACAGAGCAGTGGAGTGAATAGCAGAGCAGTACAATGGAAAGCAGAGCAGTGGAGAACAGAGTAGAGAACAGAGCAATACAATGGAAAGCAGAGCAGTCAAGAACAGAGTATAGTAGAGTAGAGAACAGAGCAATACAATGGAAAGCAGAGCAGTCAAGAACAGTGTAAGAGAGGAGCAGTAGAGAGCAGTGAAGTGGAAAGCAGTGGAGAGAATGAAGGCTGGAGGGAAGAGCAGTACGGTGAGAAACAAGAAATGCAGTGCAAAGCAGAGCAGAGGATAACAGTGAAGAGCAGAGCAGTAGAGAATAGAGCAGTGGAGTAGAGAGCAGAGCAGTAGAGTGGAGCGCAAATAAGTACAGTACAGTACAGCACAGTACAGCACAGGGCAGCGCAGTGCAGCGCAGCGCAGTGCAGTGCAGCGCAGTGCAGTGCAGTGCAGTGCAGTGCAGTGCAGTGCAGTGCAGTGCAGTGCAGTGCAGTGCAGTGCAGTGCAGTGCAGTGCACTGCACTGCAGTGCAGTGCAGTACAGTAAAGTATAGTATAGTGCAGTACTGTACAGTATTGTACTGTGCAGTTGTTGTCGTCGTGATTCACTAGTTACACTAACATTGCACATTAGCATTTACCTATTACCATCCACACACTAAACCGTATCCAGGTATAATGAGACAACATCAGTATGAGATAAATATTCATGAACACGGACAGAAGAGGAACCAGAGGCACAAGGCGAACTTTAAAAGGTAACTCGCTCTTTGATTGCGGCTGAGAAGCAATTATTTGAACGACAAACAGAATCGCTACGACTAAAAACACTCCAATGATGCTAAAACTTGGATGCATCCACGTAAAAGAATTCAATCCATAAATTAAACAGCCTAACAGTGTTATTGAAAGAACAACAAATACAAATGATGCCATCTTTACTGTAGAATACGTTTCTTGTGTTGGTTCGACCTGTTGCCATCCTATTACCCTGTGATAGAATCGTGTCCATGGATGAAGTGTTGACGTATCATTTTGGTTTGATATATTATCTGATTGATCTCCATTCGCCTTGCGTCCATTGTTTGTTTTCTCTGGAAATTTGTTGTCGTCGCTGACTCCAGAGTTTTTTGAAGTGTTTTGTTGAACTGTAATTTCTATGTCATCGTCTGGTTCTGTTTCCTTAGGATATTCTGAGCCATCTATTTGGATTCCGGCGTCCCTGGGTCGGTAGCACAATAGTAGTACACACAACGCCACTATGGTGTACGCCAGCAGTGTTCCAATCGAGAGCATTTCCACGAGAGAGATCGAGAGAGATTAGATCCAATAGCAACGCCAGCAGCCCCGTGATTAGGCCACCGATAATGCAAGCAACCAGAGGTGTTTCTGTTCGCTTATTGATTCAGCCAAGAAAGCTGAATATGACGCGATCGGTTGCCATGGAGTACATAATTCGCGGCAGTGGGAAAATCTGGCCGGCGATTCTAGACAGCAACGCAAACGTGGCACCCACAGCGACAAAGTATTTCCCAACGGGGAAACCTCTTTTGTCAAAGGCGGTCGCTATTGAAGAGTATGCGGTGAGTTCGTTGTAAGGTAGCATTTTCAGCCTCACTTCCGACTTCAATTTTTTCCAGGCGCGAACCAGTAGATACTCTATCCAGTATAATGAGTATATTATGCAGTGATTATCCCAGAGCCTCTCGTTTCCCGCCCGCTGGGTGAGGGGAACGTGGGCTCTGGGAAGGAGATTGAGAGCGCTAGCAATATATTCACTCTATTTCATGGATAAGAGTCTCCAAACACGGAAAACCATTTGGTATTTCTTTTATAAAATATGATATACTGTCCGACATTTTCAAATAATCGTTTTGGCTGGAATTTTCCGTGTTTGGATACTCTGATCCAAACACCGCAATTGACCAATCAGAACTCGCGTAGTATATACATGTTATTTTATAAAGTTTTTTCCATCTTCTGCGCGTGAAATTATCGCAATAACCGACAAGCCACAGCATCTATTTTCATACTATCAATAAAGAAAAATTTGTTGAATACCTGGTGTGGTCATTAACCATTGCCATTTAACCCATTTTTGTATCTACTGCGCATGCGCGAGTAGATACTATGCCATCGTCTGCGTAAGTTAAGTTAAGTTAAGTTAAGTTAAGTTAAGTTAAGTTAAGTTAAGTTAAGTTAAGTTAAGTTAAGTTAAGTTAAGTTAAGTTAATGTAAGTTAATGTAAGTTAAGTTAAGTTAAGTTAAGTTAAGTTAAGTTAACATCCAATATAACAATGCTACATCAAGTATTTTCATGCCAAATGGCTTCGGAGCCAATCAAAACATAGAGTTAAACGATTGACTCACGACAAACCACCGAAGCCAAAATTGTAAACCAAGTACTTCATGTAAGTCAATGCTATGGCATCATTGAGCGACTGATCAGTTCAAGGGCGAGATTATATTTATTTCAAGAATAGAAGTTTTTACAAGCTTGGTAAGTATTTTAAGTCTGAATCGTAGTGAATTTTTAAATGTGATGTACTATAGACGTTGTTGGAATGATGATAAGTTTTTGAAAGCCTCTTAATAGTCTTTGGAGGCCAACATGTTTACATGTATTCGGCAGTCTGATCGAGCTTTGTATACAAGACTCACAGCATTGCTGAACAGAAATGAAATTTTCTTCTAAGAAAACAAAACTAGCTTCATGATCAAGCAACAATGTGCAAAACCTGTGGTAGTCCACGAGCGAAATTATGATGCTATTAAATAACATATTGTACAATGGTCAAATGTCAGTGACACGCTATGTAGAGTGTGAAACCGAAACGGTAAGTCTTAAATTGGGTAATTAAATTGTATGCTGCAGTTGTCAATGTCATGCAAAAATTTATGACATGAATGCCAAATATTTATTCTACCTTTTACTGTATGCATGCATATACAGTATACGTCTACTCTTGAAGAACAATTAATGTATAGTTGCTAAGTTGCTTTCATAATTTTGATCACAATTGCTGGAGATCTTCGTTCACAACTTCATTATTTCTAAACTTCACAGCAGTCATACTTCAGATGCTTGTTATCTCAAACGATTTTCCTTTACCTACCAATTGGATTGCATTGTTATTTGACAAAGTGTTGCAACAAAGTTATTTAAATACTTTAGTCAAATTTTGTGAGTTATTGGGGTGTACTGTATTACAATTTAATTGGCCTACTAAACAATGACCATACTTTATTACCATAGGTTTTAAATAGTACCATAGCTTTAATAGACAAGCTATTATCACACTGCCTCTCACCACGAGGACCTAAGTGAAGCCCAATTTGATTGAGTTAATATTTGAATGGGTGACCATGCACATGTCTGCATGGGCTTGGGACTCATGCTTCTGTGCCGGATATGAGTAGAGTTGTTTAATAGTGCTCAACCTCTGTGCTTTGCTGGCTTTACTCTGAGTTCCTTTCTTAAGGTAAAAACACAGCATGGCTAGCATCGACAAAAATCTTGTTCAGCCCTGAATACAAAGTCACTACAAGTACATACAGTAATTACAACATTGTTTTTACCATTAGTAGCTATAGGCATGATTGAACGCAGTAGATACATGCATGTCTAGACATGCCTATTTTCTTTCAATGTTGCAGACAGAAAATGGAATTTTGTGTTTGGCTTCTACATGCAATATATACCGTATCCTACGTTTCTAAAGGAGTTTTATTTCACTATTAATTACTGACTTATCTGGGTTAATCGGTTCCAGATCATTCCTCGACAAATCTGTAAATTTTCCACAATGTGGGGGGGGGGGGTGTGCTAGGGGGCCCCACTCTAGCACCATGGTTCCACCCAAAAACGTCTCTCAGTTCTTGTAAGAAGACGCCGCAGAATCAGCAACAAAAACTGACAAACCCTCTTCTTCCGTGCTCGAACACTCTTGAAACTGTAAAAGCGCCTTCATCCTTCTTTCTTCGAAGCTTTGTCCGATGTCCGATATATATACCGTATTTATTCCAATAGACGCCCACTATCAAATAAACGCCCTTTTCCAATAGACGCCCTCTCTACCAATAAAATTTTTTATAAACACCCCTCTCCAATAAACGCCTTTCTCCAATAAACGCCCCCTAATAAATTAAATGCTAGCAAATATATCTGTCAACATAAACTGTAAAACAAAAATACAATGCCAGCGCTTTATTTTTTAAATGCAATAACTTTTAAGAAGAAGAATTTTTTTTCATGGTTACATGTAAATTGCGCGAACATTTTTTGTTTCTAATCGCATATTCGGATGTTAAGGACGCATATGATGAACTTTTTAGTTTTTATTATATATTGATGATGAGATTGTGTGAACATTTGTGTGACGTGTTTTTTTGCTTAATAATTGAAATATCAAATTTTGAAATAAACGCCTCTCTAATAAACGCCTCTCTCTAATAAACGTCCCCCTTTATAGCTCATTTTTTTAGTAAACGCCCAGGGCGTCTATTGGAATAAATACGGTATACAACATACTATATCGCTAATCTCAAGCTATACTGTATCAACCCAAATCCCCAGAAAACTTATTCTCCGACAGTAAGACCCAGGGGACGCCGGAACTGGGGGGGGGGGGCATGAGGGGCGGTCGCCCCTCCTGCTTTATGCCAGGAGGGGCAAGGCGGCAGACTGAGTGAGTGCCCTTTAGGTTTTAAAAATATACTTGTCAGAAGCTACGCAAACTGTTTCATATGGTTTAACTTGCGCATTTGAGCTTCGACACACTGCGAAGAAACACAGTAAACTGTAAACATATACCTGATATAGGAGAATCTTTTAAAGCGCTTAGCCGTATATGAAGTTTCATTTATTTAATATATGACGCAAATGACGCGACAAAACATTATGTAGTTTAATTCCTGTTGATCAAAATATACATTTTTTAGTTAATATTCAATCTGAAATATATACATTACTTTACAATTCATGATTATTATCAACCATTTTGGAAGTAGTGTTTTTCGAAAGAAAAACACCTTGCATGTCCGTGAATCGTACATTCGTACGGGTTTTTGAATAAAGGTATGAACGCTGTTGTATTTACTTTTAGTTTAGCTAATAAATTAGCTTAGTAAATAGCTGATAGTTAAATACATTTCAAAAACTCATTAATAATTCACGAGGAAAACACAAAGAAATTGCCCCTCTTTCCCTTTTATCGTTCCGATCCGGCGTCCCTGGTAAGACCATAGAGGGGTAACCCTTGTATTTTCAATAGGGTTTACTTTAGTATGCTTGCGCCAGATTGTGATTCAAATGAAATAGCTTTACAGCCAATAACACATCACAATAATATGTTGTTTTTTAATTTTGCATTTTCGTACCGTTAAAAGTATGAAAATGTGTATTTATACTAAAACAATTATTCGCCTCAGGCTCAGTGAATATCGCTGACTAATAACCTCGAGTTCCGTGATGCTTTGATCAGTTTGATGCTCTGGATGCCCAATGGCGCGATGGTTCTATACATCGATATTCACCTCGCCTTCGGCGAATAATTGTTAAATATATGTATATATATATACATATATATATATATATATATATATATATATATATATATATATATATATATATATATATATATATATATATATATATATATATACGTATATATATATATATATATATATATATATATATATATATATATAAAAACAAATATGAAAACATAAAAACAAATATGAAAACAAATATGAAAACAAATTTTACGCTGCCAATATAAAACCGCCAAAGCATTTTATACCTTTTAGTCTGATGATCGCCCCGAGCGTGAAACTCGAGTAACCGACATTTTTAGTTCTCTGTTTTTTAGTTTTTTAGTTTTTTAGTATTGTAGTATATTGATGAAAGTTTTATCTATTTAATGGTTTAAAGTCTAATATATATATATATATATATATATATATATATATATATATATATATATTTAACAAATAGATTCCATTTTGCCGAGACGCAGCCGAGTGGGTCACTGATGTTCTTACCACGTTGTGACGTCTTCTGTGCATCTATAACTGAACAGACAACAAAAAAATGGAATCTATTTGTTTTATACAATATAAAAATTACACAATACTTCTTGCCGGATTTTGGGGCATGAAGAAAGAAAAAAGCAATCAGCTGAGGTGATCTGACGTGATCTGACGTGATCCATGTGTCTGTCCTCTAATAGATCATGGGCAACAACCAATGAAAACACGCATAGCAACCAGGGTATTGTATAAATATATATATATATATATATATATATATATATATATATATATATATAACTACAAACGGTACCGTTTCGGCCTTTTGGGCCTCATCAGTGTAGTGCTGATGAGCAAGATGAAGGCAACTGCTATTTACAGTCACCTTTGGTGCCTCACAAATTGTGGGACATCAAAACCATGCCAGAGCGCTCAAACTGCAAGCAGTGAGCGTGCGCACAATGCGTAAGCAGCAATGGCTCATCCTGTAGAGCGCTCAATATGACCTAAAGGCCATAGAGCGATATCTAACTACAGACGGTACCGTTTCGACCTTTTGGGCCTCATCAGTGTAGTGCTGATGAGCAGGATGAAGGCAACTGCTATTTACAGTCACCTTTGGAATATATATGTATATATATATTTTCGCTTACCTCAAAAGTCTGCTACAGGCTGTTTCATCTAAAAAAGAATCTTCAGATTCTTTAGATTCTTTTTTAGATGAAACAGCCTGTAGCAGACTTTTGAGGTAAGCGAAAATCTATATTTGCTCTAACTATATGTTATCGAGCACTCTTTGTGTTTCGTAGACCAAAACCCACACGTATATATATATATATATATATATATATATTATAGTCTTTAACATTATTGAGTAGTTCGAATCCCGGCCGCGATCGTGGATAGAGTTTCCTCTACTCACCCGGCAGTGCGGGTTCGTCACTTGGAGTAGCACCTTATATCGGCATTACTCTCAATCTGCATGAGTTCACTGTCCCACAATAATTATAATAAATTATTCCAAGAACGTAAGATAACGAGTTAAGTCTCCCGATATCGAAGAAACTAGACTTCAGTTTCGGAATATCAAATATAAGTACATGTACTATCATTCCACGACCTTCTCCCAACTTTACCATGTATAGCTCAGTCGGTAGAGCGTCGGTCTATGTATTGAAGAACTCGAAAAAGCTCAAGAAGCCTCTGCGGCGAAGAATTTAGGGAGGTTATGCAAACTAGGACGGCAACGGCAATCTAAAGTTCAGTATCTAGCAGAAACCACGAATCATTTGCGTAGTATTGAATACTTAAAGTATGTTTTTCGGCATCCAATAGTTTAAAGGCGGTTTTCCACTAGGCGAAAAATGTCGCGCGAAGCGAATTTTCTTTTGTCTCGCAAGCTCTCGAGTGGAACTAATTAGCCAAGACAAAAGAAAAATGTCGAGTCGGTCGACAAATGTAGCCTATTGGAAAACCGTCTTTAGAGTTCTAAAAGGATTTTTGTCGCAAAGTTTGAAGTCAAACTCAACTAACAGGTTTCGCCGTTTCACGAGTTAACGTCGTCCTGAAGACGTGAAAATGACTTGAATAACGTTGTATGTAGAACGGGGACGGCGTTAGGATTACTCTTGGGGCTAAAAATTATTCATTTTCTTTGTTGTTTGAGGAAAAATCTATTGTATTAAAGGCGGTTTTCCACTAGGCGAAAAATGTCGCGCGAAGCGACATTTTCTTTTGTCTCGCAAGCTCTCGAGTGGAACTATTAGCCAAGTCAAAAGAAAAATGTCGAGTCGGTCGACAAATGTCGCCTAGTGGAAAACCGCCTTTAAGGACGTTGTCCTTGACTTTCGCGTTGTATTTGCTTGAGCTCCCTAGTATACTGTAGGAGTGCGCATGATCACAAATGAAGTTTTAAGCTACTGTTACGCGATGCGATTTTTCTTGCAACTTGCAACAAATAGCCTGAATGTTGCAGGTTGCAAGAGAAATCGCATTGTGTAACACCCCGTACAAGGTCCTAGCAAGAGGTGAAGTATTGGAGGGGGGAGGGGTGGCAAACGAGCGCCGAAGGCGCGAGACATGTAGGGGGTCCGGGGGCATTTCCCGCCGGAAAAAATTGAAATCTAGAGTCCCTGAAATGCCATTTCCTGCATTTTGGGAGGTGATTTTACAGAATTCTGAGGATTATAAAACGCTGTGTAAAATGCAGCAATCAGTGTTGTTATGGCCATAAAGTGTATTATGTGCGATGCTTCCCGCTGGCGGGGGAACACCGGAACCGAGCATTAACATGTTGAGCCAGAGCAAATTATTGCCCCCCCCCGGCCCCATAGCAACTTGCGAATTTGTTATTTTTGCCGTGTTGCAAGTTGCGAGGAAAGTGTAAAGGGTAAATTTGTTGCAAGTTGCTAGAAAAATCGCATCGTGTAACAGTACCTTTGGCTTTGGTCGTCCAATTTGTTTTTGATACCGTACTTAGCTCATTTCATACATTACAGAAACCGAAAATTACAGTGCTTAGGCCCTGTTTAAGTCAATCCAGGCACACGTTTACTTGGAGAATCCGATCTGCTTGGAACACTGTTTTTTGGCAGCCAGTTTGGAACACTATTTTCTGTGCTTCCCTCAATGTCTGGCATTTAGTACGACAGGAGAAACAACATGCGAGATTTGACTTGAACACTCAATCCGCTTCATGTTTGTAAACAGAGCCGTATTAAAAGTCTGAGCGAATCTGCAATTTTAGGGGCTGTTTACATGAGCCCGGTTAACCAGGCTGGCCCGTCTCACGCGATTGATTAGGATCGTACTGTGGTTTTGAAACTCGCGTATACTAATTTACAAAGAAGAATTGGTTTAGTTTAGATGTAAACCACTCCTAACGTTGATTTATTAAAATATCATTTTGCGGCCGCGAGTCAGCCCGGTTAGCCCGGCTCATGTAATCGGCCCCTTAGGCTATATATGTGCACGGTAACGTTTCCGATCGTTTTCGTATTGTTTTATACTGCTGTCAAGAGAATCGAGAACAATAAGCTCATTACTTGAAACAATACGAAAACGCTCGGAAACGTTACTGTGCATGTGCACATAGTCTCAGTTACAAACTTTAAAATTTCCTTCAGCATTGTTAATCCTCATAATATATATTAATTGGAATAATTATTGTGGGACAGCGAACTCAGGTGAAGAATAATGATACTGATAAGGTGTAACCTGCAATCAGGCCAATCTTCTTGCCCGCCCGCCTGCCTCGCCCCCACTTGCTTTTTAGCGGAGGACGAGAATATAATGCCTGATACTCAGGTTAGATAAGGTGCTACTCGAGTGACGAACCACTACTGGGTAATGGGGGAAAATGAGGTGTTCTCACTCATTGAAGGGCAAGAGCAGAATAAATCTCTCTACAGAATTTCTTGCTATTTATTTATTTATTTATTTATTTATTTATTTGTTTGTTTGTTTGTTTGTTTGTTTGTTTGTTTGTTTGTTTGTTTGTTTGTTTGTTTGTTTGTTTGTTTGTTTGTTTGTTTGTTTGTTTGTTTGTTTGTTTGTTTGTTTGTTTGTTTGTTTGTTTGTTTGTTTGTTTGTTTGTTTGTTTGTTTGTTTGTTTGTTTGTTTGTTTGTTTGTTTGTTTGTTTGTTTGTTTGTTTGTTTGTTTGTTTGTTTGTTTGTTTGTTTGTTTGTTTGTTTGTTTGTTTGTTTGTTTGTTTGTTTGTTTGTTTGTTTGTTTGTTTGTTTGTTTGTTTGTTTGTTTGTTTGTTTGTTTATTTATTTATTTATTTGTTTATTTGTTTATTTATTTGTTTATTTGTTTATTTGTTTATTTGTTTATTTATTTGTTTACTTATTTATTTATTTATTTATTTATTTATTTATGTATTTATTTATTTGTTTATTTGTTAATTTGTTTATTTGTTTATTTATTTATTTATTTATTTATTTATTTATTTATACATTTATTTATTTATACATTTATTTATTTATTTATTTATTTATTTATTTAACTTTATCTCCTCCTCTTTCGTCTCCTCCTCTTTCTTCTCCTCCTCTTTCTCCTTCTCCTATTTCTCCTTCTGTCTCCTCCTCCTCTTTCTCTTTCTCCTTTTCTCTTTATCTTCCTAATCTTAACATGTGTGTTCTGGTAGTGTTTTCCTCATTTAGACACTGACTGTCAAATAGAGATGTTGATCAAAAAGCACAAACCGTTTCTTGAACTTCAATTTTTGTACATATAAACCTATTGAACAGCGATCGAGCTCTGTTGGAAACTGCAACTCCCGAGCAATTTAGATGCATTTGTAATTGTATGTTTAACTTTTGGTCAATGCAATATCAATTATCACCTGCTTGCTTGAAAGAGGTAGATCTTATAGCGACGACATATTAACTTTGGCTTGGCTAATCCCCAAAGTAGTTTTATGAAAAAAAATCAGCTACTGGTTAAAAAAGTGGAGGATTTTCTGATGTCTTACTTGGCCCAGTTTTCATAGGCGTAGCAGGCGGGGGGTAGGGGGCATGGGGCAGGGGAGGGGGGCAATTGCCTTCCCAAAATATTTGAAAAGGAAAATTCGGACAGTTTCTGCTAAGAATTTCGTGCAATTTTGACATGTATTCCTGTGAAATGTTTAAGAAAAATTCATACTTAATTCTTTGAAAGTTTTCATGGCGATAATGTAATATAAATAAGTTGTGTGGAAACACCACGTATAATATTTATTTGCTTATAAATAAATAAATTTTGCTTATAAGCAAATAAATATTTTACGTGCTGTTTCCACAAAACTTATTATACTATAAAGATTCATACGTTAAGACTGAGAAATGTGAGTTAAAAATTAATATTTAACCCTAAATTTTTCAGGCAAAAATCTCTGCCCCCTCCCCAGCTATGCCAGTTTTAGAAAGACTCACAGAACTAATATGAAAATAATGATATTTTGTAAAGACTATCATTTGAACCCTGAACACTTTGGGAGAAAGGTTACATGATGATTTTCGTGTTAAAGAAACATTGGCGCACTTTGATTACAGCTGAGCCTTGTCGCACTTTCCTGAACCGGCTGGTCTAAACGTATTTTTGCTTTCCACTTGACGTCATGGCGGCCATATTGGGGGAACTTTAACAAAAGAATTTCATTAACAGCTATTGTATTTGGAGTATGTTTTCCTCCAACATGGCCGCCGTATTTTTGTCTTCTAAACCTCAAGGGATTGATTGCAAACCACCAATTTGTAAAAGGACTTGCCGACATCAAAATTGACAAAAACCTTATCAAAAATGCTCGAGTACTAACAATGTTGGTGCACGAAGAAGAAGAAACAGAATCAGAGAGCGAAAACGAAGAAACTGACTCCGAAGAAGATTCAGAAAACATTAATCGAAATCTGATATGTAATGTTTGTGATAAAGAATTCACAGCTCATGACTAATGCCTTCGGATTATAAGAAACTCATGTCACCGTTAGATCACTAAATAATCAATAGTTGTTTGTGTAAAGATAAATTTCTCAATAAAATATTTTAACTATTCTGTACGTCATGCAAGTACGTACATGTGCTCTTTTTGGTCTCTAATGCCCTTAATTACCCTTGATGACCCCATGCGATTGTTCATAGTCAGACGAATTCAAGCATGTTTTTATTTATTCATATTGCTTCTTGAGCGTTGCTCAGCGTTTTCTGTGTCAAAATATTCACAAACTTTTCGACGCTTGTATCGTACGTTTTTATCTCGCGGCTGGCCAAACTAATTCTACAAACTAGAGTTAGCTAAACTATAACTTTCCCAAATTGTCAACACTTATCTCCCGACCGTCCGTCACACCGTCCGTCACACCGTCCGTCACACCTTCCGTCAAACCATCCGCCACACTGTGCGTCACACTGTCTGTCACACTGTGCGTCTCACCGTCCGCCACATTGTGCGTCATACCGTCCGCCACACTGTGCGTCACACCGTCCGCCACACTGTGCGTCATACCATCCGCCACACTCTGCGTCACACCGTCCGCCACACTGTGTGTCATACCGTCCGCCACACTGTGCATCATACCGTCCGCCACACTGTGCATCATACCGTCCACCACACTGTGCGTCACACCATCCGTCACACTGTGCGTCACACCGTCCGCCACACTTGCATCACACCGTCCGCCACACTGTGCGTCACACCGTCCGTCACACTGTGCGTCACACCGTCCGCCACACAGTGCGTCATATCGTCCGTCACACTGCGCGTCACACCGCCCATCACACTTGCGTCACACCGTCCGTCACACTGTCCGCCACACCATCCGTCACACTGTGCGTCACACCGCCCGTCACACTGTGCGTCACATATTCGGCACATTGAATACTAATTACTTCTGTCACCGTTTGGGGTTAGGGAGTCTGTCAGGAGCAAGAGAACGATGACGTAGGCATAAATAATTGAATTAGCGGGGTTCAGGGACAGCTAAAAGCAAGGGGGCCCGTAGGACTAGGGTCCAGCGTCAATGACGTAACGCGAAAAGAGCATGAAAACGATCGATGACGTCGACGTCTGAATAACTAATGAGGATTAGGGTTAGGGGTCTGAAAAGAGCATGAGAATAATGGGGAAAATAATGAGTTGAATAATTAATGAGGCGGCATCCCTTTGGTCTCCCGATGGAGGGGGAGGGGGGTATTACTACTTGTGACAACATACAAAAACTGGAGTTATATTTCACACTCTCGCTTGATTAAGACAAAACGGGCAAGTTGTGTCTTTACAAGTTTTCTGAAACTACATTGTTCACTTTATAATTAAACCTTATCACTAAAATTAATGTTCATCGAGTAGACATAGACATACTTATTAGTAATTATGTCATAATGGAGACGTTAGATGGAGTAGACATAAACGTACATGCACGTCTTTCCATGGTTGTTGCCTTCGGTGTAGTCATACAGATCTTCTGAGTACCAGATTCTGATTTTTTCGCCCTTCTTGAGGTACTGCGGATTGCCAAAGTCGGTGAAGATGAGCTCTGCTGAATGGGAGGTGTACCCGGGAAGTTTGTACCAACCCTTGTGCCGATTCTCCATCTTAAACAATCTTGGGGATGGATAAAGAACTTTGTTGTTTAAATCTGTAACAGTCATAATAATGGAGCTATCTGAGGACAAGCATCCCCAGTTAGAGCGAGCTCCGCCGTAGCATCCCACAAAACCACTTGTGTGGACCAGTTTCATTGCTCCCATAAATACGGAGGATGGTCCAGGCTGTAGGAGCTCCAGGTACTGGTTGCCTCTCGCCCCAACACAACCATAACCAAGATATTTCCAAGAACCTAAACGATGGGCAATAAGAACATTTGTTATAGTGTATTAAGGTTACTGTAGACCTTTGGGTTGCGTTCTAGGGAAAACATTATAGCGCTCCGTCCAACCGTCCGTTTATTGCATATACCAAAACCTACACATTATTCGAAAGCTGATATAACTGGCTACAAGACTGCAGCAAAATATTTGGTCATTTTATGAACGCAAACAAAAAAAATAGCGCTTCTGTTTATTAAAGTTTTCATTCCAATTCGAAATGCTATAATTAGCGAACAACTATTTACTATAATGCTCTAAAAATTGGCAGTAGGCTAGATAACTATCACAGCAAAAAAATGGGCTGGGTTTGTAAAAATTCCAAATACTTTTAGAGTTATCGAATTTTTACTATTCAGTACAGCTAAAACAGGAAGCTGGTTGAGTGGGCTTGCATAAAAGACCGTAAAACGATAAATATAGAAAATATTCCACTTTTGTCACCAGAATATTAATTTACTCCAATATCAATTTTTAGATGATTTTGATAAATTCGTGTTCGTTTATATAGCTTTTTTTAAAGTTCTTACTTTAGCTCAAAACAATTCCTTGAGAAAAAGCCGTGTGAAACCTCTTGTCACTTCCGGCCTATAAGTGAAAGTAAATAATGCGCTTTTTCCTTGTTTTCCTTTCCAGAATCTGAAAGCCCTCATAAAACGCTTCACTTTCAGCGAATAAAAAAAAATCAATTTTTGGTTTGGAGGTCGATCTACAGTAACCTTAATACAGCAAACTTGAATTCTACCAGCATTTCAACGGCATCTCGGTCTGAACCGGACGGAGAATTATATTCTTTCGTTTCTCTAACCATCGTCCATAAGCAGACCTTACATATTCTATCTTATATACGCTAACCCGACCAACTACTGGTTTATATACTTTATTTTACATGTATAATTACCACTATAGACTATGCTATATGAGCCTCAGATGATTCGAATACAAAATATCCTTAAATGTTTTCGACTGCCGAGCATAGATCTAGACTAGTATTTTGGAAACGCTTCCCGACTGCTGTGCATGTATACACAGGGTATCAAATAGGGACCTCACGAAGTACGACGGCAACTTCAACGACAACGTCTTCTAAACAAAATAATTCTAGTTGTGGAACAAAGAGAATGAATACTTTTTAGTCTCCAGAGTAATCTCAACACCGTCCTCGTTCTTTGCATAACGCCACTAGTCGAGCATTTTCACGCCTTCGGGTCGACGTTAACGGCCAAAAGATGAGAACTGTTGCTTGAGATTGACTTCAATACAGACACTATACAATCATTAGGAATACTGTGGTGTTTTGGAAGTCATTAAACTAGCTTCAAATATGAAATATAATAGTCAGTTAACCGTGACTTCTTTAAATTGTAAAACTTATCTTGCGTTTTAACCGCCGTCGTCGTCCTAGCATCTTAAAGTCGCTTATTATACTATAGCAAGTTCAGGACGTTGGTCGTATAGCGCGCCAAAGATCGCAGCGCGATCTTATACATTTAAGATTTAAGGTTAATAAAGGTTAGGCAAGTTAAGATTTATTAAGATCTATTTAATTTCACGTAAATTATAAGAGTAATAATTAAGAGTAATTATACCTGACTCTGCTGCATGGAAGAAACAGACCAAAAGCAAAATTTTCAACATGTTTCTTGACGAATGATCAGATTGCTCTATAGTTGATGTGTCCAACGCTGTATTCAAGATCGAAGTGTCGATTATTGATGTGTTGATGCAGCTTATAGCGTATTATTGCGTCATGAAATAGCCCCATAGCCAATAACAGCACGAGTTGTTTCAGCTCAATGCTCAGACCGGCCACTGAGAGAAATTTTGGGGCCCTGGCAAAAAAAAAAATGCATGGGCCCATACCCCCCTTCACGTTTGTGTTATTTGGACTATGTACACACGGAAACGTTTTTCTGCGTTTTTGTATTGTTTACTGTTTTAAAGGAGTCTTATTAGGTCATTACATTTCATTGAGTCCATAATAATTTGTCACTGTCATGGAGACTCTTAACTCCGTACAGCTTCATTAGTGCGCGCGATCAGACCCTTTATGGCTTTATTATTATGATTTATTATTGTTTCATTAATTCATTATTGTAAAACTGAGTTTATTGTTCAACAGTTCAGATAATTATTTTGTTGAAAATAGGCAGCTTTCGGCAGTGGGCCCCATATCTGCCTGGTTAGCAACCAAGGCTGATTCCCTATATTTCCCTCTCATCGTCAGGCCTGATAATGCTCAACGCTGTGCGATAAATTTGAGCTTTCTGTATTTAACAAATAATCTTTAAAAAGGCGAAACAGATGATTGTGATTCAAATGAAATACTGCTTCACAGCCAATAACAGGACGAGTTGTTTCAGCTCAATGCTGTAATCCACACTCGAAAAACAACATTAGGCTTAATTTCCATAGAAATATCTCGAATCCTAAATACGAATATACGATTAAACGTCCGCCCAAATCCCAACTACAACCCTATTGTACACAACTTTAAACCAATTAACCCTAACTATAGCACAATAAATATAATGTGTTGCTTTTAGTACATAAAAACAGTTGATTTCAATTTTGTATTTTAGTATTTTACTATTCGTACTGTTTAATATTGAGTGGATCAACAGGCTGTCCGGTGAAATTTGAACTCAGGAAGTAACGGCTACCCGCAAGTAATTAACGCGTTACATTTAACCAATATAACTTTTTATCGCAAACAGTAATGGGCTGACATGATTCCTCTAGCCACAAAGTTCACAAACCCCGAGAGCCTCTGAAACTACAGTACATAAAATCGTGCATACATGCATGTACGTACGTTAAATACACAGCTCAAATTCGTGTCCTTGTATAACCATATATAATAAGCACATGTCATGTGAATGTGAGGCGTTAAATACACAGTTCAAATTCGTGTCCTTGTATAACCATATAAAATAAGCATATGTCATGTCAATGTAAGGCGTTAAATACACAGTTCAAATTCGTGTCCTTGTATAACCATATAAAATAAGCATATGTCATGTCAATGTAAGGCGTTAAATACACAGTTCAAATTCGTGTCCTTGTATAACCATATAAAATAAGCATATGTGTGTGACAGTTGGTAATTAATATTTTTAATTTGCATGCCAAATATGTCAAAGCCCTTTTTGCGACCCGAAAACTAAATGGCCTTCCGAAATAACGGCTACCCAAAAGTAGCGGCCCCAATGCCAATCCCCAATGCATGAGTACCGGCTAATCCCAAAAGTAAGGGATATCGCTAATTTAGGAACTTTACGGTATATGGAAACTAACGAAACATTGAATGGATTAACAATGCACGTCAGGGTGAAATTTGAACTTTCTGTATTATTTATTGACTTTGCCGCATTTTGTTTGGCTAAATGGGTGCAACAAGAATTGCTTGCAAACTAAACAAGAACGAACATTACTAGAAATACATAAATGCAATAACCCCTCACCCGCTTTTACATGAATTTTTGTAAATACCCCCTGATAAGAAAACATTAATGCAACCCCCTTGCCCCTTTTCTATTGGGGGCCTGGGAATGTTGTCAAATTTTACAGTTCTTTCATTCTGTTTACAAAAAAAACATCGCTACATCATCTGAAAACATTTTCAAAAACATTGAATTGATTGAAAACTACTCAAACAACTACCTGGCCGGCTGCCACGGCTATATTCATTTATGGCATTTCAAATTCCTTTAAGCTATTAACAAAAACAATTTTTCTGTTCGAAATCTGAAGTGCTGAAGCTGTTTTCACCTACATGTTAATAAATATTTCGCAGCATTTGTACATTTTACAGAAGAAAAAATTGCTCCGTTTCCGAGTTTTATGCCAAATTATGGACAAGCTACGTTAAGTCACAAGTGGTTTTACAATAATTAAAACATTTAAAAGAAGATATTAAAACGGCAGCCACTGGTAAAAAATAGAACAGGCAAGCAAACAGACATGCAATGGATACGTTTAAAAAACTTTAAGGACACATAAAAAGGAAAACAAAAGTAACAGTGATAGGATGTAAACAGGGAAACTTGAACAGTTTTGCTACTAAATGTTCGTGATTGCTGATAGCGGCTGCTCCATATTTTTTACCGTAAACTTTTCGCCGGCCTTTATTTCTTCGTTGGTTTCCAAGTTTTACTATATTGCTTTTTCCTCCTTTTAATAGGGTTTCGGTTTGACGGGTTTCCTTCTACTCAAGACGTTGTTTTGCTTTATACGTAGGCGTTGATTTATTAATTCTGTTCTTTCAAAAGTGATATACGTTTCCCCAAAACTCCTTTCTCAAGTCTTTTTGTCAAGAAAAAATTATGTTGATAGTTCAAATCTTTTTGTCAAGAACAATATTGTCCCCAATGCCCCACAATCTTAACCGCGCATGGTCCGTCCACACATATATACAAATAAATATTCAGATTACATAAATTCTTTCGCATTTCCCGTTTGTCCACGCGTGTAAAATGACTCCACGCGTGTCGAGATTAGCACCCTCACCGGGCTCCGGGCCTTCGGCGCGGGACTAAACCACGAAACAGCTAATTATTTTCTTTATCTTCTTATAAAATATGGAATTAACAGTAGATAATGAGTCTGCCTTTTCGTTAAAACTTAAAAGCCGTTCATTAGTTAGTCCATTACAAACTGGAGGAGAAACTGACACCGCCAGCGGATGAGTTTGGCGTCACTATTTTGCATTTTTGCACTTTTTACTTCCGCTACCTACTATTCAAAGAGTTGTTATTAGCCGTGACGGAGTGAGGCCGTGAGACATCTTGTAAGTTCTTTGCTCCTTTCGCTTTTGGCGTAAGTTGGACAAAAAGTTTCGTCTTTTGATCAAGGTGTTCTTGCACGTTGTTGGTAGATTTCATAAGTGACCGACTCTTTGTGGTTTAATCAACAGTGATGTGGCTGACGACTCTTGGAAAGGTCATACTCGCACAAATTCAACCAAAATTTAATGGGTCGGATCTTGGTCTATATGATCAATCTTCAATTCTCACAAACTTTCATGATGCGCCTGCGCAGTACTTTGTGAGATAGCTTGCATAGCGACAAACAAACAAACGGCATACAGACAAAAAACACGTGAATACATAACCTGCATTGCGGAGGTTCATTATAAACTGTTGAACGACAATTTACCGCAATGCCATAGTTTTATATTTGCCGGTAAAAAATTCCTGAATCAAATCATAAACTTAATTACTTTTGATTTTCTTGGCTTAGACATTAACGTTGTCTTTTAAAATTTTAAAATTACTACGCCAATGAACTTATACCAATTCGCGCTGGTGTTCTTGGTATTGTTTGGAGGGACAGTTTCATTTGTGTTTATGCTACTGACCAAGCATGAAATCTGTCCCTCCAAATTAAACGATCACAAATACCTTAACTCATTTCTGTTCGAGGGCTTTCTCGGAGGTGAACAATATGTGGATTTGAAAACATATATATACAAACAGGTTTCAGAATTGCTTTCAGCTTTTCATCTCGCGTGGACTCCACGCACGTCGAGATTAGCACCCTCACCGGGCTCCGGGCCTTCGGCCCTCCGCCCGGGCTCGGGGATTAATATACAACAAGACGCCCGCTAGGCGTTAACTCGGGCTACTGGGAATGGGCAATGGGCATGGTGATCTGTGGAGAACGAGATTGGTGGAGGAGGACATGTTAGAAAGCTAGTTAGAAACACACTCACTTGTTTTACAAAGAACAATTTTTTTATTGACTACCATTATAAACTTACATGCATGGACAACCTAGATTGGGACAACATAGAATTCATATACTGAAAGCCATCATGACATTGCTTTAACTTTGGCATTGATACATATACTTTTAGCATTTATAAATATACTTTTGGTATTCGTATACATTGGTATTGATATTGGCATTAATTGGGGTTGCTCTTTTGTTAATACCAAAGTCATTTAATACCAGAGTAATAAATTGGTGGTTGACGGTTTAATAGTCCAACTCACAAGTCCAACTGTGTGGTCGTAGGAGCCATTTACTTCAGACACCACTGTTAATTTGTTTGCTCCTTCACTAATACCAGATATATCAATGTTATAAAGTCATTTAATACCAGAGTAATAAATTAGTGGCTGACGGTTTAATAGTCCAACTCACAACTCCAACTGTGTGGTCGTAGGAGCCATTTACTTCAGACACCACTGTTAATTGTTTGCTCCTTCACTAATACCAGATATATGAATGTTATACAGTCATTTAATACCAGAGTAATAAATTGGTGGTTGACGGTTTAATAGTGCAACTCACAACTCCAACTGTGTGGTCGTAGAAGCCATTTACTTCAGACGCCAGTGTTAATTTGTTTGGTCTTTCATTAATACCAGATATATCAATGTTATAAACTTAAGTCATTTAATACCAGAGTAATAAATTGGTGGTTGACGGTTTAATAGTGCAACTCACAACTCCAACTGTGTGGTCGTAGAAGCCATTTACTTCAGACACCAGTGTTAATTTGTTTGCTCCTTCATTAATACCAGACATATCAATGTTATAAAGTCATTTAATACCAGAGTAATAAATTAGTGGCTGACGGTTTAATAGTCCAACTGACAACTCCAAATGTGTGGTTGTAGAAGCCATTTACTTCAGACGCCAGTGTTAATTTGTTTGCTCTTTCATTGATACCAGATATGTCAATGTTATAAAGTCATTTAATACCAGTAGTCCAGAGTAATAAATTGGTGGTTGACGGTTTAATAGTCCAACTCACAACTCCAGGCAACTGTGTGGTCGTAGAAGCCATTTACTTGAGACGCCACTGTTAATTTGTTTGCTCCAGCTTCATTAATACCAGATATATCAATTAATGTTATAAGTCATTTAATGCCAGAGTAATAAATTGGTGGTTGGTGCTGCAATGGTCCAACTCATAACGTCAACAGCATATCAATACTGCTGAGGCTTTTCACGATTCTACCAGATGTACTTACTTTGCTTTAATGACACGACTGATGTTCTGTAGAGTAACCGATTGCAAACAGAACATATATAATAAGGGCCTTCTTTTATTTTACTGCAAAACCTAGAAATATAATCATCCAAGTCATGTAAATCCATTGATAATTTACATTTTTTTAATTTATAGTTTTTTGTTTTAATTAGAACAACTTTCTTTTCCACAGGGTCCATTGATTTATATTTTTTTGTTTTTGTTTCAAGTAGATGTTTTTTTTTCATCGGATCCATAATTTTGTAGTCTAAAGCAGCTTTCTCAAGCATCAATTTTTTCTTAGCAGGTTCCAAATTTGCATATTTTTCACTTTCTTTGTCAGTACATAACCTTTTTTGTGTTGTAGACTTATGCTTTCTTACAACTTTTTGCCTCTCTGATTTTGTTAGTTGACATGAACATGACAAAAATTGAATAGTGTATTGTATTTCTTCACATTTAAGTTTTTCTGTGACAATATGGCAAAATTTATTAATGAGAAAATCTGTATCATCAAATCGTTCAAATAAATTAATTGTTTGCATTTCATTGCATGCCACCAAGAAATACTTTATTTGCCTTTTATTATGTTGAAAAATGCAAGATAAGCAATAGTTTGGAAGCCACAACAAAAACCCAGTATTTTCTGAAGTATTATCTAATATTAAACTCTTAAGGGCCAGTTTACTAGAAACAGAATGGGTAATCAAGGTGTCCTGGTGCATTGAATGAAATACTGCCTCAACATCAGCACCACATATATTTATAACATGTGGCATATAATCACATGTATATTTCTTTCCATCATTCAAGGCTTCCTGGTATAATAACTTGGCATATTCCGCAACAGCACTCAGTGTCTGATCATGCCAGTAACTACATGCCATAACAGTAGAAAAACTAATAGAATAATAGCACAATATTGCACAATATTGTTCAAAATCAAAATTATCATGATTAAGTGTCTGATTTTTACATGTTGAAGAACAGCAACTTGAATTTGATTCAGATGTGTTGGTATGCATATTTGTAGCTTTTATAAATTGTGCAATAGTAATTTTAATGCCTTTCAGCTCGAATAAGACATCAGGTTTGTGTAGATTTTTTAAATATTCCACCAAGTCGATAACTGAATTTACTTCCAACAATACACATGTTCCACGAGGGTGGGCCATACCAAATGAATCTCTTGCATGTGAATCAAATATTTTTAGTAAACCATTTGAAATAACAAAAATAGATACAGTATTACATGCAATTGTTAACAGAAATGAATTATAACTCTCTTGTATCAAACCTTGTAATGCACATTCTAAGGGCATGACATATGGGATGTTTTCATTCAAAGTAGTTGTATGGAGTCTACCAGAGTAACTTTCACTAAACTCAAGTTGATAATTTGTGTTTAGGACTGTAACCATACTGGGTAATTCAGTTAGTAATAAATAAGATTGCCTTGATAATCTTGACAATGCAGAATATAATTCATTACCAATATCCATAATTTGAATCAGGTCTCTTGAGTCAGTTATTGACTTGTTATTGTTATATATCAAAGCACACAAACTCATAGCTACACATTGTTGTCCTGCATTTGGACCAAATACATCAACATCACCTTGACTATAAGGTGCATGGATAGTTTTACTAGGATCAATAAAAGTAGGACCAGGGTTCTTTTCAATGTCTCTACTAAGTTTAAACTTGCAACAATTCACCCTGTGGTTTAAGTTTTTGTAAGTACAGGTACATGTAGCTGATTCTATTAAGTAATTTGGGTGTAGTGTTTTTGTAAATGCCTTGTACCGCTCTTTATTATTTTTAAGAAATACAGAAGTATTCGGTGCAGCTTTTTGTTTTCTACGTCGTTTTGATGATATTTCACGCAAACCCTTTGCTTTTTTATTAACTTGGCGTAAATACCTTACTCGATTGCTCAGCAGCTTTTTCCGTTCATGGCTAAATGCATAAAGTAAACGATGGATACGAGAAGACCTGGGTACATTTCTTTTAATGTGCTTGCGAACAAGTTTACGTATTTTTCTACTTTTATTCAAAAGGCGAGCGAGTCTTTTAGCTGGGATTCTACTTGGCTCTCGATCACGTCGAGCAACATGGCGGTTATATTTTACTTCAATCACAATAAATTTAGCATAGCGAGATCTACATTCCTTTGTGTTTACGGTCTTTGACTTTACTGATAACTGGGACCTTTTTACATTCTCATATACAGGTACAATGTCAAGTGAAACAGGGTTATTCGATAGTAACATGCTTTCTGAATTATTTGGCAAAACCATGTGTGACTGTTCATGGAGAAAAGACACTGTCTCTCTCACAAGTGTCACTTGATGAAACATCACATCGACTTTATTTTGCACGACATTTGTAACACAATATAAAACAATACAGGCGAAAATAAAACAAATCATAAATATTAATAAAGTTACCTCGTATAATTTCCATACAGCGTTCATATAAGTGATGTAACATCGAGTCTCTTTGGGTATTAATATCAACACAGCATGTTTACCTGTCACTTGCAACTTGGCTTTATCAAGTAACTTCTTTGTGCTTCTATTCACATGGTTTGAGCAATTCAATGACACACATAACGTTGTATTCAAGTTTATATTCGTTTTTAGTTTTGTAAGTTTGGTATTCATAGTAAGATTGGCATTCATAGTAAGACTGGTATTCATAGTAAGACTGGCATTCATAGTAAGACTGGCATTCATAGTAAGACTGGCTTTCATAGTAAGACTGGCTTTCATAGTAAGACTGGCTAGTTTCATAGTAAGACTGGTTTGATCGCGGACCAACCCGTTTCGAAATCGCTCGGCATCTTTTAGAGTAGGTCTACCGCGATCGGCGTGTGCGATTGTAAACATTGTGAGCGTAGTCAAGAAGAAGATACTTCCCAGCCACATAACTGACTTTAAACACTTCCAAGCACGCAGCTGACCAAATTAAACACTTCGACTTCGCTTCGAACCACTTCGCTTCGAACCACTCGATCGAAAAGAAGGAAAGCACGTGTGACATCATAGATATATCACATGCCTGCAGTTTCGCAAAGCCTGTTGGGGCCATTTCGCGACAGAAAAAAAACCCAGACCGAAACCTAGACTCGTTCTACCACAGGTAGCCCGAGTAATAAACCAATACAAACATTAGCAAAAAATTGGAATATATATAATACACCAGTGTGTTTAAAACAACTGTTGTATAAATTATTTCAATCGTCGTTTTTTTAAACTCCACTCCACACGTTACAACCTGGCCACTCAGTTTCGCACAAATATATTTTTCAAAATCTGACAGTTTAAAATATTATCATGCTTTTCCTTGGACTTAAAGTAGCAATAGTGAAAAATGCCAAAATATAAAAATAGAATTATTTTAATTTTGTAACAAATAAGACATTTTCTATCAATGCGAAAAAATTCGAATTGAAATATGCGAAAACGTCAAAAATAAGATTTTTGCGAGACAATGACTTAATACATTTACTATATTAATTCACCAAAATGGCGTTTTGAAAACTTACAACTTTGCAAAGTTTTAGTATTTTTTGCTAAAGTTTTGGTGCAAACTACAAATCCTAATGCAAAAACGTGTCAGCGATTTTTATTTTTGTTTATTTCATCGCGTTTTGAATTTAGAAAATGTTAATTATGTTGTGACTACGTTACATCATTAGAAAAAGCTGAACAAATATAAATTGCATGCCAAAATCACCGACACACTTTTGTGGCAACTCACAAAAATCTCAGCAAAAAATGTTACTTCAATAAAAAATAAAATATTTTTAAATGAAAAGTATTATTCTTGTCAATCCTTTAATTGTCGGACTATATCGTCTGATTTATTAATCCGATAGAGCTTTTGAAATATTAGTAACCAATTTTACCCCGCTATGGCTTAAAATGACCATCAGAATCCCCTCTTTACAATAATGCCTTATCATGCCTATTACATGTAGTATTTCAGTCCCGAAGTTGATAAATTCAAGATGGCGGATAAGCGAAGCCACGGCGAAAATGTTGCTTTTTGTCAAGGCTAAAATATGCAAATGAGTGCACTAAAAGAGACAGATCTAGAATTAGTACTTACCACCTAAAGTAAGCTCAAGCAGTTTTTCATTATAATTATATGATAGAATAAAAGTGAGGTAGTTGTACTTGAAAATGCGCCTATCAATGTTAAGCCCGAGGGAGCAGGGGGTGGGCAAACAGGGGGTATTTGACTAACATTGCTGTTTCGACAGTGAGGATTTTGATGTCGCAAGATCACCCCGGGGTGTGGATATTTGAAATGGTCAGACCCCGGCTGGGGCAGTATTGACAGACATACAAAAGCATGGGAACGAGTTAATTCGATTGCCAGATGCATGGTTTCTTTGGAAGTAGTCTCCTTCGCAGACCTTCTTATGGCTTACGTTTATTCCCCCAACCAAGGTCTGCTGAAACGAGCCACACATTCCATTCCCTTAATCCGACCAATCACAGCGAACTTTCTAGATTCTGGAAAACTGACCTCCGACCTTCAGACTTGAGGTGGCCGTTTTAACCAATATTTCGAAGACTATTGCTTATAGTTTAGTAAATTAAACATTTTGCGTAAATAGAATCAATAAGATGATGTTGTAACTGTGAATCGTGATATAAATACATGTACATGAAATAAAGTTAAAAGCAGGGGGGGTGGCAGAGGGAGCTACAGCCCTCTTGTCAGGGAGCTCTAGCCCCCCCCCCCCCCCCTATCCGGGAAAATTTACTGATTTGTCGGGGAATGATCTGGAAGAAAAATTGTATTTTTAACAATTGGCAAATAACGTTTTAACTGATTAAGCCAGACAAGTCTGTAATTTAATAGTGAAATAAAACTCCTTTAGAAACACAGGTACGGTGTATATATTGTGTAGAAGCCAACAGTATTAATAATTACAACACACAAAATTCCATTTTCTGTATTGAACGAAAATGGCAAAGGTTAATGACCACACCAGGTGTTCAACAAATTTTTCTTTATTGATAGCATGAAAATAGATGCTGTAGCTTGTCGGTTATTGCGATAATTTTACACGGAGAAGATGGAAAAAGCTATTCTAGATGTTCATATTTTGAAAATTTTCCGGGGGGATGCCCCTGGACCCCCCATACTAGCCCCCCTGTCGGGGACCTTAGCCCACTGATCTATATAAGAGACTGGATAGAGCATCTGTTGTCTGAAATTGAAGTCGGAAGTGGTCGGAATTCGGCAACAGCCGCCATGTTGGATGGCCCCACTTTCGCTATATTTTACTGTTGCACAATTATAGTTTTCGTATATTAAGGCATTTTTCTCCTTCGGGTTCGGACAAACTTTTTTATCACGAGGAAGAAAGGACACGTGAACCATTTGGAGAGAAAAATTGTAGTTGTTTAGCCCCAAAATGTGCGGAAAAAACGGAATTTGCGAGTTCGATGGAGCGAACTCCCAGGCCGTTCTCATTCAGAATTTACTCAGAATATGGAAATACTGCTAAAGGGCTGAATGAATTCGGGAAATTTGATCACCTGAACAAGCTACACTACGAACAACTGCTGTGGTGGTATATTATCATAAGCCAAAAGACCAGAATCAAACAATTAAATTTAAATTAATTTAAGAATGCTGTTATGTTTTTTACTACCTGATGGGCCCACTGTATAGATCAGTGGATGTGCCTAGTTGAACAATATATTTTCACTCACAGAAAACTCGGGGTAATGATTCTAATAAGTTATCCTGGCATTCAGAGGATTAATCAGAATGAGTTTATTATTTTCTATGAGATAGGGTTATCTAATTTGGGCAATTGGGCCTACATTTGCCAACAACTAAATATCTTGAATAAATTTTACAATATAATTAGTTTTGTAACTACACCTTTGCCAAGATGCTTTTTTTTTAGCCAGTTTGCAAAATTATGTTATCCACCATATCGTTGTGAAGTTTAACATATATATTAGCTTGATTTGTTTTGGCGTTTAATATAACATCAAACACTGGCCTTGTTGATCAATAGTACACACTGATAGTACAGTATTAGTTCTGCCACAGTTTTCATAACATACAGAAGCCAGAGAACAGATTAAATTTTTAAAATTTATCATTATATAGTACATTTATACAGAATCAAACTACACAAGACAAAATACACTCATGAATTGTAAAAATTTTCTTTAATCAAATCATTGACAAAGTTTGAAAACTATAAATGACACAGTTCAATTATATTCTGTATTAAGTTATCATGTTGCTTCACCTTTAAGTTCTTCCTTCATTGTTGTTTCATTTTAAACTACCTACAACATAACATACAAATATCACATTCAATTTTACAGATACTCACAAACAATTTTTTCATCAAAATGACAGGGAGAAAAATAGCTCAGCTGTTGAGAAACAATGTTGACAACTTAACACGTTATACATGACTTGGACACTGAGCATGGAGTAACTTAAAACAAACTGGCTCGTTCTTGTTATAATGCATGCTACAGTTACTTCTATGGAGGGCACCAAAGATAAATATTACAAACTTTAGAGTATTAACATGCTCCTATGTTGCCAAAGAAATATGCTGCTTGTCGAAATCTATACTCACAACTCTACAAGCCAATCCACTATCTTCTGTCCCATAATTTTACACGTCCTTCGGCTTTTTATCAGTATTATCACACATTTGTATCCTACAAATCAGTTTATTAACCACCGGCCGTTTGCAATGTTGGGTTTGCCGTTTTCTTAGTAAATCACCCTTCGGGAGCTCTGCGTCCCCTTCGAAATTTCGTCAAAATATCAACTTATTTACTTACGATTCAGTTTCCCTTCACGTTCTTAGGTCCTCCATAGTTCCATGATGTGTCCCGTTGCTTGAAATACTAAAATGGACTTGTGTTGTTCGTCTATTTCGTGATTATATGCGAAAACAACGAATTCACAACAGTAAAATATAGCAACTCACTCCTCATGCGGGGGGCGTAACTTCCGGCTTCAATTTCTGGAGGCGCTCAGATAATAGATGCTCTATCCAGTCTCTTATATAGATCAGTGCCTTAGCCCCTGTGTCGGGGAATTTCTGGCACCTCAATGGGGGTGGGGGCGTCTCGTTACCGCTCTCCACAACTGTCTGTTATCAACCATCTTCAGTCACGTCCTTCAGATCAACCACTTTTCTGTCATCCCTAACGTAGTCCATCCATCTCTTTCGTGGCCGCCCTCGTTTCCATTTCCGTTTTCCTGTGTTTCCGTGCGCTCAGATGCATATCTGACAAACTCATTCTCTTCCCTTCTCTTCACGTGGTCAAACCATCTCAGTCGGCTCTCTCGAATCTTCTCTCTCAGCTCGGTTACGCCCGTCATTTCTCATTCTGTCTTGTCTTGTTACGCAGTGGCGTAGCCAAGGCCCGGGAGTCAGCTATATCACGAACATGGGCGTTTTCCAAAACGTATGTATACTGTTTTTGCACATTATATATTTTGTAAATAAACTGACAGTGAAACTTTTAAGCAACTCGTAAAGTTCATCGACTCTACCGTCGATTAACCTTTTTGCGGATCTTAAGGTGAGTTGCATATAATAGTTCCCATTGTTTTTAGTGCAAAGTTTCCAGAAACTTTGCAGTATTGTGATGAGTACGATACATACATAGATAGTGTAAACTTCCCGGGGGAGGGGAGGAGGGGATAAACTTACCAGTAAACTTACCAGGTTTAACGACATACATACTTGTCGTAGTTGAAAGGCTAAAACCAATCCGAATGTGAAACATTAGTATTAGTCTTTCATATACGAAAAATATTTATGTCGCTTAAAGCTCGTAAGCCTAAAGAGCGATAACAGACAGGTTTGTACCTTATCTATGGGTATTTCTTGAAAGACGTGTGAAATCCTGGGGCATACTAGCCCCCCCCCCCAGTCTGGATAGGGTTAATATATCGAGAATGGAACAAGTTTCCCCCCGGAATATATTACAATGGCAATGCGCACGCGTGGTTTTGTTTGCGACTGGCGAATACAACAATGGTGGAGAAACGCAAAGGAGCGATCGATCAATCTTCTTCTCGAAACAACGTGACTATCTAGGCTTAGCTGCATGGCTAATTAAATATGGTCTGGACAAAAGGATTTATTGTCTGCCTAGTGGAAGGTGCGAATAAATATTAAAAGCTTTATATTTGGCATGTTGACGATGTTGTGAAGTCGGTTTGTAGAGTGTTGTTGGTTGGTGTCTTATATTTTACACAAGTGGCGCTCGAGCAGTTTTGCACCTCAGCTCAATAACAAATTCTGTATACTGGAGATTGTGGACTGTCTTCGCATTTTGATTTGGCGTTCAATAAACAACTGCACGAAGAACCCTGGTCGTATATTAAACATGAATGTTTAAAATATTCTATAAAATCGTTCTACATGTATCTGTACCTGAGTGAACTTAGCGCGTGATTGGCGAGACGATTCGCAAGGCTTCATAACGCGAAGCTAGCAAAATAATCATCAGACGATCGTAAATACACAACAGTAATTTGTAAAAGCAACAAAACTTTATGTATCTTTACATCCACTTGGCAGATTTTAGTCCATTTTGATCTGGATCGACTGGACGACACACGATACGTATTAGTATCGGAATTCTTGTGATGCGCCTGGCTTTTTATGCAAAAATTTCGAGGAGTTCAAAAAGATCTTGATGTTATTAAACAGACCAGAAAACAATAGCGAAGGGCACAAAAGATGTCAGTATTCATGCAGTGGCGGATACAGGATTTTTACAAGGGGGGTGACTATAAGGTGCTCAGTTGTTTCTTTCAGAATATTTAACAAGGGCGCGCGGGGGGAGGGGGGGGGGGGGACAAAACAGGCAATACTTACTACGTGGGGGCAGGGTGGTGCCATGGGGATATGTTTTATACTTTTATGTTCCAAAATCACTATGTATATTCAGATTTCAGATTGAGATTGTATACAATACGTCTATATAATCGTGATTCTTACTGTTTTAAAATTGGGGTTTCAAATTTACAAGATATTAATTAGCGTATCATGATGTCCAATCTTGTTGCAAAGGAGAGGCCATAGCTACGGCCTGTATCAATAAGCATTGTTATACAATATAATTTATGCACGTTTTACACACGAGTAACTGTTGTGATTTGTATAAACAGCTGCTAGTGTATCGCTGTATAATCCTGTATTGGTTGGGACAGGGAAGGGGGGGTGGGGGGGGGGGGGTGGGGTGACTAGTCACCCAGTCACCCCCCACCCCACCCCACCCACCCACCCACCCCTATTTAGAAATAGGCTGGCAGGCTGCGGGGCTGGCAGCTCTGTCCGTACACGTGGCAAAAATTGCTATTATCTTTGACTAGAAACTTTGCACTATCCTTCGGATCTAGTTCTATATGCTATATAGCTGTAACGTATGGTCCACAATGAATGTTCCTTCGGCATAGCTTTTACGCGAGAAAATAATTTAAAAATCTGCTATAACAGCACCAACTAAAGACACTGAATCTATCTTGCAGCTGAAAACACGAGAATAGTGCCCACAAAATGCAGGAATCGAAATGCCCTTTCAGAGATTGAAGAATTCAAAAATTTTCCGGACCCCCCTTCTATAAACCGCTACACAGGCCCGGTTGTCACAATTTCTCTGGCTATATGTCACTGTTGTTACACCTCTGATCACCCGCAAGCATTGCATTTCCGCCACTTCCAGTTCAAAATAAGATCAAATAAATAAACAAAACCCAAAATGGTGGCATAAAATACAAGAATAAAAACGTCATTTCTCGAGTACGAGAGAAGTTATCGTAAAGCAATTTACGTTTTCAAGCATAACATTTACGAGACATTTATTTTAAAAGTATAATTCACTTTTTGACTGAAGTTCCCCTTCGAACCGTTGCAAAGTTGTAACTTTTTAAAATCAGTAATTTGCCTCGCAAAAATTTTATTTTTGTAAAAAAATATTCGAACTTGATTTTTAGCAATGATAGAAAATGATATATTTGTTACAATATTAAAATCTTTTTTTAAGCCCGGCATACACTAGAGAAAATTTCCGAAACAAGTTACCGAAACACGGTTTCAGAAACAAAAGTCCCCAGTGTATGTTGAAAAGTTTCGGAAACTTTGTTTCAGAAACCAAGTTTCCCTGATTAGAGCACTGTTCTATTTTTTGAAACAAGTTTCGGAAACAATTTCGAAAACGTGTTTTGGAAACTTGTTTCAGTGTATTCCAGGCTTTATATATATATATATATATATTGGCGGCATTTGTCCACTATTGCTACCTTAATACACTCAGAGATTTTTCCACAGTTATGCACAATTTAGTCATCTGGTAATGATTTCTTAATCCAGAACCTTTGATTTAGTTCTTTCTTCGTTGTCTTCTTCATTCAACTTTGTATATTCAACTCCTTCGCCAATATTTTTTGTAAAATCTGGATTCTGCTTGCTGTGCTTTACTCCATATAATAAATAGATCAACATTCCTTAAAATTTAAAAAAACCCTGCATGTCAGTATAATAGACTGTATTGTGTGGTGTGGTTTAGTGTGGTGTGGTGTGGTGTGGTGTGGTGTGGTGTGGTGTGGTGTGGTGTGGTGTGGTGTGGTGTGGTGTGGTGAGAGCAACTCAATAGTGCAAAGCAATGCAGGGTTAAGCAGTAGTGCGATGCAAAGCAGTGCATTCGAAAGCAAAACAGTGCAGTGTAGAGCAGAACAACGCAGTGAAAAGCAGAGCGATGGAAAGCAGAGCAGGAGTAAAGCAGAGCGTGAAGAAACGAGCAGTGCAGTAGACAACACAGCAGAAAAGTGGAGAACAGAGCAGAGGATGGAAATGGAAAACCGGCAGTACAATAGAAAGCAGAGCAGCGGAGAACAGAGTAGAGGAGTGGAGAACAGAGCAGTACAATAGAAAGCAGAGCAGTCAGGAACAGAGTAGAGCAGTGGAGTGGAGTGGAGTGGAGTGGAGAACAGAGCAGTGGAGAACAGAGAAGTGAAGAGAGGAGCTGTAGAGAGCAGTGGAGTGGAAAGCAGTGGGGTGCATGGGAATGGAAGGCAAAGGCGGTAGAGAACAGAGTCATGGAGATCTAGCAGAGCAGTGGAGAACAGTGGAGTGGAGAACAGAGCAATGGAGAGCAGAGAAGTGAAAAACAGCAGTGTAATAGACTGGAGGGAAGAGCAGTACAGTGAGAAACAGAGAAATGCAGTACAAAGCAGAGCAGAGGATAACAGTGAAGAGCTGTGGAGTGGAGAACAGAGCAGTAGAAGATAGAGCAGTGGAGTGAATAGCAGAGCAGTACAATGGAAGGCAGAGCAGTGGAGAACAGAGTAGAGAACAGCAGTGCAATGGAAAGCAGAGTAGTCAAGAACAGAGTAGAGTAGAGTAGAGTAGATAGATAGATAGATAGATAGATAGATAGATATGGCTTTATTTCAGTACGGTAATTACATCAGTTGTATCTTACTGCTTTACATGTAAGCCGTACGTCTATTTTATAAAAAACAAACAAAAACTAGACTAATTTACACTTTTTTTCCAATTTTAAATTATCACGAATATATAAAATAAATACAATAAAAAGATGGAATGAGTACAGTTTTAGCCTACTCTAGCAAAGTCGAAGGTGAGTCTGTGCATAGGTTTACGAGTTTTTTCTTGAAGAGCTTCAAGTTAGAGGCATTTCTAATATCTTTAGGAACCCTGTTCCAAAGTTTCGCCCCATCATATCGAAAGCTTCTTTTCATGTATTCAGTTCTGGGTTTAGGTAAGGATAAATTGATTTCACAATTTCTTAATTTATAAGATTGTGAGAAGTTTCTTTTGATAAATATGTCACATAGATATGCTGGTGTCAAGTTATTCAAGTAGTAGTAGAGTAGAGTAGGGTAGAGTAGAGTAGAGTAGAGTAGAGTAGAGTAGAGTAGAGTAGAGTAGAGTAGAGTAGAGTAGAGTAGAGTAGAGTAGAGTAGAGTAGAGTAGAGTAGAGTAGAGTAGAGTAGAGTAGAGTAGAGTAGAGTAGAGTAGAGTAGAGTAGAGTAGAGTAGAGTAGAGTAGAGTAGAGTAGAGTAGAGTAGAGTAGAGTAGAGTAGAGTAGAGTAGAGTAGAGTAGAGTAGAGTAGAGTAGAGTAGAGTAGAGTAGAGTAGAGTAGAGTAGAGTAGAGTAGAGTAGAGTAGAGTAGAGTAGAGTAGAGTAGAGTAGAGTAGAGTAGAGTAGAGTAGAGTAGAGTAGAGTAGAGTAGAGTAGAGTAGAGTAGAGTAGAGTAGAGTAGAGTAGAGTAGAGTAGAGTAGAGTAGAGTAGAGTAGAGTAGAGTAGAGTAGAGTAGAGTAGAGTAGAGTAGAGTAGAGTAGAGTAGAGTAGAGTAGAGTAGAGTAGAGTAGAGTAGAGTAGAGTAGAGTAGAGTAGAGTAGAGTAGAGTAGAGTAGAGTAGAGTAGAGTAGAGAGAGAGTAGAGTAGAGTAGAGTAGAGTAGAGTAGAGTAGAGTAGAGTAGAGTAGAGTAGAGTAGAGTAGAGTAGAGTAGAGTAGAGTAGAGTAGAGTAGAGTAGAGTAGAGTAGAGTAGAGTAGAGTAGAGTAGAGTAGAGTAGAGTAGAGTAGAGTAGAGTAGAGTAGAGTAGAGTAGAGTAGAGTAGAGTAGAGTAGAGTAGAGTAGAGTAGAGTAGAGTAGAGTAGAGTAGAGTAGAGTAGAGTAGAGTAGAGTAGAGTAGAGTAGAGTAGAGTAGAGTAGAGTAGAGTAGAGTAGAGTAGAGTAGAGTAGAGTAGAGAGTAGAGTAGAGTAGAGTAGAGTAGAGTAGAGTAGAGTAGAGTAGAGTAGAGTAGAGTAGAGTAGGAGAGTAGAGTAGAGTAGAGTAGAGTAGAGTAGAGTAGAGTAGAGTAGAGTAGAGTAGAGTAGAGTAGAGTAGAGTAGAGTAGAGTAGAGTAGAGTAGAGTAGAGTAGAGTAGAGTAGAGTAGAGTAGAGTAGAGTAGAGTAGAGTAGAGTAGAAAACAGAGCAATACAATGGAAAACAGAACAGTGTAAGGGAGGAGCAGTAGAGAGCAGTGAAGTGGAAAGCAGTGGAGAGTAGGAAGACTGGAGGGAAGAGCAGTACAGTGAGAAACAAGAAATGCAGTGCAAAGCAGAGCAGAGGATAACAGTGAAGAGCTGTGGAGTGGAGAACAGAGCAGTAGAAGATAGAGCAGTGGAGTGAATAGCAGAGCAGTACAATGGAAGGCAGAGCAGTGGAGAACAGAGTAGAGAACAGCAGTGCAATGGAAAGCAGAGTAGTCAAGAACAGAGTAGAGTAGAGTAGAGTAGATAGATAGATAGATAGATAGATAGATAGATATGGCTTTATTTCAGTACGGTAATTACATCAGTTGTATCTTACTGCTTTACATGTAAGCCGTACGTCTATTTTATAAAAAACAAACAAAAACTAGACTAATTTACACTTTTTTTCCAATTTTAAATTATCACGAATATATAAAATAAATACAATAAAAAGATGGAATGAGTACAGTTTTAGCCTACTCTAGCAAAGTCGAAGGTGAGTCTGTGCATAGGTTTACGAGTTTTTTCTTGAAGAGCTTCAAGTTAGAGGCATTTCTAATATCTTTAGGAACCCTGTTCCAAAGTTTCGCCCCATCATATCGAAAGCTTCTTTTCATGTATTCAGTTCTGGGTTTAGGTAAGGATAAATTGATTTCACAATTTCTTAATTTATAAGATTGTGAGAAGTTTCTTTTGATAAATATGTCACATAGATATGCTGGTGTCAAGTTATTCAAGTAGTAGTAGAGTAGAGTAGGGTAGAGTAGAGTAGAGTAGAGTAGAGTAGAGTAGAGTAGAGTAGAGTAGAGTAGAGTAGAGTAGAGTAGAGTAGAGTAGAGTAGAGTAGAGTAGAGTAGAGTAGAGTAGAGTAGAGTAGAGTAGAGTAGAGTAGAGTAGAGTAGAGTAGAGTAGAGTAGAGTAGAGTAGAGTAGAGTAGAGTAGAGTAGAGTAGAGTAGAGTAGAGTAGAGTAGAGTAGAGTAGAGTAGAGTAGAGTAGAGTAGAGTAGAGTAGAGTAGAGTAGAGTAGAGTAGAGTAGAGTAGAGTAGAGTAGAGTAGAGTAGAGTAGAGTAGAGTAGAGTAGAGTAGAGTAGAGTAGAGTAGAGTAGAGTAGAGTAGAGTAGAGTAGAGTAGAGTAGAGTAGGAGTAGAGTAGAGTAGAGTAGAGTAGAGTAGAGTAGAGTAGAGTAGAGTAGAGTAGAGTAGAGTAGAGTAGAGTAGAGTAGAGTAGAGTAGAGTAGAGTAGAGTAGAGTAGAGTAGAGTAGAGTAGAGTAGAGTAGAGTAGAGTAGAGTAGAGTAGAGTAGAGTAGAGTAGAGTAGAGTAGAGTAGAGTAGAGTAGAGTAGAGTAGAGTAGAGTAGAGTAGAGTAGAGTAGAGTAGAGTAGAGTAGAGTAGAGTAGAGTAGAGTAGAGTAGAGTAGAGTAGAGTAGAGTAGAGTAGAGTAGAGTAGAGTAGAGTAGAGTAGAGTAGAGTAGAGTAGAGTAGAGTAGAGTAGAGTAGAGTAGAGTAGAGTAGAGTAGAGTAGAGTAGAGTAGAGTAGAGTAGAGTAGAGTAGAGTAGAGAGTAGAGTAGAGTAGAGTAGAGTAGAGTAGAGTAGAGTAGAGTAGAGTAGAGTAGAGAGAGTAGAGTAGAGTAGAGTAGAGTAGAGTAGAGTAGAGTAGAGTAGAGTAGAGTAGAGTAGAGTAGAGTAGAGTAGAGTAGAGTAGAGTAGAGTAGAGTAGAGTAGAGTAGAGTAGAGTAGAGTAGAGTAGAGTAGAGTAGAGTAGAGTAGAAAACAGAGCAATACAATGGAAAACAGAACAGTGTAAGGGAGGAGCAGTAGAGAGCAGTGAAGTGGAAAGCAGTGGAGAGTAGGAAGACTGGAGGGAAGAGCAGTACAGTGAGAAACAAGAAATGCAGTGCAAAGCAGAGCAGAGGATAACAGTGAAGAGCTGTGGAGTGGAGAACAGAGCAGTAGAAGATAGAGCAGTGGAGTGAATAGCAGAGCAGTACAATGGAAGGCAGAGCAGTGGAGAACAGAGTAGAGAACAGCAGTGCAATGGAAAGCAGAGTAGTCAAGAACAGAGTAGAGTAGAGTAGAGTAGATAGATAGATAGATAGATAGATAGATAGATATGGCTTTATTTCAGTACGGTAATTACATCAGTTGTATCTTACTGCTTTACATGTAAGCCGTACGTCTATTTTATAAAAAACAAACAAAAACTAGACTAATTTACACTTTTTTTCCAATTTTAAATTATCACGAATATATAAAATAAATACAATAAAAAGATGGAATGAGTACAGTTTTAGCCTACTCTAGCAAAGTCGAAGGTGAGTCTGTGCATAGGTTTACGAGTTTTTTCTTGAAGAGCTTCAAGTTAGAGGCATTTCTAATATCTTTAGGAACCCTGTTCCAAAGTTTCGCCCCATCATATCGAAAGCTTCTTTTCATGTATTCAGTTCTGGGTTTAGGTAAGGATAAATTGATTTCACAATTTCTTAATTTATAAGATTGTGAGAAGTTTCTTTTGATAAATATGTCACATAGATATGCTGGTGTCAAGTTATTCAAGTAGTAGTAGAGTAGAGTAGGGTAGAGTAGAGTAGAGTAGAGTAGAGTAGAGTAGAGTAGAGTAGAGTAGAGTAGAGTAGAGTAGAGTAGAGTAGAGTAGAGTAGAGTAGAGTAGAGTAGAGTAGAGTAGAGTAGAGTAGAGTAGAGTAGAGTAGAGTAGAGTAGAGTAGAGTAGAGTAGAGTAGAGTAGAGTAGAGTAGAGTAGAGTAGAGTAGAGTAGAGTAGAGTAGAGTAGAGTAGAGTAGAGTAGAGTAGAGTAGAGTAGAGTAGAGTAGAGTAGAGTAGAGTAGAGTAGAGTAGAGTAGAGTAGAGTAGAGTAGAGAGTAGAGTAGAGTAGAGTAGAGTAGAGTAGAGTAGAGTAGAGTAGAGTAGAGTAGAGTAGAGTAGAGTAGAGTAGAGTAGAGTAGAGTAGAGTAGAGTAGAGTAGAGTAGAGTAGAGTAGAGTAGAGTAGAGTAGAGTAGAGTAGAGTAGAGTAGAGTAGAGTAGAGTAGAGTAGAGTAGAGTAGAGTAGAGTAGAGTAGAGTAGAGTAGAGTAGAGTAGAGTAGAGTAGAGTAGAGTAGAGTAGAGTAGAGTAGAGTAGAGTAGAGTAGAGTAGAGTAGAGTAGAGTAGAGTAGAGTAGAGTAGAGTAGAGTAGAGTAGAGTAGAGTAGAGTAGAGTAGAGTAGAGTAGAGTAGAGTAGAGTAGAGTAGAGTAGAGTAGAGTAGAGTAGAGTAGAGTAGAGTAGAGTAGAGTAGAGTAGAGTAGAGTAGAGTAGAGTAGAGTAGAGTAGAGTAGAGTAGAGTAGAGTAGAGTAGAGTAGAGTAGAGTAGAGTAGAGTAGAGTAGAGTAGAGTAGAGTAGAGTAGAGTAGGGTAGAGTAGAGTAGAGTAGAGTAGAGTAGAGTAGAGTAGAGTAGAGTAGAGTAGAGTAGAGTAGAGTAGAGTAGAGTAGAGTAGAGTAGAGTAGAGTAGAGTAGAGTAGAGTAGAGTAGAGTAGAGTAGAGTAGAAAACAGAGCAATACAATGGAAAACAGAACAGTGTAAGGGAGGAGCAGTAGAGAGCAGTGAAGTGGAAAGCAGTGGAGAGTAGGAAGACTGGAGGGAAGAGCAGTACAGTGAGAAACAAGAAATGCAGTGCAAAGCAGAGCAGAGGATAACAGTGAAGAGCAGAGCAGTAGAGAATAGAGCAGTGGAGTAGAGAGCAGAGCAGTAGAGTGGAGCGCAAATATGTACAGTACAGTACAGTACAATACAGTAAAGTACAGTACAGTACAGTACAGTACAGTACAACAGTGCAGTGCAGTGCAGTGCAGTGCAGTGCAGTGCAGTGCAGTGCAGTGCAGTGCAGTGCAGTGCAGTGCAGTGCAGTGCAGTATAGTAGAGTACAGTACTGTACAGTATTGTACTGTGCAGTTGTTGTCGTCGTGATTCACTAATTACACTAACATTGTACCGATAGGCACTTACCTATTACCATCCACACACTAAACCGTATCCAGGTATAATGAGACAACATCAGTATGAGATAAATATTCATGAACACGGACAGAAGAGGAACCAGAGGCACAAGGCGAACTTTAAAAGGTAACTCGCTCTTTGATTGCGGCTGAGAAGCAATTATTTGAACGACAAACAGAATCGCTACGACTAAAAACACTCCAATGATGCTAAAACTTGGATGCATCCACGTAAAAGAATTCAATCCATAAATTAAACAGCCTAACAGTGTTATTGAAAGAACAACAAATACAAATGATGCTATCTTTACTGTAGAATACGTTTCTTGCGTTGGTTCGGTTTGTTGCCATCCTATTACTTTGTGATAGAATCGTGTCCATGGATTGAGTGTTGGAGTATCATTTTGGTTTGATATATTATCTGATTTGTCTCCATTCGCCTGGCGTCCATTGTTTGTTTTCTCTGGAAATTTGTTGTCGTCGCGGACTTCAGAGTTTTTTGAAGTGTTTTCCTGAACCGTGATTTCTATGCCATCGTCTGGTTCTGCTTCCTTAGGATATTCTGAGCCATCTATTTGGATTCCGGCGTCCCCGGGTCGGTAGCGCAATAGTAGTACACACAACGCCACTATGGTGTACGCCAGCAGTGTTCCAATCGAGAGCATTTCCACGAGAGAGATTAGATCCAACAGCAACGCCAGCAGCCCCGTGATTAGGCCACCGATAATGCAAGCAACCAGAGGCGTTTCTGTTCGCTTATTGATCCAGCCAAGAAAGCTGAATATGACGCGATCGGTTGCCATGGAGTACATAATTCGCGGCAGTGGGAAAATCTGGCCGGCGATTCCAGACAGCAACGCAAACGTGGCACCCACAGCGACAAAGTATTTCCCAACGGGGAAACCTCTTTTGTCAAAGGCGGTCGCTATTGAAGAGTATGCGGTGAGTTCGTTGTAAGGTAGCATTAACGATAACGCAGCAGCAACCGCGAGATAAGCAAAGATGGAAAAAACTAAATAAAAACATAAAACAGTTACTATATATAGAGACAAGTTTGGAGAAAAAATTCGCATAGTAGCTTAAGGTTACATTAAATGATGAAAGTATATTTTTTATTATTTTGGGAAATTGGCCATTGCGCACCAAATTTTAGGCCTATATATCTCGAATTTTCAGTGGAGAAAACCAAATGGTTGCTGATTATGAAAATCTAAATTTAGTGAGAATTTATTTTAAAATTTCCTCGTCCATAACGATTTCTACACCATCGATTTTTCCACGGAATTTGCGCACAACTACACCATCGATTTTTCCACGGAATTGGCGCACGAAACTGATTTTTTTTTAAATCTCGGGTTTTACTAGTATTAGGGTTTTTTTATGAACTATTCTGTGTTAGTCGGTCACCATATGATTTTTCAATATTTTCTTGTTAAAAGTGATTTTTAGTCTCTTCGTCGTTTTAGTCAAGGCAGATCTGAAAAGAGTGCCGTGTATCTAAATCACCACAAAAAAGTATAAAACAAGCGCACACGGTTTGTGCCGATTACTATTCATGCAAGATTGAAAATATGGTATGCGTACAGGAAAATTTTTAATTAAACGGTAAATATTTTTTTAAAATTTATATAGAGTGTTTGTATATTCGTTAACTCGTTAAAAATAAGAAAAGTTTGATTGAAATGAGTACTCATCAAATTTATATTTTCACAATCAGCAATTATTTGTCCTTTTTGACTGGGAATTTGAGATACATCCCGCTAAAATTCGTCGCGCACTAATCAATCTCCCAAAACATGGTTCTCACTTGTCGCAAGAATCGTAAGAATTGGGGATTTTTTCTGTCCCCGATCGTCTGGTATTGTTACAAGAACGTGCTTCCAATGTCATCGGCGACCGTCGGCGAGCCAATCGCAGAAAACAAAAAAGTTTGGTTCTTGCGATAGTCGCCGCCGACCATCGCCGACCTGAAAAACATATGAGAACGTGCATCGGCGATCATTGGCGATAATTTTCTACAACCCAGTCCCCCTCTCATAGCGCATTCCAATTCTGGTGAGAGAGGTATTCTGCTCCTGCATTCTTTTTTCACAATATATGGGGCAACCAGTTTAATAAGATGCTCCAGCCTTTCAGAACTCATTCTTAAAAATTTAAAAAAGTACTCCCTATCGTGGAAACGTAACTCTTCGACTAATATGTGAAATTGGCTCTGCTGTTGGCGCCTCTTAAGCATTTCTCTTACCCAGAATCTTCTTTTCCGTGGCTTGTTCAATACAAGAAGGGCTCGTTTTTTCCTCAGAAGCGCGATAATTAATTGTAGTTGACAAGCAATAACTAACTTTCTGTTTAACGCCGGCATTTTGATTTTTGATGTTTTAGGCGGGAAATATGAAGCGTCATCACCGATTATCGCCGACCGATGATCGCCGACGTGATCGGCGATCATCGGCGACATATGAGAACTGGGCTTAACGTCCCAGACAGTCGTCGATCTGATCGCGGAAGCGTCGCAAGAATCGGAATCATTTCTGTTTGGAAAATGCATCCCAGACGGTCGCCAACGATCTGGGATTCTTACGAGTAGTTACGATATATGTGAACACTGAAGAACTGAAACAACAGGCGACCCAGGCAAACAGTATAGCTGTGACAATTATATGTTTACATATGAGTTTATAGACTTTATATATAAACTGAGATTTTTATCGACAAATAAAACATAAAATAAATGAAATAATGCAATAAAACCATATCTGGTGTTGTTTTCTACTACATTACTGTGTAGTTATTTCACTTACACGGTTCAGACTTGATCCCGCTTAAAATAAAGGAAAGGCTGGAGGCAGACTGGCGTTCCAGCCATGGACACGCTGCAATAATCCATCAAATTTTCGCACAAAAACAGATTGTACCACGGTTTTTCCACACAGGTCATGTCAAATGATAGTCAGACTTTCTTTTCCCACAATCCAATCGAAATTATCGGGAGTCGTTCAAGAATCAGCGTCGCGAAAAGTTCCATCGCTCGGGTTAAAACTAACGATAAACGTCCGCGGCCTCCAAAGCGGCTACAAATTGACCGTTGGAAGCTCGGTCGGACACTGGGCACTAGTTCAACCGAGGGAGAGAAATCAAGAAATTCAAATTGGACGCCCTACCTAGTATACACCACAGAATAAGATTCACGTAATATCAATCTCTTTTAATAACTATAAACAATTTGTTCATGACTGAATTTCTTGATTTCTCTCCCTGCTTGCTGATCGTTGGAAGCAGCGCCCAGTGCCCAACCGAGCTTCCAACGGTCAATTTGTAGCCGCTTTGGAGGCCGTGGACGTTTATCGTTAGTTTTAACCCGAGCGATGGAGCTTTTCGCGACACTAATTCTTGAACGACTGCCGATAATTTCGATTGGATTGCGGGAAAAGAAAGTCTGAATATCATTTGACATGACCTGTGTGGCAAAACCGTGGTACAATCTGTTTTTGTACGAAAATTTTATGGATTATTGCAGCGTGTGGATGGCTGGAACGCCAGTCGGCCTCCAGCCTTTCCTTCATTTTAAGCAGGATCAAGTCTGAATCGGGTAAGTGAAATAAAACGTGTGAATATATAACTGTCCCCGACTCTTACGATACTTATACGACAAGTGAGAACAAGGCTTTAATAACCTGGTAACGTCAAGGTATAAATATCGTAAACAATCTCGCGGTCTTCCTTCTGAGTTCCTTCAATGTTTAGAGGACCTCAGAGCGTTCGGCTGGTATTCTGAAGGTTGTGGACTATGGAGCTCAGAGTTGTCTGAGTTTAACTACTTACTACAGCTTGCACAGAAAAAACAAATTCAAGCTGTGATATTTTGCTTGTAAACCCGGTCTAACTTTGACCCGGGTGCTAGGGTAACCCTACCTCCTTGTAAACAGACCCTTAGTATCTACAAGGACGTAGCCAGGAGGGATCTCCCCTTTTGGTATAAAACAACAGACATGCAACTACAAACTGATGCATATGAATTATGTCAGGAAATAAACTGTAAACAGTGTATTCAATCTACTGAGTGTATATATTTTGAGTATCTATGTGACGTTTGCGTGTTTTGAGTATTTCATATAACGTTTTTTAACCTTTAGAGTCTGTAAAATCTTCCTCCAAAAGCCAGGAAATGGCATTTCAGCGACTCTCTATTTCAAAATTTCCTGGGGAAGCATGCCCCCGGACCCCCCTAAAAAATTATTTTGATTTCGGCTCCCCCTTTCAAAATCCTGGCTACGTGCCTGAGTATCTAACGACAACTTTCTGGCCAATTATAATCAAGGATTTGGAGAAAATGTATAAGTATAGGTATAGGTAATCATATGATAGCGAGTGCAATTAAGGATTTACACTACAAGTGATATTTGACAATTTTGCCAAAATTGCACGAGCCGTTACGTGAGTGCAATTTGGCATAATTTTCAAATATCACTTGTCGTGTAAATCCTTAATTGTACGAGCAAAATCATATGATTACTCATTTATTATATGCATGACAAAATTACGACACGTACGCTTCGTTACTCACGACTCACGCCTTTAAAAACATCTTGTTTCATTACTTGACAAGAAATATTTTCACTCTGGGTGTTCTCCGTACTCATTTCAAAATATTTACATGGAATTTTTAGTTCATAGTGTACCACAAGTCGTTGGAAATGTGAAAACTTTCCATTGCAGAATTGGCCGCCATTTTGAATTTTGTTGTCAACATCGTTCCCAGGGCCTTGGGGGCAGTACAATTAATAAAATAATTGTGCTCCTCTCAACCAATCAGAATGTAGTAATTTTGTCATGCATATAATAATAATAATAATAATAATAATAATAACAATCATTACTAGCTTACCTAAGCAACCGATAATGGCATTTGGAATAGATTTCGTTGGCGTTTGCGCCTCCTCGCCACAGCTCGCAACCACGTCGAAACCAACAAACGAATAAAAAAGAATAGCTGAACCAGCCATCGTTCCTTCAAATCCAAATGGGAAAAAATTCGACCAGTTACTAAAGTCAGCAAAGCAGAACCCAGCTATGATGATAAAGAGAATTACGACAATGTTCAAGATGAGAAAAAACCAATTAAACACGACAGATTGTTTTACCCCAAGCGCTACCACGACAACGACGGCTACGACTGCAAAAAAGGCCAAAAAATCCGGATAGTTGGCAAGCAACGGAGCGTGGATGGTCCCGATTGTCTTGGCAACGAATTCCTGAATGCGATAATTAAATAAGGCGTCGCAGAAGGAACCCCATACTCGTGCCATAGCGGCCGTTCCGACGATGTACTCCAAAATCAGATTCCAGCCGATGGTGAAGGCACACAGCTCGCCTATCGTTACATAACTGTAAATGTAGGCCGAGCCGGCTTTTGGAAATCTGGCGCCAAACTCGGCGTAGCAGAGAGCGCATAGCATCGAGGCTAGGCCGGCGATTAGGAAAGATAGTATGACCGAGGGTCCAGCTTTGAGTCGCGTTACTTCACCAGTAAGGACGTAGATGCCGGTCCCGATGGTCGAGCTAACACCAAGTGCTGCGAGATCCATTGTCGATAGGCAACGATTGAGTGGTGTCGTCTTGAAGTCGCTTGGTTTGAGTTGTTTGGTCCGCGTGAACGCTTTAAGTAGTTTGTTCATCGTGGTTCCTTCCTATAGTTCCAACAAAGATCTGTCCTTAAAAAATAGTAAGAGGGGTTTTTTGGCACAAGTTACTTCGGGTGAAATAAGCCATTTGCACGCCGATGACGTGAGATGGCGTTGGGTGACTGCAAATACCAGAATGCTTTGCCAGTATTCAAGGGTTTCGGCTAAAACGGATTACTCAAAAGGACTCGTCCAGTCGTTTGATGGCTTTTTCAAAATATGTCATCAAATTTGTTTTTTTTCCGCCAAGTTTGTCGTCAAGTTTCAGTGAATCTCAAGATTTTAGCAATCTTTTTGATACCCTAACCGCAACATAAACACTAACACTAAACACTAGCTAAACAGAAATCTGGTTTGCCCCCTAGCTTTTTGAAAAAAAGTATTTGATGACATATTTTGGAAAAGCCGCGAAAGGACTGGACGGGTCCCTCTGAGTCATCCCTTTTAGCCGACACCCTAGACTGATACTGGCAAAGCATTCTGGTAGTTGTAGTCACCCAACGCCATCTCACGTCATCGTTCAAAAGGTCTATTTCGTGTTCTGATTGGCTGGACGTGACACTAAGACCCCGTTTACACGATGCCGGTACAATTTGAAAACGGAACAAAATCATGCCGGTATGCAAATACAGCATATAACATTTCATGTTATTTTTGTGCCGCTATCGTGTAAACGCAAGACTTAAACGGCACGATTTTATTCCGTTTTCCGGCAAATTGTACCAGCATCGTGTAAACAGGGTATTACTATAGCAGCGTCGTATACGCAGTTTCTCCGGCTTGCACGATACTATTTGGATTTTAACAAAGAGAGCACTGAAGAGTTGCGGTTCGACAGTATATCAATAATATCATACAGCCAAGCAGAACTAGCTCTAATCCTAAACTGTACTGTTAACTCTGCGTAAGTTTTAATTCTGTGCTCTGGTTTTTTAGCGTAACACAGCAGATTAATCCCAAATGATGGATTATCTCTTGCCCATGCATGAGTTGCCTTACTTGCAAAATGGCGGCCGCTATCGTGAAACCTTCTATGTTTATCGAGTTCATGTGATTGTGTGTCTTGAAATTTGAAAGTATAAGAACATCACATTTACCACTATTCTGAATCAAGTCCCTAAAGTAATGTTACGGATTCTACGGCAAACTGGTTGCCGCGGACGAAAATGGTCGTGATACACCATGCATTATCACCATGACTTTGTTGACAAAGTATAGAAGCATTTTTAAAGTGCTTATATCACTTGTGGGATTTTAACGTATTTGAATAGAGCAAAAAAAGTTAGTTAAGAAGTTATTTTTCCGTTTTCGATTTACTTTAATAGTTTCTGAGATATAGGCCTTTATAAACATGCCAATTTCGGCTTTTCGCCAAAAATTCCCGTCGTTCATTTTTAAGCACGGGGGCCTGGGACTCAGGAACCTAAGCCGACCGTCTTCTTAGTTGGAACTCTCGTGGGTACTGGAAAACGGGTGTGAGCTCGACATTTCGATTTTTTAGACAAATATAATTATGTGTTTTTGTGAATCAATAAGCCGAAACGTAGTTGTTTTGGATTGACTCGTTCCTGAGTCCCAGGCCCCCAAGGTTGTTAAAATGAACGACGGAAATTTTTGAGAATTGGCATGTTCAGCCAAGCCAATATGTCAGGAACTATTTGACTAAATCAAAAACGGCAAAACAACTTATAAACTGATTTTTTCTGCTCTATTTAAATACGTTAAAACCCCACAAGTGATATAAGCACTTTAAGAATGCTTAAACTTATCCTTCGGGTAGATACTGTGCCCTGTTTCAAGTTATCATCATGGCCTAATGATTGGGTTTATGACCAATATTGATCGAATTCATGTGATTGTGTGTCTTCAGTGTAAACACACCACGTTTTACCCCCACTGTATGTTAAACTTTCTACCATTCACTCAGCGAAGTCCGTTGTCATACTTTAGCCGTTACATATATAAGTCTGAAACTCATTTTTTGTAGATGATTTTCATTCTTGATTAAACCACAACACATCAGAAATTTAAAAATGTGTACTTGTAATTTCCGTTGCTCTAATTACCTTTAATTTCAAACATTTCTGTTGAATCTGTTCACTCAATAGAATTTTATGTGAAATACAATGAGCGTTTGCAAATGACAGTCCCAAGAGGAATTTTCACGCTGTCGTGCATGACTCCGTTGACCAACGCCGTACTTGAGTCGTATTATACGACTGGGCTCGTCGTATAATTTAATGGCACTGTAGGGCCTGCCCGCAGGCTAGTTTGTCACAGGCCTTAGACCCTGTTTACATGAAGTGGCGGATTGAGTGTCAAATCTCGCATGTTGTTTCTATTTGTGTTTACATGAAGAAGATTAAAAGTTTTCGATCTGAACGAAACGGATGGCTGAAGTCAATCCACGCAGTGGAGTGAATTGACTTGAGACTCAAGCTTGAATCGGCTTGAATGTTTCCATTCCAACCTGATCACATCTAAACACAATGTTTCACTTGAAAATGACTTGATAAACATGCGTGGCATGGCATTGGTGCGTGTCGTGCTAAATGGCGGACATTGAGGGAAGCACAGAAAATACTGTTCCAAAACCGAAAACAATGTTCTAAACAGTTCGGATTCTCGATGTAAACATCTGCCGGATTGATTTAACTGGCGTTTTTTGGATCCAATTCGAATGTGAATCCGCTTCTGACTCGTGCATGTGATTAAATGGACGCTTCACAAAAGTATAAACGATTATTAGCCTTCTAAAAATGGACCGATACACATTGATGTAAGTCAATCCATTCAATCACATCAGTAAGAAGCGTCATGCAGTAAGAAGCGGAGCCGAGTAATCGCCTGTGTGAACTATATAGCCTTTAGCAAAGCTAAACGTTGCGACCATGCAATATTGATCGAGTTCATGTGATTATGCGTCTTGAAATTTGAATGTAATTTAAACACACACACCATTTACAACCACTGTTAAACTGTTCACCGTATAGTAAGCCCGTTGCCTGAATCTTCAACAGTTCCTGACTGTTATATAAATTCTACGGCAAACTGCATGTATGGATGCGTTGAAAATGGTTCAGTTCGCGAGAATGAACTGATATCAATGGTTATATGCATGGCCTAATTTTGGAACCGTAGAGCAATACTATATAGAATACCTGTCCACTGTACATTTCGATGTGTATTTAAAGGCATGAACACAAACCAGGATTCCTTAAAAACGTTTTTAATGTAAAAGCCGAAGCCCGAAGGTTTAAATTGTACGTCAGCTGCCATGCATGAAGTTAATCAGGTAATCAAGATTAACTTATGGAAATCAGGACTTAGTCAGGAGTGAGAATGCCTGATAGTGAGTATATAATTCTGCGGGTATACAATTGTACCCTGCTAAATTTAGAACTATTTGAAACTATTATATATATATATACATATATATATATATATATATATATATATATATATATATATATATATATATATACACACACACACACACACACACACACGGCCTTTCGGCATTCTGTGACTATTTTACCATTTTACCAATGAATCACAGATATATAGTGAATGATGCTTTCTTTATATATATTATTATATAGTTACCATACATAACAAGCTATACTGCATGGGCTTATACTTCTATAGGGGCCGGTGTTTATATGGAGGCGAACCAGTCCGTGTACCCGAGCTAGCTCGCTTTGCCGAGATGGTTTTATCATGTGTTTACATGAGAAGGGCTAGCTCGCCTAGCTGGGCTGGCTTGCTTGTTGTGATAATTGCGTAATTTATTAGTTCTGGTAAGACACAAAGTCTCATTGTTTTAAATATGAACTGTACATGAACAAGTACAGAACTTGTGAATTGTTAATATGTCGAAAAAAGCTGAGAAAAACAAATTTTGTCGCGTGTACGAAGCTTTTTATAGTGCCAGCCCGGGTATAGGCGAGCAATAGCCCCGGTTAATCGTGTTCACATGGGTAAAAACCAGCCCGAGTAACCGAGACTTCGGTCTCACAAAGCGAGATCTCGGCTCGGCTGGCTGGCTGGCTGGCTGGCTGGCTCGGCTCTCATATAAACACAAGATGAAACTATTAGCACAAGCACGATCTCGGCAAAGCGGGCTAGCCTGGGTACCCGGACTGGCTCGCCTCCATGTATAAACACTCTTTAAATAATACTCCGCTCAGAGGAAATCGCTTGACTGAATTTTCACTCACAAGTTACTATGCCTAGTTATTTCTAATGTATATATACATATATATAGTTATACTCCATAAGCTATAACCCTTACCGGCGATTACTTCATACGGGCTTGCTGCTTTGGTTGGAAAAGCGACGAGGAAACGCTATCAAAACGTGTCAAAAATCGTAGCAAAGATCTGGTAAGATCTGGACAGTCAACAATATGATTTAATTCTGCTCGGATGAAATTTCTTTACGTGCTTGAACGGAATTCAGCGATGCATGCATGCATTAATTATACATACTGGACGATTCTTTTCCTTTTTCGAGAAGTTTGGTGGTGGTTAATGATTATATGTTGGCTGAGTTTTTGCGTTCATCGATGTGTTGTGTGTATAAGCATGTATATATAGTTGAAAAGCCCATGGGAAAAGTCTTGCGTGAGTATAGTCATAATACATCAAGTTGGTTGGACGCCACAGGGCCGTACTGAACATGCATAATATTCGTGGGATATGAACAGACTCTTTATACAATTGTACTTATTAATTAATCTCTTAGACCCCGTTTACACGATGCCGGTACAATTTGAAAACGGAACAAAATCATGCCGGCATGCAAATACAGCATATAACATTTCATGTTAATTTTGTGCCGGTATCGTGTAAACGCAAGGCCTAAACGGCATGATTTTGTTACGTTTTCAAATTGTACCGGCATCGTGTAAACGGGGTCTTATTAGTCAATATGCCGTAATTCAAAATTCCTCCGAACAATATAAAGTCAAAGGCGGAACTTTGAAGTAGTGTTCAGCCCAGATCAGCTGTTTTGACGTCGGGACCACAGCCAGATTGATTATATATATGTAATTGTTGTAGACTTCACGGGCCTGGCTGTAACGTTCAAATGGCCTTAAAAGTGAACGAACCGTACTAAAACGTTGCTATGATTTTTCCATAGTATATATATATATATATATATTGGTTGCCATGCCTGGAATATATATGAGTTAAACAAATGTAGACTTCTTCAGGCAAATTTAAAAGATTTTATTCTTAATCAGACGTTTCGCCGGTTAAGGCTTCATCAGTGAATGAATCTAAAATAATATACGTCCTCTATATATACACGGTTGATTAATTAAAATACATGAATGAATTATCAGTTATATATGAATACTAATATTAATATATAACAACCAAATTAATGGAAGATATAATTTAAAACTTGATAATAAAATTAAATTACTTGTGAATAAAACGTAAAACGTAAAATTAAATGCTAAGAATTCTGCCAACACAACCGTTCATAATGTTTTGTGAATGTTTACGAATCTCTAAGGCTTCAATTACTTTGAGATCCCTATAATTTCTTACATTACTATGAATGATTTCCCAACTGATTGGAGATCCAATTTGTGGGTCAATGTTAGGAGATTTTAAATGTATATACACTGTCTGTTTTTTCATACGAAGGTGCTCTTTCATACGCGAGCCAGTAGATCTCCCGGTTTCACCAATATAAACAGAATCACAATGAGAACAAATTATGCGATAAACGGTATGCTTCACTAGACAACGGTTTAATTTCAAGGACAATTTGCATGTACAGCAATCTTTAGGACAGTTTTGTTTCTCTTTTGACGGTACAAAAGTCCTCGATAATGGTCGTCCATTCATGAAATGAATCCTGACGTTTTTTATGCCCGATCGCCGTACAACAGCCAAAGCACGGCGTCTAAAATCTTCGTTTATGAATGGTAATTTCAAATAAACGAATTTATCGGGATCTTCTCTGTATGGTTCGGTTCGTAGTGTTTGTTTTATAACCGATTTGACAAACGTTTTTGGATATCCATTACGAGTAAATATAGATGTCATTTTACGAAGCGACTTTGTTCTGGCTGAAGGATCGGTTGATCGGGAGATGACTCTTCTCGTTTCTCCTACCAGGATGGATCTTTTGGATGCTATTGAACCATGACTATCCCACGGGGTAATACATTGGCTATGTATAGGTTTCACATACAATGTCGTCGTAAATGTATTCGTTTCGAGATCAAGTGATACTAGAGTGTCTAAGTACGGTAACTTGTTTTCGTTAGGCAATTCAGTGGTAAATTTTATTGCGTCACTCAAATTGTTCGCCGTAGTCAATAGTTTTTCACCGTTGATTGAATTCGATGTCCATGCGAGGAAAATATCGTCAATAAGTCTTCTTAGAAAAATAGTTCCCTTAAATGTATCTAAGAGTTGGGTATCAAAGTCGTTCATATAAATGATTGCCAACATCGGGGCAAGGTTATTTCCCATAGCTAGTCCTGACTTTTGTTTATAGCCTTTTCCTTCTATAAGCACGGTGTCACTTGTCAAACATAATCGCAGTAGCCTTAACCGGCGAAACGTCTGATTAAGAATAAAATCTTTTAAATTTGCCTGAAGAAGTCTACATTTGTTTAACTCATATATATATATATATATATATATATATATATATATATATATATATATATATATATACTATATATATATATACAGTATATACAAAAGCAGCATGTATTATTTACACGTACAGAAATAAACGATATTTTCGATTTGGATGTTCGAATGCATCAGACCATTTAAAGTGGCGCAATGCACGCTACGATTTTAGTCCGCCGACTTTTATCGGGTGGCCAACCGATAAAATTCGGTGTTTATCTCATGATTAAACCTTTATTCAACTGATTAGCATGCAGATGAGTATGCGTAGTGGGCTCCAACGTTTGACCCATGGCCCATCCCGGCTCTCGACGGCCCTGGTGGGAGAGGGCAACCTTGGGTGGAGTGGGCAACCTTGGGTGGAGTGCAATCTTGGGTGGAGTGGGCAACCTTGGGTGGAGTGCAATCTTGGAGTGCAATCTTGGGTGGAGTGCAATCTTGGGTGGAGTGCAATCTTGGGTGGAGTGCAATCTTGGGTGGAGTGCAATCTTGGGTGGAGTGGGCAACCTTGGGTGGAGTGGGCAACCTTGGGTGGAGTGCAATCTTGGGTGGAGTGGGCAACCTTGGGTGGAGTGCAATCTTGGGTGGAGTGCAATCTTGGGTGGAGTGCAATCTTGGGTGGAGTGCAATCTTGGGTGGAGTGCAATCTTGGGTGGAGTGCAATCTTGGGTGGAGTGCAATCTTGGGTGGAGTGGGCAACCTTGGGTGGAGTGGGCAACCTTGGGTGGAGTGGGCAACCTTGGGTGGAGTGCAATCTTGGGTGGAGTGGGCAACCTTGGGTGGAGTGGGCAACCTTGGGTGGAGTGGGCAACCTTGGGTGGAGTGGGCAACCTTGGGTGGAGTGGGCAACCTTGGGTGGAGTGGGCAACCTTGGGTGGAGTGGGCAACCTTGGGTGGAGTGGGCAACCTTGGGTGGAGTGGGCAACCTTGGGTGGAGTGGGCAACCTTGGGTGGAGAGGGAATCTTGAGTGGAGTGGGCAAGGGAGGGGGGGGGTGTCACATTGGCCACAGACTGCACATATTTGCTTGTGGAGCAGGCTAAAGGTTTTTGTCCCATTTGAGGCAGCACTTCACTTGCGATAATTTCTAGTCATATGGGCTATTCCAAGTCAGTACGGAACGTCACATTATTAACGATTCAATGATCACATGCATGGTGTCACGATCTTTCATTTTTGCACTTTTTACTCCGCTAATATTCATACTTCCGGTGAGTTTGTTAGCCGTGCATGTGACTGAGGCCGTGAGGCATGTTGTATAAAGTCCTTTGCTCCTAATTTAGCTCAATTGTGAGTTGGGCAAAAAGTTGAACAGCTTTGCCTTTTGATCAAGGTGTTCTTGCACGTTGTTGGTAGATTTTGAAAGTGACTGACTGACTTTGTAGTTACAGTCATTTGCATGCGCAATTAACTCACTTTTCATGTTAAGTATGCACCACATTCAGCCTTCGATTCATCTTGGCCGTTGACGTCGTTCTGAAGACGTAAAATGCACCAAGTGACTGGTCAGTTGTGTTGTGTATAAAGAACGAGGATGGTGTTAAGATTACTCTTGGGACTAAAAATTATTCATTCTCTTTGTTTGGCAAAAAAGAATGGACCTTTTAACCAGTAAGCAGTGCATCTTGATTTCGCAATGCATTGTGGTCTATACAGTTTCTGGATGTTAACACTGTTATTCTGCTGTTGTTGGCTCGCTAGCAAGTCTGTTTGCCATTGCTTAATTGTGGGGAGCCCGCCAAGAGACCGACAATTCCTTTGCAAAATGATGCGCAATACCATGAAATTCGCCTATTAAAAAGGTGATTACTTTGCACGCTTGGAAATTAATCTCGCAAATTGGGCCAAGGAAATGTCGTATAGTTCCCAGTCCACTTTTCGCCCAGATTTGCTCGGTCATCGATTCTTCAAGACATAGCAAATGTTTACAAAGTTTTGGTGGTTCGTTCGGAATACGGGGTGAAAGACTTGTTCTGTCTTGATCATATCCAAAATCTCCTAACTCTTAGCTTTCGTTTAATATATTGGGCGTGCTGACTCGTACTATTATTTATGCGTTGTCCACTCTCCTCCGCAGAGCCTTTTCTTTGGCTACTTTTAGCTATATTTACCACTGAATTACGTAATTTAATAGAAGCGAGGCGCGCGGGGGTTGACGGGAAGGGGGAGAAAAAGTAAGGCTCTGCCATATAATGTTTTCAATATGGTGTCGAATTACCGCGAGAGACTGGCGCAGCTAGTGAATATTCATGATGGCGGATCACATGAATGCCGAAATAAAGAGCCTTTTATCTTTGGCAAATAAACCATTACATGACGCTAAAGTTTGTGGTAAAATTGTTTGTTCGGAGTGTATTGTCTTGAACGAAGGAATAAAGTTCTATTTCGATGATGTTGGGCTGAAGCAACACTTTAAAATAAAACATCGAGGGAAGACATTCGACCACAACGTGCATATGGAATTAAAGTGCATTAAATCTGGCTTGTATAAGTTTCATTTATAACATAAATAAAGTCAAGATTTAAAATTTAATGGTAAAAGAGTTTAAAAACGTAAACATCGTTAATAATATGTGATTTCATCAAGATATTTTCACATAAACAATATGGCGATCGACACTGTCTCACACGTGTCTGTAGTCAAAAATCAAAAGTTGATAAAATAGCTTTAAAATACTATGAAATTCAATTTACTTACCTTCCAGGCTTAAATTATGAAGAGAAACTTCCAAATCTTCGACGTCGCTATCGCTTTTATCGTGTTTTTCAGCCATCCCCGAGAACCGCGAATTATCCAGGCTTCTTCGCATTTCCTTCGCCCCCGTCCTCCCCCCCCGTCCTTCGCCTCCGTCCTCCTCCCCCCCCCCGTCCTCCCCCAGCTCCGTTTCCCGCCTTCATATATCCTCCACTATCCCTAGTTACCCATTACCTTACTAATAATTCAGTGGTAAATATAGCTAAAAGTATGCGTTGTCCATACATTTCCATGCCTATATTTGACGACACAGACAACTACGAGGCAGTTATAAGTTGGTGTAAAGAACAGGTATATATATTTTGTTTACTTGATTTACTGAAAAAAGCGAAACCATAGAAACATAGAAGATGTGTTGTTCTTTCGTTTGGGCGCTCGCGAACAACGTTTATTAATGTATCACTTGGGGAAAATTTCTAACAAAATTTGACAAATTTGCGACGCGGGTTTGTTTTTGTTTTTTGTTTTTTTAACGACTTTATTGGATATTTACATAAAATTACTTAAAAATACCCAAACGGAAAAAAGCGCGAACGGGACTCGAGGACCCATGGGAGGCGCTTTCCCGTTGTACTTAAAAATAGATATTAAAACAATCAAAAATCAGTTAATACAGTAAGTTGATCATAGACCAATTGCTCGAAATCCACGAAATCCACGGGTGAAAGATGATGCCTCTGTCTTCCTCTGGTCTAAGAAGAGAGCCGCTACCAGAAGTACGTTTGCTAGTAGCCTGCTTCGTTGGCAACTCTGTGTCCTTCTAGCTGTGTGCGCAATCCTTTGCGCGAGTTTATACATGGCATTTAACGACATCAGTGGTCACAGACTTGCCTGCAGAGGAGTATAGTGGTCGACGACTGACGTTCTTTTAGTATAGCCTGTCTCTTGTTGGTCTTGGTTAAAGAGGCATCACGTTTCACCCGCGTCGAAAATTTGACAAATTTTGTTACAAATTTTCACCAAGTGATACATTAATAAACGTTCTTCGCGAGCGCTCAAGCGAAAGAACAACACATCTTCTGTGTTTCTATCGTTTCGCTTTCTTCAATAAATCAAGTAAAGACTAGAAATTTAACTCTGCTTTGGACCAACATAATTAACCACGTCGCTGTTGTCGCGTCACTTTTAACACGTAGAAAATCTGACAAATTTAATTACAAATTTTCACCTATTGATGTATTACCAAACGTTCTTCGCGAGCCCTCAAACGAAAGAACAGCACATCTTCTGTGTTTCTATCGTTTTGCTTTCTTCAATAAATCAAGTAATGACATGATAATTTACTCTGCTTTTGACCAACATTAACCGCTTCGCTGCTGTCGGGAGGCATCACGTTTCATCCGAGTCGCAAAGTTGACAAAGTTTGTTACAAATTTTCACCAACTGATACAATACCGAAGATCTTCACAAGCGCTTAAATGAAAGAACAATACATCTAATGCGTTTCTATCGTTTCGCTTTCTTCAGTAAATCAATGAAAGACTATATATTCAACTCTGGTTTTGACCAACATTAATCGCTTCACTGTTGTCTGTATTGACGATCGTCATATATGCGGCTTTGAAATGCGAGAATAACGAATAACTTCAAGCATAAAATAACGCGACCAATATACGAGACGAAAGCCAAGACATTGCAGATTTTGAATATGGTCGGGCAGAAGCACGATTTTGATTCAATCTTCCGAAATGATAGCCAAAACGTTGTAATCAATTTCCAGAAAATAACGGAGCAATTCCAGACAAAAATGGAACTGGGCACTAGTAATTTCCAAGCGTGTTTGAACAACAGGTAAATTTATCCTTATAAATACTTTCGTAGCAGCAATGTCCAAATAAGAACGCAACCTCGTACCCAGGGTCTTCTGAAAATGGCGGGGCGGAGAGAAGACCCTGGCAAAGGCTGGTCACGTGACACCAATAATTTTGGAATATTTTGATGATGACTCACACTGTACCGGGGGGCGCGATACAGTCACTGATAAACAAGTATAGTTTGTTATTCAGCGAACTATTTAGGCAACCAAGAATAACAAAAACCGTACAAATAACAAGACATTCTCTTAACAAATTTATAAAATCAGTTAATGACCATCTTTAGTAAGAAGCGTCTACACTACAACATATTTGCTTTATTATGCAAGCAAGAAGTATTTAATATTTCGGTTTCTGGACTTTCCGAATCTAATTTAAAAAGTTTAGAAATATACAAAGCCAAAGTCTTCAGTGCTAATCTATAATGTTCGTCAATCGTAGTATTATTGTTGATCGAATATTTGTATTAAAGTACAACCTCAAAGTCAACGAGGACAGCAGATTCGAATATGCTGTTAAGCCATTTGAGTATAAATCGACAGATACAACAATTAAATTTCCACAAATCCCAAACATGTGGACAAGAAACATAAATGTGCTATACTGGACGGTAAATAAACTTCCAACAATCACCAGCATTCGAATTTTAAGTGTATGTAACAGTACCTGTATTTAACCGCAGTGGTTCTATTGAAAGCGGGTTTCTGTTTATCAGTTTATGATCGTTCGTCGCCTTCGGCTTCATTTCTGGCGATTGACGGCAACAAATGTGAATTATCCAGCAAATGTCGTAAATTTTGAAATATATCTAATTTATTTACCGCTTGAATTTAACGTTACAGGACTTGCAACAACCTTCTACATTCATAAGAATCGAATCAACCGCTCCCCCCAGGACGGGCGAAGCTCAAATTATCCACGTGACCAAATACTCCAAGAATCTTGGAGTATTTTGGAATCACGTGACCAGCCTTTGCCAGGGTCTTCTCATCTCGCCATTTTGAAAGCAGATAAGACCCTGGGTACGAGGTTGATAAGAACGACGTTCAACCTCATACCCAGGGCATTTTGTCTCCGAGGTCAGCGAAACAGGTGGGAAAATTGTCTTAACTGACCAAAAATCGCGGGCGCATTTGCTCTGTTTCTTTATTTTTGTTCGAAATGAGGTTCGTTCAGGTTTGAATGTTTTGTTAGCTGAAATATTTGGTACGCTGAAGAAGAGAAACCTTGGCAATTTAAAACTGGTTGTGGTGACTTTCATGTGAGCTATATTTTCCTATGATCGGAGTTATGGAAACCTTGGATTATTCGAGGAGAATATGCAACAAACAGGGTTTTTCGTTTCGATGTGCATTTTGTTTGTGTCGACAAACTGTATAAACAGCAAAATACTACTAAAAGGTGAGTTGAATTATCTAGATCATATGTTTATCTTTAAAAATACTGTGTGAATTGTTAATATTGAAGCCCACTTGACGGTGTAAATTTATCGCCTAGTTGCTTAATATCCTAAAAACAGTTAAAATCAGTGATTTTGAACGAGCCATAGTTAAAAATTTAGCCCTTTGCCACCCAAATTTTATTCTCTTAAACTATCCATAGTTCTTTGCTCCATCCACTGAAATAAATGACAACGTCCAGAAAAATCGAAAACGAACTGAATCTTGTGCCCTTTCGCCTGTCCATAGGAAATTGCGATAACAGTTGGCTTAGGAAATGTGATTGAATTACCGTATATTTTTTGTTAATCGTCTAAATGAAACTTGACAACTGCTTACAGGTTCTTGCAGTATGACTAAAACCAGTCTGTTTAAGAATCAACTGCATTTCCGAAGCCTAGGCGAACTCTAAAGTTTGCTCGTTTTCGGTACACAATTTTGACAGCTATAAAAAGTGATGAAAGCCAATAAATTTAAATTTTCGCCTATGCCACCAATTTTTTTGTCTTTCAAAGTATGCTTTTGATCCTAATTGTTAAGATTGTACCAGTTTCTGAGCTTCAAAAAATCGTAAACACTTGAATTTCACGCTTTGAATTTGAGTCACTTGAAGCCGCCATTTTGGATTTGGATTGAACTGATAACTGGGTCGGCACTAGTCGAGATACGGACAAATATGCGCCTACTAGCTTTCAGCACAGCGGAGAACCTGCACAACAACAACACTCAAGTCCTGTTCTGATTGAACAGTCGATGCTCACGTTGTAACCAGTAAACTACTGTAATTGTAAAGCATTGTATGCAGTAAGTTACTGGAAATTGTTTAATAAAGAGGTTTTTAATGAAACCCTTCCCCCCCCCCTAACCCCCTAACCCTAATCTCAAAAATGTGAATTTCCCGGGGGTGACCCTAACCCTAACTTGAAAAGTGTCGGGGGGGGGGGGTGTGTGTTTTTAAGCCGCCTCCTCCCCGTCCAACCCCCCTAATAGTGTTTTTAATTTATGGTCAACAGTTCTTGACAAACATTGTGGGATGCGCAGTGAGTTTAATCCGTTAATTCGCGCATCTTACAATTTCCAGTAACTTACTGCATACAATGCTTTACAATTACAGTAGTTTACTGGTTACAACGTGAGCAACGGGTGGATTGAAAGAACGAACTTACATTTTGAAAATTTGGAAATATATATTATTAATTAAATTTTGGGAGATATGCTCAGTGATATTTTACAGAGGATTTCACATAACTTTTGCCGAATGTGTTGCGAAGTTCGTTCGTTATTTCCGAAGTGCGAGATTGCGGAGTTCGTTGTTCACGGCATCATTTCAATGTTCCCTGTTGGACGTATACACTCAGTACATATTCGAATAACAACAGATCTTAATACTTTCGGTAGACAAAACCTATAGTGCTGGATTCGGCAGATTCAAGCGATCATTTTGATATAAAATTTATTTAAATCGGGCAAACAGAAAACATTTAAACATGTTTTGAAACACACGTCTCCCAATGTAAGTACGACACACCTTGTCACGGTTTACTTTTATATTCATCGAATTCTGCCAGAATATCATCTTTAGAATTACAGAATATTAGCTGGTGGAAGCCATCGCGGGAAAAGAATGATTCGAACACCTTTGAATCCAGAGCTATATATATGTTATGGTAATGACGCGCAGGTTCTCCGCTGTATTAAAAGCTAGCAGGCGCATATTTGTCCGTATCTCGACCATGATCTAGTGCCGACCTGATAACTGCTACCAAAAATAATATTGCATTTGTTATCATGCAAATCTTTAAGTGTTCTTTTTCTTTTTTTAGATACTATATTAGCTATATTAATGGCTAAAGAAAAAGTTAAAAGAGTGAAGTGTTTAATATGCTGTATATATTTATATACATGTACATGCTTATTTTGAAATTGCTAGATTTAAATAAGTGTGTTCAAAATAGGTTGTCAAGGTTGACCAACTACGTTGAGTGAAGATACTGAAAGGATTCAAGTTTATTTAATTTACATATATTCTGCTACATGTACCTATGTTTAAATGTTTGTATATAGTCTTGTTGCTTATCAAAGTTTGTTGTAATTTAAATTGGCAGTGATATGAAGATGTGACAATAACTCCTTATTTTTGCTGTGAACTGTTCTTTTCATTTTCTACTGAACCTTTGACATAACCACCAAAAGGCCAGACACAAGCTAGTTATAAATTGTATTACTGAGTTTATAAAACAAGAGCAACTGCCAACTTGTACTTCCCTGAGCTTTAATATTATGTGTATTATAACCAAAAACTATTTATAATATAAAAAACTATTTATCAAAAACTATTTATTATGGGTTTTCCTCTTTTTTATTGTATGGTAGAACATATATAGTATGTTTCTTAATTAATAAAATATCTAAAAAGAAGTAGAATTACTAAAAAACTCTTCGGATTATTTACAGATTAAAAGCCGCCATATTGCCGTCCCAGTCCCCCGCAGCTTGTTTATATCACGGTTTTCGCGCATACTCAGACAATTTTCCCACCTGTTGGTCAGCGATATATGGCCCTGGCATCAGCTGGTCACGTGACACCCAGAATTTTGGGGTGTTATGTGTTATGACAACAACCAGACAGTGAAGACTAAGTAAGACTCGACTATTCATTTGTGTTTTAAAAAAAGGGTAAAGAAAATTACGAAGGGGTAAATTCAGAATATGTTACAATATTGAAAAGGAAGCCATGCACAAATTACCTACCTTATCTTTTTGGTAGTATGCGTATAATTTTAACTTTTGTGTCGGACTCTCGGACCAGTCCAAATATTTCAGTGTTTTCCCGCTCTTTTTCTGAAGACGAGCTCCGACGTCGCGCATGCGCAAAACGTTTGGCAGCGGTGTTGTAGGGTCTGGAAATAGAAGAAATATTCTTGCTAGGTTCCAGACCTCTGCGAATGCAAGCCCGTCCCTGGGGGACAAATTTCCGGTTGAGGACAAATTTCCTGTGATTGGCATCGCAATTTGGAACTCGCGTGTTTCGCGCGCGACATCTCATGTCTTTTTGTCCACGTCGAATTCATAAATTAGAAAAAAATCAACAATCCCGTTCCATCGATTGTCCTTTTTCTCGCCAAGCCTAAAAGCTCCTTGACTTGTGCCTGCTTACTTGTTACAACCTTTGGTTATGTTCTTATCTGAATAAACGTCAAGGTATGTCTACTGTACCGTAATTTTATTGTACTGTAGTAAAGTATTAGCCATTTGCTTTATAATAGACGAATTTTTAAAACGTTTCAATGCCACTTGGCTACACACGCCGTCGTTGACTCCAACCTTCGACTCTAAACGAATTACTTGGCTACGTGGTTATGCTTGGCTACTTGGCTACTTGGCTATTTGGCTAGCATAAATGCAACCTATAGGTCTGATATTTTTACTGCAGTAACAATAATTTCCTTCTTCCTCGTCTTATTTTTTTACTTGAAATTTAAACAACAAACTAGTAATATAATATATAGGTCCCCTAATTCCTAATCCCTAATCATAACCCATAAGCCTAACCCCAATTCCTAACCTTAATCACAAAACGGGTACTTTTGTGGTATATATAGAAAATTGACCGCCACACAATGGAACCAAAAACCCTAACCCTAATCACAAGACGGGGGTGTTTGTGGTATGGAAATTACTATAACCTGACCCACACACCATGGAACCAAATACCCTAACCCTAATCCCCAAATGGGAACATTTGTGGTATGGAAAATTACAATAACCTGACTCCCGCACAATGGAACCAAAAACCCTAACCCTAATCACGAAACGGGGGTGTTTGTGGTATGGAAATTACTATAACCTGACCCACACACCATGGAACCAAATACCCTAACCCTAATCCCCAAATGGGAACATTTGTGGTATGGAAAATTATGATAACCTGACCCCCACACAATGGAACCAAAAACCCTAACCCTAATCACAAGACGGGGTGTTTGTGGTATGGAAATTACCATTACCTGACCCACACACAATGGAACCAAATACCCAGCTAACTTTTGTCCAGCTTTTCATTGTACTAAGTGTTGTCTTAAAGCTTCTAGATGTTCTTCGTTGCTAATTCTTTGTAGTTTATGAATTCTTATTTTCTTGTAACGTAACAATTTTCTTGTCAACTTCTGAATATTCAGCAGAAACCTCTTCTTGTTCTGCCATTGTTGACAGCCTTGTTTTGGTACATGAACTTGATTGCCCCAGTGACATAGGTGAGTGGGGTATTCAAGTTTTGAATACCTCGTGTGATGTAGGCAAGTGCATGAGGTATTTGAGTTTCGAATACCCCAGTGATGTACGCTAGTGGGAAATTCGAGGTGTGGTAGGGCTTATTATTCATCAAAAAATACCATTGTCACATGGTACAAATCTAACTCTCTGATTGGACAGCTTAACTGTGAGGTAAAATATATTAGAATATTCTAATGGAATATTCAATAAGAAATTGGGCAGATTCCATAGAATATTCTATAGAATTTCAGAAATGTCACAGAATATCCTTTAGAATATTCTTTAGAGTATTCTGTATAGGATTTAGAAATTCTATAGAATATTCCATAGAGTCCCAAATTCCAGTAGAATATTTTACAGTATAGGATTCTATAGAACATTTTCATATGCGCACGTACATGAAAGTACTAGCACTAACTGAGCTAACTACTACACAAGGGCATTTATTCGGCACTATTCTCTGATATCAAACATGAGAAGCCTGCCACACACGAAAGCTACACACGTAAAAATCTCACAGCTTGTCAACAGGATGTGTTCACAACAGGCTTGTAGCAAGGCTGGGAACAAGTTGTAACAATGCTGTTCATTCAAGAAGCTGCTACAACCTTGTTAGCATCAACCTGTTAACAACTTGTTGAGTGCAGAGCAGTAACAGGTTGTTGGAACAACTTGTCATCAGTCTGTTGGAGTCATCAGCCTTGTTACAAGTTGTCAACAACCTGTTACAGACATGTTAACAGACTGAGACAACCAGTGCGAACACATGACGGTGACAGCCTGTTGAACAGCCTTGTAACAACTTGCTTGCAGGTCTGTAACAGCTTGTGCGTTTTTACGTGTGTACTATAGCTGAACTGACCACCATGCGAGGCCATTTCCCCAGCACGATTGAACTAACCACCATGTGAGGGCAAATTTTCTCCTCACCGATTATTTGATATCAAACATGAACAGTCTGTAACACATGAAAGCTACTAGCACTAGGACTTCACTCGGAGCGACTCGAGTAAAAAGCCTTTTATTTTGTTCAAAATCTTTTTTCGTAGTTTGTTTCCGAGATAAATTTCCAGGAAAACGGTGTCAGCGTTTTTTGATATGTCGAGTTTGGCCGATTTTATTGACGACCAAAGTTAAAAATGCTGTTTTTCGACCAACATTCGGGCAAAATAAGTCATAAATTCGAAACCAGGCAATAAATAAATAAAACACTGACATTGTTTTGCTGGACATTTATCTCGGCATCGAACTGCGAAAAACTTTTTTGAACAAAATGAAACGCTTTGTCCTTAAGTCGCTCCGAATGAAGCCCTTGGGTTTTCATTAAAAATTACAACTATTAACGGTTTGTGTTTGTCGCGAAACCAAAGATACCATTGTATTCTACAAATTCATAGCTTTCTAACGATATCTATTTTATTTTTGTGGCATAATTTCTGACGAATTGAGAGCGCTTTACAGAAATGACCCTGCAAACCTACACAAAGACCTTAACTAGTTGAGCTAACCACCATGCGAGGGCATTTCCTCAGCATGATTCTTTGATATCTACTGTAACGCGAGAAGCCTGCCACACATCAAAGCTACTTAACTAGCTATTACCTCCACGCTAGGCCATTTGCTCAGCGCAACTCTCTGATATCAAACACGAGAAGCCTGCTGCAAGGACTAACCACTACGCAAGGGCATTTGTTCAGCACGATTCTTTGATATCAAACGTGAGAATTAAGCCTGCTGCACACGAAATCTACTAGCACTAGCTGAGCTAACCATGCACCTCGCTAGGCCATTTGTTCAGCACGATTCTTTGATATCAAACGTGAGAAGCCTGCTGCACACGAAATATACTAGCACTAGCTGAGCTAACCACGCACCACGCTAGGCCATTTGTTCAGCACGATTCTTTGATATCAAACGTGAGAAGCCTGCTGCACACGAAATCTACTAGCACTAGCTGAGCTAACCATGCACCACGCTAGGCCATTTGTTCAGCACGATTCTTTGATATCAAACGTGAGAAGCCTGCTGCACACGAAAGCTATACTAGCACTAGCACTAGCTATAGCTAACCACTACACAAGGGCATTTGCTCAGCACGATTCTTCGGTCTGATCTCAAACACAGGAGATATTTGTCTCAAGTAATGCATGGTTCAATTTTTGCTGTTACCATCCTCCAGTCATGAGCACACCCCCTCCCCCCACGAGATTTGCATATTTCCTATTAGTAAACTGTAACTCTCGGGCCTTAATGGAAAAAGGTAATTCCTTACCCTGAGGACAGCGTTGACAAATAATTTAACTCTTTCATTCCATCAGTGCTATGTGGCACTTTTATTTTTTACTCTGTCTAACACTGGAGGCCAGTGAGGCCAGTAAAATAATATTTCAAATTGTTTTTCATCACTTTTTTAGAAAAAATGGCGTGGAAAATTTATTTTTTTTATTTCTTATTTTTGTTAGTAGCCTACTGTATTTCACTTTTAGAAAACGGGTTAAAGGCTGTTTTGCATTTAGTACACTTCAATCGCGCAAACAACAGACACTATCATTTAGGTACATTGCGCATTGGAAATTCAAAAAGCAATGTTTTAATTAAGCTTTGTACCAGGGGCCGCGGAGCGGCTTTTAAAGTGAGGGGGCTAAAAGGAATGGGGGTCCAGGGGCATACTCCCCCAGAAACTTTTTCAATTACTAAAGCTCCAAAACGTTATTTCCTGCATTTTGAAGGACGTTTAACAAAATATTATTGAGACAAACCACAATTTTTAGTCTAACAAGTAGCACATATATTACTACAAAGTGTATGCAATCACAATATTATGAGATGGTCTTTAATACCCTGCCTCGTACCCAGGCGTCTTTTTGGGGGAGGAGGATGTCGCGCGAAGGGGCTGATGCTCCTACACACGTAAAAATCTCACAGCCTGTCAACAGGATGTGTTCGCAACAGGCTTGTAGCAAGGCTGGGAACAAGTTGTAACAATGCTGTTCATTCAAGAAGCTGCTACAACCTTGTTAGCATCAACCTGTTAACAACTTGTTAAGTGCAGAGCGGTAACAGGTTGTTGGAACAACTTGTCATCAGTCTGTTGGAGTCATCAGCCTTGTTACAAGTTGTCAACAACCTGTTACAGACATGTTAACAGACTGGGACAGCCAGTGCGAACACATCCCGGTGACAGCCTGTTGAACAGCCTTGTAACAACTTGCTTGCATGTCTGTAACAGCTTGTGCGTTTTTACGTGTGTATCCCATCGTTCCTTGCGCGCTCCCGCACCCCCCCCCCCCCCCCCCCCCATTGAACTCTAAATAAACTGGAACGCTAACTCCATAAGACAGGCCCTATGATTGGGCGAAGTCAAACTTCCGGCCGCTGGGGGTAGCCATTGCACGTCTGACGTCAACAGAACCTATGAAGGGCACAATGAAAAACTGAAAACTCGCTGTAAAAAACAACCATTTTTTAGACCTAAAGTTTTTTTATAGATGATAACGAAGAAGATAGTATATGTATTGGGCTTATCGGCCTCGTACCTGAACAATTTTTACACACGAAAATGGATTGAATGACGAAATATCTGCCGAACAAAAGCAAAATTCGAGTCCGAAACTCGTACGGAAAATGCAGGTTTCTCTTATTTTTCTTTGTTATCTCAAACGTTTGAAGGTTGTCTTGCCAAGAATTAGTAATAAGATAATGCAAATTTATAGCTTTAACTCAAGTTTCAGTTGTGGAAATGCTAAATCTGACATTTTTCGATACAAAGCGTAATTCCAGAGCTGTAATAACACACGGTAAAGTGCATTTTGTTGGGTTTTTTCCTACTGAAAATTGAGAAATTTAAAACCCAACTGTTTTTATAAACAACCTCTTCATTATAAACCTGGGTTTCATATGTATGTTCTTTATATTTGTCCAAACCAATGGCAATTTTGGTTGCCTATTGTTGACTTTCATTTGAGAGCTCATATTTTTACTGTTTTCCTTGTTTTTACTCGTCATGTCAGTGTTCACCTACGTACGGTATATTGGAATTTGATTTAAGCCTAAAAGTGGTTAACAAGTTTAGTTTGTCTTTGATTTCAAACTGTTTTTGCAACCCAGTTCACCAAATTCAGCAGCTTCATTTTCTCTCGGCTATACAGTAAAAGGGACTGGGGTTGACGTGCATGGCGGCCCCCATGTTGGCTTCAAAACGTGCAAGCGAGATAGCGTTCCAGTTTATTTAGAGTTCAATGCTCCCCCCTCAATCGCGCCTGGGTACGAGACAGCTCAACATGGCAACGCAAACTAAAATCTGCGATCATTTTGTCCAGCGTCAAGGGCTTGTCGATAGCTACTCCGTGTTAGGTATACACAATGGTTTTCATTTTGGTTAGGTTGTTTGGGTGCGTTTTATTTTAAGATAATTTGGACTATACAAGAAACAACTGCGCGTTACCACATTTTAGAATCAACAGTTTATACATGCAAACCATCGCCTAACATGCAGTGGACATGACAGTTTCAATTTTTCAAAGCTTTTATTTTTTTGCCTGGGCTAAAAAGTGTTGGTGGGGGGGGGGGGGGGGGGGGGGGGGGGGGGGGGGACTAAAGCCCGAATATTCCGGTTATAAGAAGGTTTGTCATTGGATAACGCTACTAGTGGTCTATTACCATTTGACCACAAGTAGCTCAGCCAATCAGAATGCCGAATTTGTAACAGATCACTAGCTGGTTGATACTAACTTGCGATATTATTTTTCCCTTAGACTACCTCACGTGAGTGAAGTAATTCGGTTCACCAATGAATAAACTGCTGCAGGCATTTACGCGGACCAAGCACTTGACGTTGAAAGATCTTCAAGAAACCAAACTCCGTCGTTGTTTATCGACACTCGATCTTACCCTGCTTGGTATCGGCTGCACATTGGGTGCGGGCGTGTACGTCGTTACTGGAGAAGTTGCAAGGCTTCAAGCTGGACCAGCGATTGTCCTTTCATTTACGATAGCCGCCATAGCGTCTATCCTCTCTGGCCTTTGCTATGCCGAGTTTGGTGCTAGGGTCCCCAAAGCTGGCTCGGCTTACATATACAGCTACGTCACGATTGGCGAATTGTGTGCGTTTGTCATTGGCTGGAACTTGGTCCTCGAATATATTGTCGGTGCGTCTTCTGTTGCGAGGGCATGGAGTGCGTTTTTCGATTCCCTCTCTGATAATCGTATTCGCAACTTTACGTTAAGCCATGTTGGCAAAATTAATGTACCGTGGATGTCCGAGTATCCAGACTTTTTGGCTTTCGCTTTCATCATAGTGATAACTCTGATTTTGATTTCTGGGGCCAAACAGTCTTCTTTTTTAAACTGGGTTTTTACATCTATAAACTTGAGTGTGATCCTATTTGTGACCGTCGGTGGCTTGGTATTTGCGGAGGCGAAGAACTGGGATAATTTTATGCCATATGGGTTCGGTGGCGTGATGACTGGTGCAGCGACTTGCTTCTATGCTTTTGTTGGATTTGATGCTGTGGCCACATGTGGAGAGGAGTGTAACACACCGAGCAAGTCAATCCCAAGAGCAATCATTGGATCGTTATGTAAGTATAAAATCTTAATTTGTTTCTTTGCATGTTTTGCTCATTCTTTTGTTTGTTTGTTTGTTTGTTTGTTTGTTTGTTTGTTTGTTTGTTTGTTTGTTTGTTTGTTTGTTTGTTTGTTTGTTTGTTTGTTTGTTTGTTTGTTTGTTTGTTTGTTTGTTTGTTTGTTTGTTTGTTTGTTTGTTTGTTTGTTTGTTTGTTTGTTTGTTTGTTTGTTTGTTTGTTTGTTTGTTTGTTTGTTTGTTTGTTTGTTTGTTTGTTTGTTTGTTTGTTTGTTTGTTTGTTTGTTTGTTTGTTTGTTTGTTTGTTTGTTTGTTTGTTTGTTTGTTTGTTTGTTTGTTTGTTTGTTTGTTTGTTTGTTTGTTTGTTTGTTTGTTTGTTTGTTTGTTTGTTTGTTTGTTTGTTTGTTTGTTTGTTTGTTTGTTTGTTTGTTTGTTTGTTTGTTTGTTTGTTTGTTTGTTTGTTTGTTTGTTTGTTTGTTTGTTTGTTTGTTTGTTTGTTTGTTTGTTTGTTTGTTTGTTTGTTTGTTTGTTTGTTTGTTTGTTTGTTTGTTTGTTTGTTTGTTTGTTTGTTTGCTTGCTTGCTTGTTTGCTCGCTCGCTCGCTCGCTCGCTCGCTCGTTCGTTCGTTCGTTCGTTCGTTCGTTCGTTCGTTCGTTCGTTCGTTCGTTCGTTCGTTCGTTCGTTCGTTCGTTCGTTCGTTCGTTCGTTCGTTCGTTCGTTCGTTCGTTCGTTCGTTCGTTCGTTCGTTCGTTCGTTCGTTCGTTCGTTCGTTCGTTCGTTCGTTCGTTCGTTCGTTCGTTCGTTCGTTCGTTCGTTCGTTCGTTCGTTCGTTCGTTCGTTCGTTCGTTCGTTCGTTCGTTCGTTCGTTCGTTCGTTCGTTCGTTCGTTCGTTCGTTCGTTCGTTCGTTCGTTCGTTCGTTCGTTCGTTCGTTCGTTCGTTCGTTCGTTCGTTCGTTCGTTCGTTCGTTCGTTCGTTCGTTCGTTCGTTCGTTCGTTCGTTCGTTCGTTCGTTCGTTCGTTCGTTCGTTCGTTCGTTCGTTCGTTCGTTCGTTCGTTCGTTCGTTCGTTCGATTATGATTCGTTCGTTCGTTCGTTGGATTAGTTCGTTCGTTCGTTGGTTAGTTCGTTCGTTGATTCGTTGGTTATTCGTTCGTTCGTTCGTTCGTTGGTTCGTTCGTTCGTTCGTTAGTGTTCGTTCGTTCGTTCGTTCGTTCGTTCGTTCGATTGGATTCGTTCGTTCGTTGGTTGTTCGTTCGTTCGTTCGTTCGTTCGATTGAGTTGTTCGGTTGGTTCGATTGGTTCGTTGATTGATTGTTGATGTTGGATTGGTTAGTTCGATGGATTGCTTCGATTGGTTTCGTTCGTTGGATTGGTTCGTTCGTTGTTAGTTCGTTCGTTGGTTGGATTGGTTGTTAGTTAGTTATGGTTAGTTGGATTCGTTGGATTCGTTCGTTCGTTCGTCGTTCGTTCGATTAGTTCGATTCGTTCGTTCGTTCGTTCGTTCGTTGTTGATTCGTTAGTTCGTTCGTTCGTTCGTTCGTTGGATTGGTTCGTTGATTAGTTATTTGATTGATTGGATTAGTTGGTTCGATTGGTTCGTTCGTTCGATTCGTTCGTTGGATTCGTTGGTTAGTTCGTTCGTTCTCGTTCGTTCGTTCGTTCGTTCGTTCGTCGTTCGTTGGATTGGTGTTGGATTGATTGGTTCGTTCGTTGGATTGGTTAGTTGGATTGATTGGATTGGATTCGATTGGTTCGTTCGTTGGATTGTTGTTGGATTGTTGTTCGATTGTTCGTTCGTTGTTCGTTCGTTCGTTCGTTCGTTCGTTCGTTCGTTCGTTCGTTCGTTCGTTCGTTCGTTCGTTCGTTCGTTCGTTCGTTCGTTCGTTCGTTCATTATACAGATTATACAGTTCGTTCAAATCATTATACAATGTAAGATATACTCCATAAATAACAGACTATGAAACTAATTTGATTAACTATTTACATACGTTATGCAATTACATCAAACAATATGTTTACAATTAATGCAGGTAATATCATCTGGATGGTCAACCTCTTCATTTTAAGAAAAAAAAATTGAGTTGAATTTGAAGGCGATATACGAGTAATTTTCAAATTGAAGAAAAAATTGAGTTGAATTTGAAGGCGATATACGAGTAATTTTCAATACTGGAGGTGAATTAAAAAGAGAAGAACCGCTATACGCTATTTTAGTTTTAGATTTTCCAGTTTTTACTCTTGTAATCTGGATATTAGTTTTTGAAGACCTTGTCAAAACATTTGTTACATTATTTCTCATCTCATTTAAAAAAAACTAAATGTCTAACAGATTTTGGAAAAAGCCGATTCAAATAGTCAAAAGACTAGCTTGTTTAGTCTCCTCCAATCTCGTACTCATAGCCTGCGATCCTTTTGGTCAGTACCAAGGATCAGAGGCTCTGGGAAACTCCGATGAAACTTGTCATCTGATTGGTTAGTTTAAAAACAGTAAAATTTCAAATAATGTTCACGTTGCTAACTTGTTTAATCGATTTCTCGACGTTTTGTAACACATAATTATACAGGACAGACCCAAAATACAATTGAACGCATGAAATAATTCAAAACAGCAAAAATCCCGCGACAATTTGCAAGTTAAAACTGTTATTATTCTCGCTTCGTCGCCAAACAAACAAAGAAACATCCATCGTCTCGCTCGTCTCGTAATTATTTGCAGTTTCGTCTCAGAACTTTAAAATTATATTAGAGAATACAAGGTCGATGTTAGTTTAGCCAAAATTCCTGACAGAAAGTACAATTCCTTACCTGAGCGGCTGAGCCGATCACTGCCGAGTGCCGACGGCGACGCGGACATATAAAACACTCTCGTCAAATCGTCCGGTTGACGATTTAGAGAAAAGCTAAGAAAGACCATTTGTATCGCAACGCTTTGACGAGAGCTTTGTAAAACATAGTGGGTCAATCTTTATCCGTAAACAAATATTTTCCCTGGCCTTCAAACAAGGTAAAGGTCGTCGATGATAGTAACAAATTATAGGAAACTGGGAACCAAAGGGTTGAGAACAAACACCCAATTTTGGATATTTTTTTTCATCGGAGTTTCCCAGAGCCTCCGATCCTTGCTACTGACCAAAAGGATCGCAGGCTCTGGGTACGAGATCGCGTCTCCTCTTCTTCGTCTACTTCTCTTTTTCCTCCCCATTCCCTTTTTTGTTTCTCTTCTTTCTGTTCCTCGTCCTTCTTTCTTCTTCTCTTCCTCCTCTTTCTCCTCCTTGTTTCTTCTTCTCTTCCTCCTTCTCTTCCTCCTCCTCGTCTCTTCTTCTCTTCCTCCTTCTCTTCCTCCTCCTTCTTGTTTCTTCTTCTCTTCCTCCGTCTCTTCCTCCGTCTCTTCCTCCTCCTCGTCTCTTCTTCTGTTCCTTCTTCTCTTCCTCCTCCTTGTTTCTTCTTTTCCTCTTTCTTCTCTTCCTCTTCCTTGTTTTTTCTTCTCGTCCTCCTTCTCTTCCACCTCCTTGTTTCTTCTCTTCCTCCTTCTTCTCTTTCTCTTCCTTGTTTTTTCTTCTCGTCCTCCTTCTCTTCCTCCTCCTTGTTTCTTCTTTTCCTCCTTCTTCTCTTCCTCCTCCTTGTTTCTTCTCTTCCTTCTTCTCTTTCTCCTTGTTTCTTCTTTTCCTCCTTCTTCTCTTCCTTCTTCTCTTCCTTCTTCTCTTCCTTCTTCTCTTCCTTCTTCTCTTTCTCCTTGTTTCTTCTTTTCCTCCTTCTTCTTTTCCTCCTTGTTTCTTCTTTTCCTCCTTCTTCTCTTTCTCCTTGTTTCTTCTTTTCCTCCTTCTTCTCTTCCTCCTTGTTTCTTCTCTTCCTTCTTCTCTTTCTCCTTGTTTCTTCTTTTCCTCCTTCTTCTCTTCCTCCTCCTTGTTTCTTCTCTTCCTTCTTCTCTTTCTCCTTGTTTCTTTTCCTCCTTCTTCTCTTTCTCCTTGTTTCTTCTTCTCGTCCTTTTTCTCTTCCTCCTCCTTGTTTCTTCTTTTCCTCCTTCTTCTCTTCCTCCTCCTTGTTTCTTCTCTTCCTTCTTCTCTTTCTCCTTGTTTCTTCTGCTCTTCCTCCTTCTCTTTCTCCTCCTTGTTTCTTCTTCTCTTCCTCCTCCTCTTCCTCCTCCTTGTTTCTTCTTCTCTTCCTCCTTCTCTTCCTCTTCCTCCTCTTCCTCCTCCTTGTTTCTTCTTCTCTTCCTCTTCCTCCTTGTTTCTTCTTCTCTTCCTCCTTCTCTTCCTCTTCCTCCTCTTCCTCCTCCTTGTTTCTTCTTCTCTTCCTCTTCCTCCTTGTTTCTTCTTCTCTTCCTCCTTCTCTTTCTCCTCCTTGTTTCTTCTTCTCTTCCTCCTTCTCTTTCTCCTCCTTGTTTCTTCTTCTCTTCCTCCTTCTCTTCCTCTTCCTCCTTCTCTTCCTCTTCCTCCTCCTTGTTTCTTCTTCTCTTCCTCTTCCTCCTTGTTTCTTCTTCTCTTCCTCCTTCTATTTCTCCTCCTTGTTTCTTCTCTTCCTCCTTCTCTTCCTCATCCTTGTTTCTTTTTCTGTTCCTTCTTCTCTTCCTCCTCCTCCTTGTTTCTTCTTCTCTTCCTCCTTCTCTTCCTCCTCTTTCTCGTCCTTGTTCTTCTTCTCTTCCTCCTTCTCTTTCTCCTTTTCCACCTTCTCAGCTCCTCCTTTCTCTCATTCTTCTTGTCCTTGTCCCAATTATCATCCTCATCATGTTATCAATTGTTCTAGCGATATGTTTTCTTGCCTACGCTGGTGTCTCAATTGCACTGACTTTGATGATCCCTTACCACGACCTGGCGCCAAACACAGCGCTCGCCACCGCCTTCGAACACAAAGGACTAACATTCGGCAAATACGTGGTTTCCGTTGGCGCCATTTTTGGTCTTTCGTCCAGCGCCCTCGGCGGTCTCTTTCCCCTTCCCAGAATATTGTACGCCATGGGAAGCGATGGCGTCATTTTCAGTTTCTTCACACGAGTTAACGAACGCACGGGAACCCCGATCATCAGTTGCATTTTCAGCGGGTTAATCACGGGAATACTGGCGCTAATTTTGGACTTAGTCTCTTTGGTAGAGATGCTTTCGATTGGCACCTTACTGGCGTACACCATCGTCTCGCTTTGCGTCCTCTTATTGCGCTACAAGCCTGGCAGTTTGAGAATTACCGCTGCTGGTGTGGACAGCAGACGCGCTAGTATGACGAGCAATTCGGACACGGAGAACATCGACGCCCAAAAGGACCGTAGCGGAACAGCGGAAGGTCGTGACAGTAGAGTGGATTCCGTGAATGTAGATGGCGAGATGAACACGGGAATCTCTGGAGAGCAATCAACCAAAATTGAGACAGAAGAGCTAGATAACTGCACTACAAGCGATAAATTACCTTTATTACACGATTCGAAAGAAAGTCCGCCGACAAATCCGACAGACACTTGGGTTTCTAAATTTTCTCGACATCTCCTGGGAGAACGTCTAGATGAGCCGACTGAAGAGACCTACTGTGTTGTCAAGGTAGCGGTGGCGTTGTTCGTCGTGCTCTGTATTGCCCTGGAGGGTTGTATAATCTGGGGAGAACATGGACTGACATCTAAGGACCCCTTTATGATCATTTTGTTTGTTTTTCTACTGGTCTCGCTCTTACTCGTGGTCGAAGTGATTGGTCGTCAACCACAGTCGAAGAACGAGTTGCCTTTTAAAGCACCGCTTCTTCCGGTCACGCCACTGTTGGCTATCTTTGTCAATATGTATCTCATTTTAATGCTCTCGCATTTGACTTGGATACGGTTTGGTGTCTGGATGACGATAGGTAAGAACTATGTATTTACTGATATGATAAAGTTGTACCTATACAGTAGCCTAGTTTCTAGGCCTTCCTCGGTTAACGCGTTTCGGAAGTGATCTGAACCAGCATATTCTCTCACTTAGAATTCATGATTATCGTTAATTGTGAAATGTCGTAGAATTAACGATAATCCTCAATTTTTAGAAAATAATTCCCTACCCCCAAACCCCCAACCCTAACCCTAACCACAACCCCCCGGTGAACCTAAACCTAACCACGACCCCCCCCCCTGGTGAACCTAAACCTAACCAAAACCCTCCGGGAAAAAGGTTTATATATATATTTATAGGTTTTTTAGTTATATGCAATTTAGTTTAACATCCCGCATGTGGGAGAAAGAAGTCCCCTAAGATTAAGGATAATCACGAATTCTAGACACTTGAAAGGCCTAAACACTTTCACTTTACAGCTTGGTTGTTTACTGAGGAAGAGTTGCGATATTCTGATGTCCTAAGTGTTTTCCGACATTTACTATTTCCATCTGCATAAAATAATACAAGCCTGCTGACCTCGGACCGACGAAGTTTCACTAGCCTAGCTTTCTTATCACTATAGAGCTTTCCTCTGCAACTGCCAAAAGTTGAAAGTTAAACAGTTAAATTTTCATTTTGAGCTCCAATTGGAATATATTCCACAATTTCCCTCTTTCAATCGCTAAGATCTTTGGTAAAATATTTGCAGACATTCTTATGTTTTATACCGTCACTCAGTGTTGTTTACGGTAGATATATTAGATTCCAGGAACACTCGAAGGGCCAAAACGCTTCTGGGCAGGACCTTATTTTCTAATTTTGCTAGGCTTTCTCGTTTCCAGCGTCTCCCCAGTCTTCCCAAGAACCCAAACCGACTACACGCGTAAAAATCTCGCAAGTTGTTACAGCGTTGTTGCCTGAACAATGCTGTAACAACTTGCAACAATGCTGTAACAACTTGTTGACATATGTGAACAACATTGATAAATGAACAACATTGTTCATCTTTGTTTCAACAAGTTGTTACTGCTTGATGAAACAACAACCGTTGTTCACGCATGTTGTAACAACCGAAGAACGTGTTGATACATCAACCATGTTCACTATTGTTGTAACATCGTTGTTCATCGTTGTTCTTTCGTCATGCTGTTACAACACGTTGTATCATGTGCGAACAACGTCGTTGGCTATAAAAATGTTCTGTTGGAACAACTTGTTCATGACTGTTGACAGAGCCTGAAATAATTTTAAAATTTGTCCGGCAAAACTTCCGAGCAAAATGAAATTTGACCGGAAATTTTCAAATTTGTTCGGAAATTTTTTAGTTTAGTTTGACCCCCTCCGTTGAGTAAATTCTGTCAAGCATGCAGTAAATCACTCTACTTGTTATTTGTAATAATAAAACACAAATGTTTAATTCTGAATTGCGTATTAGTTATAGTGAATAATAATTTAATTAAAATGGTAACTATGAAACAACTTTAAACTGAAAAGCTGGATTACACGATAAGTTTCTGTGATTACAATGGCGTCAATCGCAGTTTAACGCAATGGTTTTGAATTAAAAATCACGCACTGTTGTTATCTCGACTCGACAACCTGGAAGATAAAGAATATGTTTCCTCGACGTTTTGAGCTCAGGACCTTCGCCAGGAGAGTCAAATAAACCTATTTGATCAGCCTATTTAACTGTCCTGCAGCTGATCATGAAGGGCCTTCGCTCGAAACGTCGAGGAAACGTATTCTTTACCTTCCAGGTCGTCAAATTAACAACAATGAAAGCAGTCACTCTGACTCGTAACTCACTGTCACACACTTAAGTTAGCTAAACTTTGTTTAAAGCATACTCTGATCGAAGAAATTTTGATAGTGCACTGTAAAGTGTAAAACCAACTTTAACTCAAAACTGATGGAAAACCCAATGGAAATTTAACAAGAAAAATGGAGTGTTGAGCGCCCACCCGATCATTTAAAAAAACAGATTATGTTTTTTTTTCAAAATTTGTCCGGACAAAATTTCCGAGCATTTCAGCATTTGGTCGGAAAAACTGGAATTTGGTCGGAAAACCGCCGGCCGCCGGCCGTTATTTCAAGCTCTTGTTGATTTATCCGTGAACAAGTTCTTCGAACCATAAGTGAACAACTTGTTGACAACTTGTTCACGGCGACCAGCACAACATTGTTCACGCCCGTTGACAACCGTGAACAACTTGTGCGTTTTTACGCGTGTACGCGGCCAGGCTGATGGCAGAAATGAAAGGCCTATAGAAACTAGGCTATACCTATACATGTAGTACATGTGGTTCGAACCCTGTTCTGGGGAGTAGTTGAGCTTGAACGTCTACCAAGCTCGCAAACGTACCAACATGCACTAACATGTATACGTACAACTTATCATGTCATTTTAACTACATCTCATATGCAAACGCTACCACTGAGGAGCACATATGACCATGAATTTGCAACATTAGTTCTCCATCTGAGTCTCAGTGGCTCAATTGGTTAGAGCGTCTAACCCGTCCTTAGAAGATTGCAAGTTCGAACCCTGACTGAGGTTCAGAAATCTTTTCTGAGTATTTGAGCTTGATGTCTTGGCGAACGTCTATACTAAACGTCTGTTAGGTATTTACTATTGCGGTATGATTATGGCTAGCCCAATTTATGAGACGTTACGTTGTCCTCGCTTGCTTTCTCCCCCTCGCCGCTTCACAGAATATCTTGTTCTGTGACGTATACAGTTCTACCAATAGACCATTTGCACGATGACCTAAGATGGCGTTGGGTGACGTTGGGTGACTACAACTACCAGAATGCTTTGCCAGTATTCTAGGGTTTCGGCAAAAAGGATGACTCAAAAGGACCCGTCCAGTCCTTTCGCGGCTTTTCCAAAATATGTCGTCAAATACGTTTTTTTCAAAAAGCTAGGGGATAAGCCAGATTTCTGATTAAAGTTAGGGTTTATGTTGTGGTGTCGAAAAGATTGCTAACGTCGTGACACTCGCTGAAACTTGACGAGAAATTTGGAAAAAAACAAATTTGATGATATATTTTGGAAAAGCCGCCAAAGGACTGGCGGGATCTTTTGAGTCATCCCTTTCACAGCCGAAACCCAAGAATACTGGCAAAGCATTCTGGTAGTTGTAGTCACCCAACGCCATGGTACGTCATCGTACAAATGGCCTATTACAGCCACTGACCTCTATATAACTGGACTGCGGGCGCCCCACGAAAAAATGGCCCAAATACACGCCATCAGGTGCCATCTTGTTAGGTCTTAGCCGCGAAATTGACCAATCACGGATGACCGACAGGACGCCATCTTCTTAGGATTAACCAATCAGCAAACCAGAAAATCAAAGATGGCGCCGTTCAATTGGGGACACTTCATGTAATACAAATGTATCGTGGACCCGCAGTCCATTTATATAGAGATCAGTGATTACAGCAAAGGTTTCAGTTTTTAAAGGGGAACTTTAGTCACTTTTAAATAAAATTTCTTTCCAAAATTGTCTATCTCAAATTTTGATTTTATTTAGAAGTGTTGTTAAAATAAAGAAGCATGCCTCTTCGCTATTTTCTAAAGATATTTTGTTTTTTTTAAAAAAAAGTAAATAAAATACCTTATGACATCATCTACTCCACTAATTCCCCAAAGGAAGAATATCTACGGAAATAATAGGTAGATTGTGCTGAAACTTTGAAGCTGTTCTAATACGAATGGTACATTGCAATGTACACAGTTGTAGCTTGATATATTCCTCATTTGGGGAAGTTTGTTTGATTGCGTGGAGTAGATGACATCATAAGGCATCTCATTTGCATGTTACAAAACCTGAATATCTCTGGAACATGATGAGATATTGATTTAATGAGAACGCTATACTTTCTCATACGGAAAGTGCTTCTAATAAACTTCTTGATAATAATACTTCTTATCTTATTTTGTAGGCATGGCAATTTATTTGTTTTATGGAGTAGAACACAGTACGGAAAACAGAGATCGTTGGGAGACGGTCAATCAGGGTTATTTGAAGCTGAATAGCAGTTTACAAGACGATGATAAGTTGAAGTAATTGTATGGTTTGCAGGTGTAGTTTTGAATTACTAGAGAGTTTTAGATTGACGTTCTTTTTTATAACCGCAAACTGCAAACCGCGGTAAGACGTTTGCGGTTAGAAGTTTGATGTTAAAGAGCATTTAGATTGGCGTTCGTATTTTCACTTGTTGCGAGCCGCCATATTTGGTTTTCAATCGTTCATACGTATTCACCAAAAATTGAAATGAGCTTCAGTGTTCAATTAAAAAACGTTGTGATTCAAGAACAACAGACATGTAAGAGTATAAATTTACACCCCAAACGTGGGTTGGTTGAGTAAAAGTTACATAAAAACCTTGTCGTAATTCACTTACCTCAAGAAGCCGCGTTCTAGCAGTACAAACGTGAACCGCAAACGTGTAACCTGACCGCTGGACGTTGGTCATGCAATCAAGAAAAAACGTCAATCTAAAACTCTACTATAAGGCCTTCGCTAAACGTCGCACAACAGACGAATTTAATTCAGACGAATTTAATTCAAATCAACTTCGTTGGTAATGCGACGTAAATGCAACTTCGAGTTAAACGTCGAATTTCAGTGGAATGTAATTGTTTTTACTTGGACGCGTTGAGCCTGAAAACGATTTCTTGAAAACATGGCGCCGAATTGTCACAGACAGAAGAGAAACATTTAATTCGACGCGACGATAATTCGTCGTATAACTCGAACACGCATTATCCGTCTGACTCAGACGAATTTAATTCGTCTGTCGAATTTAGTCGAGTTATACGCCGCACTTTCGTCGAATAAAATCAGACAATTAAATTCGTCAGAATTGAATTCGTCAGGATTGAATTCGTCAGAATTGAATTCGTCAGAATTGAATTCGTCAGAATTGAATTCGTCAGAATTGAATTCGTCAGAATTGAACTCGTCAGAATTGAACTCGTCAGAATTGAATTCGTCAGAATTGAATTCGTCAGAATTGAATTCGTCAGAATTGAATTCGTCAGAATTGAATTCGTCAGAATTGAATTCGTCAGAATTGAATTCGTCAGAATTGAATTCGTCAGAATTGAATTCGTCAGAATTGAATTCGTCAGAATTGAATTCGTCAGAATTAAATTCGTCTATTGTGGGATGTTTGATTCCGCGTGGGCACGCGCGCGTGTACCGATAAACAAGGGACTTGGAAGCAAGTCTAACCTAAAATGCCTATGCATGAAACGAAAATTAAGTCTGTCTTACTTGAAAGAGCACTTATTAAAGTAGCAAAGTATAATCAATTTTCAGACTTAAGTTTTGTTTCATAGGCACTTCAGTTTACCAAGAAGGAAACTTCAGGAGTTTGAAATCAAAATACTCGTTATTTAAAAAATGTTATATTTAACAATTAAATTTAGCACAGATCCTCTGCGCCTGTTCACATGAGGCGAGTTATCTTGCGAGGTAGGGTTATCCCTATCCCCCGAGATATCTCGATGTTAGTTCATGTTAAACAAGACGCCTGCTCAGGCGTTCACTCGGGCTACTGATTCCTGAAAGCTTCGCGTTGCCTGTGCGTACTCTAGCAAGACTACATGACAATGGCAATGCATAATTGCATAGATTTTCACAAATAGAATCTATGGTCTTATATGAACTGCCAGGACCAACCTGTTTTGAAATAGCTCGTCATCCTTTGCGTACTAGGTCTACCGCGATCGCCGGTTTGTGCAGTTGTAAACATTGTAAAGCCTTTGTAAGCATGTTTATGATGAACTGAAGACAATTGTCAGTCGCATTACTGATCGACTATATAACTCGGTCACTTGCAAAGCTATTCAAACAAGTAAACAACTGAGAAACAGTGAAATGTCTTGTGAATATTCAAAAACATCGATAAAATTGCAATAAATACTTCGTTCAAAAGAGACAACCACTGATCATCTGGAGACAACTCGGCCAAACCTCGGTTTCGCAATAATTAAACATGACCTTCACTCCTTCAGTTTAGAGTTTCCGATTATTTTTAATACACCTTGATTCGCTGACAGTCCAACTACTCTGACATCTTTGTTTGAGACGACTGCTGTGTCGTGTGCCAAGAAATGTCGTGGAAATATTCAAAAACATCGATAAAATGGCAAGAAAAGCTTCGTTCAAGAGACAACGCGGCCATGAAATCGCCATCGCGCGGCCGGGAGACTAATGACCACGACCCCCCAAAAAATAAAAATAACATAGCCGAAACCTAGACTCGGCTGAGACCGAGGGGGATAGCCGACAGGTATAACTCAGTGAACTCTAGATATACCTGGAAGGCTGACTCCCAATAAAAAAATTAGGCAAAACATGGCGGCAATGGGGAATTTTTGGACGTAAGTTCTAGGCCCCTACGCGGTCATCTTGGATGTCAGTCTTAGTCTTTTTTCGCGACCGAACCACTCACTTTACGGGGAACTGTGTATGTTGACCGTTGGCACAAATACAAATGGAATATCACTATAAAATTCATGAAATGTATACCAAGCCCATAGAATTTCGACGTAAATGTTCTTAACTTGCTTTTCAGTTAATTTCTATTTGTTATTGCTTGTGTTTTTCTGACTTCCGACTCGAGTTTCAACTATATTTCGACGAGATGTTTACTTCTGGTTAAAAAACCCCCTCTTTATGCTAAAAATAAGGAAAGGCTGGCAAATTTCAATAAAGAATATTTTAGACGACGTTCATTTGAAGCTCCGTAAAACACACAAAAATCGCTCGATGTCGCGAAAATTGCCGTAGACGTTGTATATTCGTAAAGAACTTGGCTTTTGGTTCATTGCTCTTTCATCTTTTATGCAGCTCGACTGAAACGTAACGTTTGTATACAAACCGGCTTTGGCTTCACAAAAGCTCTTACCGTATGCGTATATACGAACGGCCGGTGTCACCTCAATCAATCAATCAATCTTTTATTATGCTCTTTCACTTATAATTACATTAAATAAATTGGTAAATAACTATTTACAAAAAAAAGAAAGTAGTTAAATATAAATTATTTGATGTTAGAGCCTGGTGGCTAAGTTAACCGTGAGGTTTTCGAGTTAGCCATCAGTCTTGTTTATTTTTACAAATATAAAGAGATGTGAAGGAAATCGAGAAGAATTACTTAAGAATGGTAACAAACAATCATTTAGGGAAATTAATTAATAGTAATAATAATAATAATAATAATAATAAATTATAGATAAGTTGCTATTTTTATTTCAAATATTGCTCTGACAGTAAATAACGTTTAATCTTTTTTGAGAAGGAAAAAACATTTAATTCTTTTAAGTAACTTGGAAGTTCTTGCCAAAGGTCAATTAGTGCAAAAGAAGTCATTTGTTTGCCAATGTTCGTTCTCACACGTGGTTTATATAAATTATGTTTAGCCGAGTATCTAGTGTTATAATTATGAACATGACTAGCATATTGAAAAAAATTGTCAAATGAATGTGGTAGTTGGCTTTTATGCCATAAATGAGTAAATTTCAAAGCATACAAGCGGTAAACGTTATTTACAGTTAGAATTTCTAACATGTTTAAGTAGGGAAGAGCACTTTCCGTTTTCTTCCCAAATGAAGTAGCAAAAAACATAATTCTTATAAAGTGATTTTGTTTTGTTTTGTTTGTATTTTTTGTACATGTGATTTATAGGTACTACCCCAAGCTATTATAGCATATGATATGTAGGGGTATAAAAGGTTGTAATAAATTTGCTTGAGCTGTTTTATTGATAAATAATGCCTTAACTTAGAGATTATACCTATGCCACGAGAAATTCGTGAGCATATGTATGAAATATGGTATTTCCATGATATTGAGTCATCAATCATGATACCTAAATATTTTATATGGTCTTTTCTTTCCAAGGAATGGTAAGAACCATCTCCGTTTTGTATTTTAATATCAATTGGGGTATCTTTTTTTCTTGGAGATTTGATTATTATAAAATTGGTTTTAGATTGGTTTATTGATAATTTATTTATATTGCACCATTCCTTGACTTTTCCAAGTTCAGAATTCATAAGCATTTCGAGAGTTTTTAAATCATTTGCCGAGGCAAACACATTTGTATCATCTGCAAATATTTTAAATTCTAATGCGTTAGAACAATTTGGTAGATCATTGATATAGATTAAAAATAAGAGAGGTCCTAACGAACTTCCTTGTGGAATTCCACAAATCATTGTTTGCTTGGAAGACTCAGTATTTCCAAATGCAACATACTGTTGTCTATTTGTTAAATAGCTCGTAAACCATTCCAAGGAAAGACCTCTGATACCATACGAATCTAATTTTTTAAGTAAAATTTCGTGGTTGACAGTGTCAAATGCTTTCGAAAAGTCTAGAAATACTTCACATGTATACAAATTATTATCTATCGCTTTTCTAAGATTATCAGCAATTTCAGTTATAGCTTGTGCAGTTGAACGACCTTTGCGGAATCCAAATTGGAATTGGTATAAAATTTCATGTTTTTCAATATAGTTAATAAGTTGCTCATATATTAACTTTTCAAATATTTGTGTGAAGGGCGATAATGTTGATATAGGACGGAAATTTGCTGGGTTAGTAATTTCACCTCCTTTATCAACAGGTATTTCCTTAGATATTTTTAGAATATCAGGCACAATACCTTGAAGCAGGGATTTGTTAAAAATTACCATTAGTACTTCGCATATATGATCACATGCTAATTTAATACATCTTTGAGGGATGCCAATGGATGATTTATTTAACTTTAGTCCCATGATCGCATCGTAAACTTCATGGGTATAAATACTATGAAACATAAAGCTATTTGGAAATGATTTATTAATATATTTGGTAGTATTATCATCATTTTGAGGAAGCTTCTCAGCCAGATCGTGACCGACGTTAATGAAATGAGTATTTAACTGATGACAGATGCTCGCCTTATCGGTATAGCATTTGTCTTTATACAAGAGCTTTTTTATTGTTGTTTGCGGATATTTGTTTTTTTCGATTGATTATCATTCCAATGAGTTTCCACGTTGTTTTTAAATTTTCTTTATTTATGTCAAATTGAGCTCTAAAATAATTCTTTTTTGCGGCTTCTTTAAGCTTATTTAATTTGTTGTTATAAACTTTGTAAATTTTAACTTTAACAGGATCTTTACTAAGAAAATGTGTTTTAAAGAGTTTATGTTTTTTCTTTATTGATGTCAGAATGGCATTACTTATCCATGGATTCGTTTTTTGCCTTTTCCTTTTATTCGAGATTTTCCGTAAAGGGGCGTGCTTGTCTGAAATGCTTTGAAGTGTTTCTACGACACTATTCATACTTTCATTAACGTCATCACTGTAAGGCTTTTAAAATCAGTGTCCGTTATGTCTTTTAAAAATAAATCGTTATATATAAAATAAATCAGTTTGTAGGAACGTTTCTCGAGCTGCGAAGATGAACGTTTGGGTCGAAAGATCAATGAACTGAAAGCCAAGTTCTTGACGAATGTACTGATGATAATTTTAGCGAGATCGAGTGGTTCTTGTGGATTTTACGGAGCTTCAAGTGAGGACCGTCTGAAATATTTCTATGTCTAAATTTGAATATTCTCTGTGAGTCTAAATTTATTTCGAATTTCTATACCCTGGTCCCAGAGGATTTCTCTTGTAAGTACAGAAAGTAAACACAAAAGGAACACAACACTGCTCGCGCTCAAGAGGGTGTACGTTTGGGCCGTCTGTGGTTCGGCCGCGAGAAAAAAAGACTAAGGCTGACATGCAAGATGACCGCGTAGGAGCCTAGAACTGACGTCCAAAAATTCCCCATTGCCGCCATGTTTTGCCTCACATTTTAGTGCAAAGTTTCACAGAAACTTTGCAGTAGTGTGACGAGTGGCGAAAATTCACACGATACATAGATAGATACATCGATAGTGTAAACTTTCCAGGGGGGTAAACTTACCAGGTTTTGAAAGGCTAAAACCGGTGAAAATGTGAAACACTAGTATCAGTCTTTCATAGACGACAAATATTTATGTCGCTTAAAGCTCGTAAGCCCTAAAGAGCGATAACAGACAGGTTTGTACCTTAATATCTAGGGATATTTCTTGAAAGACGTGTGTATCTTAATATACCAAGAATGAAAGAAGTTTCCCCGCGGAATATATTAGAATAGCACTGCGCATGCAAGCGTGGTTTTGTTTGCGACTGGCGAATACAACAATGGCGGAGAAACGCAAAGGAATGATCAATTTTCTTCTCGAAACAACGAATTTCTAGGCTTAACTGCATGGATTTATTGTCTGCCTTGCGGAAGGTGCGAATAAATATTAAAAGCTATATATTTAACTTTAATATGGTGTGGCATGTTGACGATGTTGTGAAGTCGGTTTGTAGGTTCGTGTCTGTTATATTTTACACGAGTGGCGCTCGAGCAGTTTTTGCACGTCATCTCAGTAACAAATTCTGTATACTGGAGATTGTAGACTGTCTTCGCATTTTGATTTGGCGTTCAACAAGCAACTGTACGAAGAACCCCAGCCATATATTAAACATGAATGTTTAAGTTCTACATGTGTCTGTACCTGCGTGAACTTAGCGCGTGATTGGGCAGACGATTCGCAAGGCACATAACGTGAAGCTAGCAACAACGTGAAGCTAGCAACATAATCATCAGACAATCGTAATTTGTGAGGTCAACAAAAACTTACTCATCTTTACATCCACTTGGCAAATTTTAGTCAATTTTGATCTGGATCGACTGGACGTCACACGATACATATTAGTATCGGAATTCCTGTGATGCGCCAAGCTTTTTATGCCAAAATTTCGAGATGTATAAAAAGACCTTGATGGTATTAAACAGACCGGAAAACAATAGTGAAGGGCACAAAAGACGTCGGTATTCATCTTTGTCGGAGTTTATAATTTTTTTTTCGTTCTTGAAGAGAAAATGTCTCTTTAAGAATCCTTCGAGATTCTATTTTGGGTTGTTTGTCTGAGTTTTGGCTTGTATTAAATTAACTTGGGCTTTGCTCAAGAAAATGGGCTGGCAGGTTGCTGGGCTGGCAGATCTGTCCGTACACGTGGCAAAAAATGTTATCTTTGACTAGAAACTTTGCACTATCCTTGGGATCTAGTTAGTCCTGTGATTGAATGGAGTCAGCCTTCCAGGTATATATAGGGTTCACTGGGATAACGCGGCCTGAGCGATAGCGTAACCCTAGGTGAACGCTTTCAGCCGAGTTATCTCGGGGGGTAGGGTCAACGTTTGTATAATTACGCATGCCTAATTATGCGGTTGACTGGGATAACTCGGGGTGAAGCGTTCACATGAAGCTAGGGTTATCTCGGGGGCCAGGGATAACCGTTTTATCATGTGAAACAGGGTCAACTTTGACCCTATTTTTTCGTTATGACTAAATTAATATTTTGGTTAAAGTGCTTGTATCACTTGTGGGGTATTAACGTATTTAAATAGAGCAGAAAAAATCAGTTAATAAGTTATTTTGCCGTTTTTGATTTAGTCAAATAGTTCCTGACATATTGGCTTCTGAACATGCCAATTCTCAAAAATTTCCATCGTTCATTTTAACACCTTGGGGGCCTGGGACTCAGGAACCTAAGTCGACTGTTTCCTTAGTTGGAACTCTCGTGCGTACTGGAAAACGGGTGTGAGCTCGACATTTCGATTTTTCAGTCAAATATATGTTTTTGTGAATCAATAAGCAGAAACGTAGTTGTTTTGGATTGACTCGTTCCTGAGTCCCAAGGCCCCCAAGGTGTTAAAATGAACGACGGAAATCTTTGGCGAAAAGCCGAAATTGGCATGTTTAAAGGCTTATATCTCAGAGACTATTAAAGTAAATCAAAAACGGCAAAATAACTTATTAACTAACTTTTTTGCTCTATTCAAATACGTTAAAACCCCACAAGTGATATAAGCACTTTAAAAATGATTGAGTTAGAAATAGACGATTATAGAAAACTAGAGTGCTGCGTAGGCAGTGTTTTGGATAGAGCAAAGTGGTAAACTGCCGAGATTAGTTTTCAGATAGCGAAATACTGACGTTTCAAGCAGAGTCCTTGATCAGAGTGAAAGGAAATGGCTCCGCTTTAAACGTCAGTATTTCGTCATGAAAACTATTTCTTTATTTTTTTATTTATTTATTATGTTTTTGCCAACAGTATGTAAAGAATATTTATGCCTTACACACAAATAAATAAATAAATAAATATATACATAATTTAACAACAGACAAACATGCACATATACAAACTAAAATTTAAGAGAAGTGGCAAGGGTGGCCGCGACAGTGTGTGTCAGTTACTGCGGTCCCGTATATAAATAGATTAATAGGAAAAACAAAAAGAAAAAAACGAAAAAGAAATAGTCCAATTCAGATCAAAAGAAAAATTAAATAAAAGAACGATGAAAATGCGCATAGTAAAAGCTGTTAAAGCCTGGTTCTCATATGTCACCGATGGTCGCTGACCCATGATTTAGATGCATGTTAAGTAAAAGAATAAAAGCACTGCTTTTCTGCATTGTTCTTTATTACTTAACATGCTGCTGCACTTCCCGTTTTAACATGCATCTAAATCACAAATCGCCGACGATAGGCGACATATGAGAACCAGGCTTAATAAGTACAAGAGCGAAGGTCACCAAGTATACTCCAGGCGGAGTTGCACTTATATTTGGATCGTATGCACAGTCCAGCGCCGCGAGAGTGTAGTAACATATTAGATGACTTTTAAAGTTGCTAAGTGTTAATCTTAACCCATTTGGCAGGACATTCCACGTTCTGTACATTCTTGAAAAAAATGAGCGTTGAAAAGTGAGAGTTCTACATTTTGGTGGCCAGAATTGAACAAGTTTGGGAGATGAGTAGAATGGTTATTCGTTTTGGTTGGTATGGAACAGGTAGGAGTTGAGGATCAATGATTGCTAGACCGTTAACAGCTTTGAAGAAGAAAATCATATGAAGATATTCATGCCAGTATGAGAGAGGAATTAGGGTTAGTGATTGCAAACGTTGTTTGTAAGTTGTAGAAGAACGAAATGGAAGATTATATGATTGACTTTCGTTGCTCGACGTTGGACTCTTTCGATACGCTTGATTAATTCCACCGATTGTGGAGACCATATTTGGGTTGCGCAGCCAAAGTGAGGTCGAACGATGGGATACTTAGTAGGACCTTACGAAATACGACGGCAACTTCAACGACGATGTCTTTTAAACAAAAAAATGCTAGTTGCGAAACAAAGAGAATGAATAAAATTTCGTCCCTAGAGTAATCTCATCACCGTCCTTGTTCTTTATACAACGCCACTTATTAGAGTATTTTCACGTCTTCAGGACGACGTCAACGGCCAAAAGATGAGAACTGTTGCTTAAGATTGACTTCAATACTGCACTACAATCATTTTAGCAGTACTGGGGCGTTTTGGAAGTCATTAGACTAGCTTCAAATGTAGTAATCAGTTAGCCGTGACTTTTTAATTATAAAATTGTGTTGCTTTGTAACCGCCGTCGTGGTCTAGCGAACGCCAAGGTCTTTGATTTCAGTAATTGAACGACGTACGTACCCTGCATTCCTAACATGCCACTTGTTTTGACCATAGTCCCTAGAATTATATTGTCTGGAGACGCGGCGAACATCAAGGCGGTTAACAATGAGCTACAATTTAGGTTGAGGCATAGTCAATCGAGATATGGTCTGGAAACTCGGCAAACTTCAAAGCGCCTATAATGAGCTGTGATTTTATGTTGAACCGTACCTTACACCGTGCACAACCTTTGTTTTAGGTTTATTAATATTTAAATAGTACGGTTGAGTGATTGAACTAAAACGTTGTTATTGGACAATTCATTCATTATACTAAAATACAATGTGTTCAGTGACTGTGCACCGTGCACAAAAATGCATAAAGGTGAACAAAAAGATAGACCAAAGACTTTAGCTGAGTTTCCAGACCATATCTCGATTGACTATGGTTGAGGGTGGCAAATAATGTATTATTTCCGAGTGACGAACCACACTGGACAAGTAGAGAAAACTCTACTTGGCCCGGCTGGGATTCGAACCCGCGACCTGCGGTTTACTGGTCCGATGCTCTACCGACTGAGCTACAGGTCAAGTTGGGAGCTGAAGGTCGAATGCTAGTACAATAACATAGGCTATTTGATATTTCGAAACAGAGTAGTTTCTTCAATATCTAGACAACAGTCCACTCTTCATTCGAAATCGTCATGTACAGTTGAACTCATTATTATTCTAATTCTCCACCGAATTAACTGTCGTCCCACAATAATCTTTGTCTTCATGTATGAAGGCTGTTGTCTAGATATTGAAGAAACTAGTCCGTTTCGAAATATCAAATAGCCTATGTACTATTATCATTCGACCTTCAGCTCACAACTTGGCCTGTAGCTCAGTTGGTAGAGGACATCGGACCAGTAAACCGAAGGTCGCGGGTTCGAATCCCAACCGGGCCAAGAGGAGTTTCCTCTACTTGTCAGGTATGGTTCGTCACTCGGAGTAACACCTTATTATTATTCTCTACCGGAGTTCACTGTCCCAGAATAATCACTCGAAATTATGCAAGAATGTTTGCATAAAATAAGGATCTTCTACACGGAGAATATTGTAGTCTAAAATTTACATGCGTTGGTCCTTGGTCTATGATCAAGCTTTCCAAACTTTCATGAAAATCTATGCAGTATTTTGTGAGATATCCTGGCGACACAGACAGACAGACAGACAGACAGACAGACAGACAGACAGACAGACAGACAGACAGACAGGCAGGCAGGCAGGCAGGCAGGCAGGCAGGCAGGCAGGCAGGCAGGCAGGCAGGCAGGCAGGCAGGCAGGCAGGCAGGCAGGCAGGCAGGCAGGCAGGCAGGCAGGCAGGCAGGCAGGCAGGCAGGCAGGCAGGCAGGCAGGCAGGCAGGCAGGCAGGCAGGCAGGCAGGCAGGCAGGCAGGCAGGCAGGCAGGCAGGCAGGCAGGCAGGCAGGCAGACAGACAGACAGACAGACAGACAGACAGACAGACAGACAGACGGACGGACAGACAGACAGACAGACAGACAGAGACTGAATGAATGAATGAAATGCTTCAATTCGCAATTCAACTATTAAATTGCCAGGCCACAGGTTTGTTAACGTCATTGTTCCTCGCGAAACGAAGATGTTTAACTGCAGTTGAAAATTGTGATGTCACGAATGGCTTGAGTATGTTTGTTTTAAAGGCCTGTTTAGAAGGAGGTAGGGTTACCCTAAACCTAGCACCCAGGTTAAGCCAGCACACGGGTTACCCTCGCTCTCGTACATTTCTTGTTTTTCTGTTTGTCGTGTTTACAAGGACGCTAGGGTAACCCTATCACGCCACTAGGGTTGTAAACGCGTTTGATAGGGATAACTCGCCTACCTGCGCTGATTATTGGTAACCACGTCTAATAAAGTTGACCGGGCAACAGGGTGACCTTACCTGTGAAATACTGCTTGTAAACCCAGGCTAACTTTGACTCAGGTGTTAGGTTAACCCGGGGCTCCGCCACCCCGGCAAAAGTGCTGCCCCTGAGAACATTTGGCTTCATATGCCTCTGACTTCATTTGAAATTATTCTACACATATATACGCTGCTGAGGGACAACTGAATGTTTATAAACATATATTCCATATCAAACAAATTTCAATATCTCAAGGACAAAGTGAGATATGCAAGAGTTATAAACGCCAATCTCTATAATCGCAAAGTGAAAAGGTCGCAAACTGCCGAGAATAACCAATCGAACGGATCGGAGCAGAACCAGGTCTAGGTGTGTGGGTTTCTAACGACTTGACGTGGTCAAAACATAGTCCCTAGAATTGAATTGTCTGGAAACGCAGCGAAAGTCTTTGTTCTAGGTTTTTGTTCACGTTTGTGCACCTTATTTCACCTTAACGCTTGCTGAACACATTGTATTTTCGGTATAATGAAGCATTCAACCAATAGCAGCGTTGCTTTATAAATATTAATGAACGTAAAACAAACGATTGTGCACCTTATTATTCTTGCATAATTTTGGTACGAGTGCATTCAAGCATTTTATTCATACATGTGTTGGTCTCGCGAGCTAGCCGAGCTAGCATGGTTAGCAGGATGGCTCGTTTTCTTTTTAAAGGACAACTATACGTTTCCAGGTTATTCTATTTTCAAGTCGGAAAAGTTCAATCTGAAACCGAAGAAGTAATTGAAACCAGTCACTCGGTTCCACTTTTATGAACTGCTTGCTGAACTGTGTGAACGACGACCGCGTCCAAATGAAGACTGGTACTAGTACCTTGTGATGTCATACCCACCGTACCAATCACCTTGTTTGTTACCGGTATGACGTCACAGACAAAGAGTACCCGTTCTCCTAGAAACGCGGTCATGCTTCAAGAGGACCTAAGCAGGCATCGCTGATACATTTTTTGCTTTACCTCGAAATTCATATTTTTCTTTACTTTTGCGATGTTAGATGATAACCCTTTCAGAAGAAAATATAACTTCAAGAAGTTTAGTTGACTTTTACTAAATTTAAACATTTCTAATAACCCGCTGGCTGAGGTATATGCAGTCGCCGTGTGCCCTTGTTAGCTGTACATTCTCTGATTCTCATTTCTAATCTAGAGTTTAAATATCGTTTCTTAGTAGGGTACGTTTAGTACCCAGTCAAAAATTGTTCACACACAGATTTATTGTGTCTCCGGCTGAGCCAAACCACCGAAGCGGTCTGATTCAAAACACCGATACTAACACGGTCAACCAGACATGTGAACACAAAAAACACTTAACTTTTTTAAAGCCACATTACCAACGATTAAGTTGCAGTTCAGTCGAACTTATATCCGTCTCACTCACACAACAATTATGGGACAAGATATTTGAAGCGTTATTTTATAGTTTGTCATCTGTAGAACAAGTCTCGTTGTTTACAAGAATTGCATATGCACCAAAACAGATATGGGAAAAATACAGTGTCTTTCCGTTGCCCAACAACATACCTTTTTCACCTAAAGCGATAAAACCTTAGTGCGCATGCGTACTAGCAGCAAAAGGTCATAAACAAGTCGTAAGTGTAAAAACCCATCACTGTCTACTCACTTGCCCTTAAAAGAACTGTACCCTCTCCCTCCTACAAGTTTCTCCACGGATTTAAACTTTCCACGAGAACGGTCTTGGAGACCGGGGGGGGGGGGGTGTTATATTTTATACTGTATGTCATTAATTTATGATCATGAGTTGTGACTTGTCGAAACTCAAAAGTATTATATGTCTTATATTACCATCGCAACTTGCCACTCGCCGGTTCGCAAACAGGCTGGAATTCGGAATTCCTGGAAGGCTGACATATAGTTATTATTTAGAAGCTGACTCGGGTAAAAGCTGAAACGTTGCACAACTTGCGCGGTACAGTAGCAAGATACCGCGCATGCTTCCGAGTTAACGGCGATGTGTGAGAGTATGCAGTGGCGCCGGCAGGACTGTATATATTTTTTGGGGGGGTGGTGGGGGGGGGGGGGGGGGGGGGGGAAATTTAGGGGGGTCCGGGAGCATCCTCCCCGGGAAAATTTTGAAATCTCAAACTTTCTACGATGCCATTTCCTTAGTTTTCGGGAGCAACTATATACATTTTTTTTACGAAAATTCAATTAGCTATCGTCATCAGGCGAATGACGTAAGTTTTGCAGAACGAAACTTAGGAACTCTAAACCGAACTTTATATTTTTATTTTTATTTTACAAAAAGTTCATATTTGATATTTATTTATATTAAGTAAATATAGTCACTGTTAAGTGCCTGCTTTTTTGCTTTTTTACGCTTTTTTCGTGCTCTCCCAACTTCCCGCGTGCATCCATTTAACAATTAGACAACGAGGACGAGTTGTCCAATTGTTTTAGTATACACCCTGTACCTACTAAATACAGTTTTTCTAGTGCAACCTGACGAAAATGTTGTGTTATTTAACCACTCGTGAGCGGCAAGTAAAAGCAGATTTAATTAATAAAATACGGTTTAATTGTATTTCGTTCCTTACCATTAAAAATCTTCATGCCATATTTTGTGGCGTTTTTAGTTTTCTCAGGGATAGAATTTCCTATCAAACTCTCAAAAAATTCCTCCGAAACGTCTGCAAAACGAGAGTTTACTGCCATATTTTTTCGGGTTTGTTTTCATTTTTCCCAAACCTTGTCCATCACGAATAGACAACGGTTGAGTAGCCAATCAGAATGCAGGATTTGTAATAGACGATGGTTGGGTGTATACTAAAACTCGATGGAGCACGCCAAACCATGAACCATTTCTTAATTTTAAACATTCTCCACACCCCACCACCCCTTCCTAACATTTCGCACTAACTCAAATACGTGGTCCTGGTGACGATTGGGGGTGGGGGGGTGGGGGGGTGGGGGGGGGGACTATCTAGCTTCCCCCTGGCTTGCCACGGCCCTTGCATGGGGGTATGTCTGGGGAAAATCTTCTGATTAGGTCATACATTTTATGTGCGCATGCGTCGAAGCTGTTGATAAGGGATATGAAACAATGAACTCTTTATAGAGTTCACTGATATGAAATGACAGATCGAATACGTATCGAGGAAACTCTTATTTGAAAGAACTTGATTGAGCTTTATACACTGTACATCGTCATGATCGATTGCAATTTATTTGCTCGGTCCTGACTACAGTCTCTAAATTAAAAAAACAAATGAAAATGGGAGACTAAATGTTTGGACTATAGAAATTTTTAAATTTTATGATATTGCTAGACTGAGAACAAAAGGCAACAGAGGGACTAGAAAAAGTAATCTATATACGTTGCGGTCGGGGGGGGTGGGGTGGGGTGGGGTGGGGTGGGGTGGGGTGGGGTGGGGTGGGGTGGGGTTGGGGGTTGGCAGGGATATCTCGCGGGCTATCTCAGCCAGCTTCGATACGAAGATGGCGTATAATGCGTATTCTTCTGTGTGGTAAATTTAAAATCTGCTATTTACGAGTTAGCTATGGCTTCGCTTAATGGATGAATTTGATAAATCTAAACCAAGGAGGAGCTATTTGATCACTTATAGCAAAGCGAATTTGGAAACGTTTTCAACCAGTATGGAAATAAATCTTTATGTTACATGTTACAGCATGTTACATCATGTTACACTACATGTTACACTGCATGTTACAGTTCAATTTTTAGATTATATTATCATTCTTTACATGTTACAACATGTTACACCTACTTTTTTAAAGAAAATATACGGTTTATTTTAAAAAGTAGGTGTAACATGTTGTAACAGTAAAGAATTATAGTAGGATATAACAATTTTAGTGTAACATGTAGTGTAACATGTAGTGTAACATGGTGTAACATGTTGTAATTTTAGCCAGACTGTTAATAAAAAGACCCTCGTTGCGGAAAACACCCATTTTGTGTCAAATGCGTGTACATGTACATTGAAACCATATTCAATAATGTCAAATGAGACTGGTTACCAAGCGCACTATACTTCTCTTGTCTTGAAGGGATAATTTTGTTGGTCTCCGTTTATTTTGCTTTCTCTTATCAAAAACAGGCTCACGAAATAGTGGCTTCTTGGCGTGCTTATAAATTGCAGCTTTAGAGTACTGGGGACACATTTTTAAAAGCGTCTTCCCTCGAATTTTTGACAGCTGGTATGCAGCTCTTATTTGAGAAGAATGTTCCACAGAAACTTTTTGGCAAGTGTTTTTAGCCGTCTAAAATGAAAAAAATGCTATCATTGTGGAATAACTACCATCAAAATACTGTTCAGAGGTAACCACGTCAAACTTTAAAAATTGAACAGGTCAAGTAAATTACCTTAACCCAACTGAATAAAATACGTTTCACCTGAAAACAGATCATCTACAGACAACATCCAAAATTGTCCCCCCCCTCCCCCCCCTTGAACTATATTCCTGATATACGGTCCTGCATATTTCTCAAATTGTATATTGAAAACTCACATTCGATTAATCTCAGAAAATGATTACGTGTCCTCTTTTTTCAGACAATCCTGGAAAAAAACTCGTAGACTTTTTGAATTTTTATACTATTTCCCCCCTCCCCCTTACACAATGTTGGTATTTAGACGATATGATTTACAAATCGACTTTACCTTAACCAACATTGTGTAGGGGGAGGGGAGGAGGCAATTTTAGGGCAATAAGCGGATGAGTTTGGAGGAACACGCATATTTTCATAACGCATTCTTAAATTTGCATATAGTTTTCAAAAAGTCTACGAATATTTTTTCCAAGATTGTAGTACTAGTGGTCCTGATCAATTCATTTCATGAGGTTTAATTGGTAACTTCCTGTTTTGAATTTGATTGGTTCTTGATTCTTGAGCAGCCAATAGGAATAAGAATTATATTTAACCAAAACCAATCGAATTAAAAACAGGAACTTGTCCAATAGACCTTTTCGATAATTACGTCACGCTGCATGAAAACGAGGCTCCCAGGCCAAAGTTTCACAATTTTGATTATCGTGGTAACCCCATCATATCTGTTTATGGAAGAAGATGACTAATAACGTCCAAACTATATATGGTAGAAATACATCGTGTACGTATGTTGTTAGGCATTTCATAAGCTTTCATTTGATGTATATTTTAAGTTTCTATGTTGTGTGTAACTTTAAAACGTCCAAAATGTTCGCACCATTGCTCGTCAAGTAATAATAATGAAGTCCCACAACTGTTGTAGAATTTCGGATATTGTTTTTAAAATACATAACGCACAACTTTGAAACATATATCAAACAGAAGATACTGTAAAATGCTATTTGCGGTAAAGAACTTTCAAGTTTTTAGTTTAAGAGAAAGTATTTTAAAACTGATGGGAAAACGTACTATTATCTTGGTCTGAGTTGTAAACAAAACAAACTAACAATTCATCCATCAGACCAAGATAACATTTTTTCTCATTTTTAAAATACTTCCCCTTAAGCTAGAAACTTGAAAGTTCTACCACAAATAGCATTTTACAGTATCTTCTGTTTGATATATGTTTCAAAGTTGTATGTTAAATATTTTAAAAACGGTATTCGAAATTCTACAACAGTTGTGAGAAATCCATATCATATTTATTACTTGACGAGCAATGGTGCGAACATTTTGGACATTTTAAAAAGTTACACACAACACATAAACTTAAAATATACATCAAATGAAAGCTTATGAAATGCCTATAACAACATACGTACACGATGTATTTCTACCATATATAGTTTGGACGTTATTAGCCATTTCACATAGTTGTAAGTACATTTTCACGATTGTTTTTCGTGTATATTGTTGATAAGTATTAAATATCATGTAAGCATCAATAATTAATTGCATTTTTCATGTCGAAATCATGTTTAAATGTGTATTTGGGCATTTTCTTGCGCACTGTTGTTGTGGGAAAACTTTATCTTTTTAGTCTGCCTAATGCCAGATTATTTTACTCCTCAAGTCATGCAGCAAAGAGGTAGTAATAAATGCACCCCCCTGTGTACTGTACATATATATATATATACACATATATATATATATATATATATATATATATATATATATATATATATATATATATATATATATATATACGTATATATATATATATAATGATATAATCTACTAAAAACTAAAACATGGATAAAAAAGGTAAAAAATTCTAAAAGTGTCAGTTACTCAGAGTTTCACTCCGAAGCGATCTTCAGAACATTGGAATAATATTAGGGGCCGTACACAAAATATGTGATGCTTCGGGGGGTGGGGGAGTGTTTGAACAATAGTCACGTAGTGTCACAAGGGGGGAGGGGGTATCACAAAGCACTGTCACGTGACGGAGAAAAATTAAACAAGACCATGTTAATGTTGATGAGAATTTATTGTAGAGTTGCAAATCCTTATTCTATACCACGAACAACAATATATTGCAGCCAGCAAAGCAGTATTTACCATGAATGTGGACTGATCGCTGACACTAGATCCAGAAGGCTCAGTCCAAAAAAGATCTAGATCCAGCACATGCTTTCAAATTACTGCATATTAATTTGGTGTTTGGGGGTGGGTGGGGGTTGGGGGTTGGCTCAGAGTCACGTAATTTTCGGTGGGGGTAGGGGGGAGTCAAAAATCGGCAAAAAAAGCGTCACGTATTTTGTGTAACATCTGTAATGCCCAATCCCTGGGCAAAGACTTGTTTTCAAATGGGCCCACCCCTGGGAAGGTCCAATGTGTCAAATGCCCAGTGGTGTCCCATAGGGGTGGGGTGGGGGATGGGCATGCTTGTATTTGACTGATACATTATTGCTATTTAGGATGTGTGAGGGTTCTCCCTAATTGATGAACAAATCATCAGGCATTTTAAGACAGAGTAAAACAATAAAATGGCAGTTTTTGACCTGTTTAGGCAGGAGCAGCATGGATTAATCACTTGTTAACTCATTGCTGCCTAGGTATATGACTGAAGGTTCTTCCATTCAATTGATGGGTAAAATCATCTTGCATTAGATAGAGTATAAAACGAGAAAGGAGCTGTTTTGTTGACTCTGAGGCAAGAATGGGTTAGCTATGAATAATTATGCAGATGCCTATTGAATTTTGAATTTTTTAGGGTTTTTTTTATTTTTGAATTTTTTTTTTCATAATACTTGAATGGCAATTTACAAAAATTATAAATTGAAAAATTCAAGTTAACACGATTTCTATTGTTTTAATGTGGAAATTTAATCTCAGCAGGCATGTATTGTCCTAAAATAGAGAAAATATCTAATTTTTCCCACATTAGGTACCCTGATCCCAGAGGTTCTACACAGATTAGCTCATACCTGAGCATTGAGTCAGTGAGCATCAATTAAAAGAGTGCTATTAATTTGTTTGGGACAAGGCAATCATTAATCAACAAACTTACTCATTCCCAAAATAATTTTAAACAATAACATTACACTTTAATTGCTCATGGGATTACAATTATGTGTTCAAATACACCCCTTTGGATGTCAACACACACCTTCACTCGGTAAGCCAGTATAGTATGCTGAAAATACCAGTATAATTTGTCAAATAGTGGTGCTCCGGATATAGTATTCTGGCTGGATAGTGAAAAATCTCACTATCCAGTTACTGGATATTTGTTTTTTGATAATTTGGCATTACTTTTGGGTAATTTTCCAGGATCCAAGTAAATTCTTGAAGTAATAGTATTATTATTATTTAAATTATTATTATAGAATATCCAGCATCATTTATTTCTCAAAGAGTGAAATTTTGGCAGGGCGTTTAAACTCAGAAAAGTGCACACGCAATCATCCAAAGGATATTAATTGTCACAGTTAAACGACTCGTTCCCAATATGGCCGCATACAAAATGGTGGCAACAACTGTTTTTCTCTCTATTTTTGACATTTATCCAAAATAATATTTATTTTACAGAAGAGTTTGAGGGAGAAATACTGATAATTCGGTTACAACTCAGAAATTATGTTAAACACCACTATTTTTGTATTAAGCAATTCAAGTATTCCACCAGATAGAGGCACCAAAACTTGTACACCAAAAATATCTGGTATTCGGTTGGATTTTTTTTCAATTACCTGGCAAATCCGGTATCCAGCCAGACAGTAAAAAGCACTATGCGATGCACCTCTAGACTATTGAATCAAATATCGGTTTGGTGGTACATGTATGACTTTTTCAGTAACAGAAGAGAACAGCTTTATTGTACTTCAACTGCAGTATATGATTTACACAAACTATTTAATAGAAAATAAACTGATTGACAAGTACATGTCACATGTAATAACCATTGAGGGCTAGCCTGGACAGGTGACAATGAAGCTTAATTCGCCATAATATGTGAAAGTCAGTGAAGCCAAAATACAAAACAAATACAATACAAGCAGAAAATACAAGCCGTGAGGCAAAATGAGGTCATACAGTTAATTATACCTAGTAATATCATGATCGCCTCGGATTCTTTTGTTCTCCAAGAGAAGGTAAACCTCGCATTTCCCTCATTGCTCATGCAAGAGGAAATTTTTTCCTTTGTCTTCTAATTTTCCCGTGCATATTGATGAGGGAAAATTAGAAGACAAAGAAATCCTAAATTTCCCGCTTGCATATATTTTCTCTCATCAACATGCACGGGAAAATTAGATGCAACTTCTCTGATCAACAGTGTAAATTTCCTGTTGGTAAGATTCTCAAAGCTTTCTTCGACGATTATAATATTGGGTCATTCCAGAAAACATCCACACCTCCCCCATGGAGGAAATGTGAAGTTGACCCCCTCCCTCCTTCGGACGTCCTAGTACATTTTACTATTATCAGAAGTAGATTTACCCCCCTCCCCTCCCCGGATGGCACAAACTTCCTCTGTGGGGGAGGTATGGATCTTTTCAGGAATGACCCATTACAAACTAATACCACGACTTTTTGGGAAATTAGCGATTACATTTCCCTTTGCCTCGGGAAGATTTGTAAAAGTCTGCGTACCTCGGACTTTCACAAACCTTCCCTCGGCTGCGGGAAATGTAATCGCTAATTTCCCTCAAGTCATGTTATTACTTATAATTATAGGTATTATCATAGAGATTGATGAAGCGGTTCTTGAGTTTGCGTTTGAAAGAATTTTTGTTAAGCGTCTTGATAGACTCGTCCATAGTAATAGTCCTATATCAAATGTTTTGGTAAGATTTTTTGATATCCGTGTACTGTTACTGATATTTTAATTGTTACAGTAAGTTGTTTCTTGATCTTGGGGAGATACCCACATTAAGTGGTGAACTACTACTTCTATATTCATATGGAAATTTCATTGCGACAAATAAAACAATCTTTAATGTGTCAATTTAATTTTTTAATATGCAGGGTTCGAAATAACGTTCAGAAAATATGCCTAATTTTGTAGGCTGTTTTTTGTAGGTCAAAATTTTTGCCGGCTGTTTCCCTTTAGCAGCAAAGTTATGTTCTCATCACGTTCATTCATCTTCGCAATGGTGCCATTAGTCCAGGGGCGTGGCGACTGGGTGTGTGTGTGTGTGTGGGGGGGGGGGGGGTGCGACACCCCCCCAATAATTCTAAATATCAAATAGTTGGTCAAACGAGAAATTGCTGGTGTTCAAAAATAAAAATAGTGGGAAAAAAAAAGGCTGAATTTTTTCTTTTTAAAAAATGATTTGTTGTTTTTTTTTATCCCTGGTCGGTCAATATAGTTGGTCAATAGCTTTCCCAGACGGTCAGACACCTCCAACAAAAGATGGCGTTTAAGTAAGTGCACTTGATGTATTCCGCAGTGAAGTATTTTCGATCTAAAGACCGCAGACCAGTGAAAACAGAGGCTCGACTGTCTGAAGTATTTTGAATACAGATCAGTGGTTTCGACCTTCACCAGTCATCACAACTCACAAGCTGGCGCCTGGCATGTTATAAATTATGCATTTATTTTGGCTAAGTGACTAACTTACGGGTAAGTCAATTGTACAATGTTTCATGCAAATGGTGAATTGGTGATAACTGATATGGATTGTTTTTGTATTTCACGAATTTACGAAACAGACATTTTGTAGTTTAATACATTCAGAACATCTTGTACATGTTTATGCAGTGATGGCCTGATGGAATGATGGGTAAGGAAAAGCAGGAAAAACGGGCACGGAAAAGCAGACGAAAAGTGCTTTGCATAGCTTGTGACAAGTCTATGAACTGGGAGTTTTTCCGAAATAGCCACATACATAAAAGACACGGCGGAAAGAGTGTTCCTATAAGAGTCATTGCTGAAAATCAACTGAATCAGGACAATGTTAAGTCTGTTAATAACGGGTCTGGTGAGACTGGTGGAGATCCCGCTAAGCCTAATGCTTCAGATGTGCGAAGCTTTTTCAAACCGAGAAGAACGAAGGTGTGTGATGCTGACATGCTGTAATTTATTATGGTAATTTCTGTTTGATTCTCCTGTTATTGTAAAATTTAAGGTGGCGCGAAATAGTTTTATTGTGCGCGGAGACTGGGTTTGAATACCGTAAATTAGCGTAACGAAATTTTAAGCATTTGCCATTTAGTAATTTCGTCGCTTGTAATTCTGCTTCCGTTTGGTGGATCTTGATTTTGTTGCGCATCAACTCTTGTCTAATTAAAAAAGGTATATCTTTGTACAACTATATACATTTTTTCCATACGAAAACCAAGAATTGGTCACGCAAGGGCGGGTTCATCCAAATCAAATGGATCTTTCCGAAGAAATAGAAATCAGCAATGCAAGTGCAATCCTTGAATGAAATTCTATTTAGGGAGATTGTATTTGGGAAACTAGGGAATGTCAGTAAGACAACTACACATTGTGACATATTTCTCTATTTAGGAAGATTCAGCCGTTTTAATTCATGATGATGAATTGTCAAGCGAAGAACCTGAAGAGACTTGTGACAGCACAAATAATTCAATTCGGGAAAGAGAAGTATGTTATCCTGCCTCTGCTATTTTGAAATTTAGTGTCTCAAAATTTGAGTTCAGCACTGCTAATAGTCCAAATTAATCTTGTTAATAGACTGCACATTTCCGGGCTGCAAAGAAAACGCAAGGAAATAATCCAGTTACAACAACAAATGAAAGCATGGAAGAGGTGACGCCTATGGACGAGGAATTCGTGGAAGAAAGCCAACATCAAACCAGCAAGGAAAATTGTAACTATTCACCAGAAACCTTGCTGTCGGTTGCTGGAAATCTGGAGTTTGTTGTTGGAAAGGTTACAGCACTTTCCAGTCGTCTGCGAGACGCCACATTCATCGACATAGATGCCATGTTAAATGAGATAATATTTTCTTGCGAATGTATCTCTGCTGCTGTCGAAAAAGTAGAAGAAGCTGCTCAAGAATACCTCAAGGAACGCTGCAGTAAAAGTGATTACACTGAAGATTACCTTGGGAATCGGATTTATCGGAACATAGAACATGATCCAGGAAAGAGGCCAGCAACACTATCAGATGCTGACAGAAATTACCTAATCCATCTTGGCCCGTGTCAGCCAAAACTAAACATTTTCCCCAAGAACGCTGAAGTCAAGAAATCATCCCAATGCCGGTTTTCTGCATCATGGTACAACGAATACCCTTATTTGGAGTACAGTATTTCGAAAGATTCAGCCCATTGCTTTGTTTGCTCCTTATTTCCCACTGCTATTGACCGCCAAAAGGCAGACGACGCCTGAATAACTGGTGTCAGAAACTGGCATAAGATGAAGGGCAGTCAAGGGAAAGGCAAGCCAGGAAAGTTAAGCCAGCATTTTAGCAGCAAATCGCACAAAGCGTCATTAGAAGATTTTGTCCACTTCTGCCAACAAGACCATCACATCAACCTGCTATGGGACAAAGAAGCCCGAGCCCAGCTGATTGAACAGGAAAAGCAAGTCCAAGAACAAAGGGAGGTCATCTCAATCCTATTAGACATAGCGAGAACACTTTGCCGACAAGGTCTTGCATTTCGGGGCCATGAAAGTGAAGCTGAAGGAAATTTCTGTCAGTTAGTTGAATTGATGAGCAGATACGTCGCTTCACTACGAGGCTGGATTGAGTCTCGTGCTGGTAGGAAGTACAAAACGACGTATATGAGCTCAGATAGCCAAAACGAGTTCATTAAACTTCTCGCTGATGAATGCAAGTTATTGATAGATAAGGAGCTAGACGCCGCTTCCTTCACTGCAGTCATTGCTGATACGACTCCAGATGTGTCGAATGATGACCAACTTACCGTTGCTGTCCGTTATGTAAACGAAAAAGGAACGCCCTGTGAACGTCTTCTGGAGACAAAGAAAGTTCACGATAAGTCAGGTGCTGGGCTTGCAAAAGCAATTTTAGACGCAGCGCAAGAACGAAAAATCAAAACAGACACTATCAGATTTCAGACGTATGATAGTGCTTCGGCGATGTCTGGGAGGTACAAGGGTGCTCAACAAGTCTTGTCGGAATTATTGGAACGACCAATAATCTACACAGCTTGCCTACCTCATGGATCCAATTTGGCGATTGAGCATGGGTTCAAATGCAAGCCGTATCGTTAGTTATATGTACGACACGTTAGAAGCATTGTATGTGTTCTTTTCGGCAAGCACCAAGCGTCATTTTCACTTAAGTGAAATTCTGAAGAACGCCGAGAACCGCCTGCAGCTAACAAACCTATCCAAAACGCGATGGAGTGCCAGACCAGAGGCCATTAAAGCTGTTTGGGCCAGTTACGAAGAAATTTGTTGCAGCCTTCAAGAAATATCTTCCGATGAAAACTTCGACAAAGAAAGTCGAAATAAAGCATTTGGCCTTCTTACAAAGATCAAAAGCTTTGATTTCATTTTTACAATTATGTTCATTAAGAACGTAATGTACAAAATGAAAATGATGATTGACATTCTGCAAACAGAAGAGCTTGATGTCAGTGGTGCGCTGTTAGTGATGCTAGAAACGAAGGAAAGTTTGGAACGCATTCGCAAGGACGAAAATGCTATTGATAACGAAGTTCAAGCGGCGTGTCTTTTCGCCAAGCAATTTGATGTCGACGCTGAATCTGAGTTCCGGAGGATTCATCGTAGAAGAGTACCACCAAAACGCTTAGATGCAGCTCCAGAGACTGGAGCCAGTCTTACCATGGCCGGTTTTTATCGAAAGGAAGTGTTTGCATTTTTAGACACAATGATAAGTGTGTTGTCGTCTAAGATTACTTCCTTGGAGGCTTCCTTCAGGCCTCTGATTGATGTACTTGATCCAAATGCAACGCCGAGTACTGAAAAAGTAAGAAAACTTGCTGCAGTTTTCTCCAATGATATTCCAGATCCAGATGCGCTGGCTGCTGAGATAGAAGTTTTCCTGTCCTATTGTGATAAAGAGAAAGCGAAGAAAGAAGAGCCCTTAGAGCCGTTTACAATTAGAGATGCAGCAAACCTCGCAATCGAATGTCATCGAAAGCACAAGCTTTTTTCAAACGTCGCCAAGATCTATCGTTTGTTCCTAACCTCACCGCCATCCGTGTGCAAAAGCGAAAGGTCTTTTAGTCGTCTGAAGCTCCTTAAGAACTACTTGAGAAGTACGATGTCTCAAGAAAGGGTTGGACAATCTCATGCTATTGTACTGTGAAAGGGACATCCTTGATACGATTAACATCGAAAGAGCAGTTGACAATTGGGCAAACGTTAGACAAAATTTGACAACAATTTTTAGTGAAATTGTAAAAGTTTAAAAACAGAGAAACAATGACTCAGTATTTATAACCTAATGTATAGTTGCATGCAGTCTTGTTATTTTCAAGTACTACTTACAGAATCAGTGACCGTGCTGTATCGGGGGATACAGACACGAGGCGAAGCCAAGTGCCTGTATCCCGATACAGAGCGGACACGAATTCTGTAAATTACATCTAAAACGATCCGATTTGGTAAGTTCATTGGCGAAGTAATTTCTCTAAAAAAACGTTGTCTATTTCGAGAAAATCAGAGCTAAATTTTATCTAAATCAAGAGGAATCTGTATCACATATACAGACACTCATTAAACATGGATTTTCTTTTTTTTTTATGAATTATTAATGATTTTAGATTATATACTTTATAAAATACAATAAAATAAATGTGCTTCATGGGCAACCTTGAATTGGAAAAACAAATCAAAATACTAAAGGTTGTGTACTGAAATACAGACTTATCAAATTCATTAAAAATTCATGAAGAAAATTCAAAACAAATAAATACTTAATCAATATTTGTAAATCGTATACAAATTCGTCCTGATTTACATAAACGTTTTCCTCAATTTACTTACCTAAAATCACTCCAACTTGAAAAATAGTTTGAAAACATGGCTATTTAGATGCGTCCATTTGATAAGTACGATAAAGCATTCGCAGCCGATCTGTATCTGATTTACTACGGCTCTCTTGCAGCTCGCCTTGTAAATCAGATACAAGTCGCTGCTCATGCTTTATCTATTACATAGAGTACGAGATTTAACGTTTTGAGCAGTTCATAAAACTAAGTGAAGTGAATATATACAATATGAATTAAACTGAACGTTTCCCTGATAAAGGACCAGATTTATCCCAGATAAAATCCAAATTGCACTTTAAGTTTTACCCTGCAATGCCTAAAATATATTGGGACCTACCAGCTAGGCACGGATTTACAAAATTAATTATTTTGGCCTATCAGTCACAAATTGTCGAGGCACAAAGTACAGATTCTCGGGGCCCACTGGGATATCTCCCCGTGTCCCGGCGGGCTACACCGTCCGTGCTGTCTGTCTGTCTGTCTGTCTGTCTGTCTGTCTGTCTGTCTGTCTGTCTGTCTGTCTGTCTGTCTGTCTGTCTGTCTGTCTGTCTGTCTGTCTGTCTGTCTGTCTGTCTGTCTGTCTGTCTGTCTGTCTGTCTGTCTGTCTGTCTGTCTGTCTGTCTGTCTGTCTGTCTGTCTGTCTGTCTGTCTGTCTGTCTGTCTGTCTGTCTGTCTGTCTCTGTTTCTTTTTCTGTTTGTCGCCAGGAAATCTCACAGTATACTGCACAGATTTAAGATTTTTATTGATCGTAGACCAAGGACAACCCATTTAATTTTGGTTGAAATTTGGATGAGAAATTAAGGGCCTGTTTACAAGTAGGTAGGGTCACCCTAGCACCCAGGTTAGGCTAAGTATAAGCATAAGGACAAAACAAAAGGCAAAACAAAGGAATGAAGTCAAGCTTGAGACATAAGATCATTAGCGAAGAGCTGAACAAAAGACGAAATAAAGAAAACGTCCCGTTGTTTTGACTTCGCAAGTCGCAGAAGTGAAGTTATGCTTTGGTTTTGTGCTTAAGCTTATGTTGCTAGTGTGAACCGAGCTTAAATCACATGTGAGAACAAACACTGGCAAACAGACGATATCTTTTGTGGAAATTGATCTTTGTCAAAATCTTCCTGTTGAACTCAAGAATTTAAAGTGGTTGTCTGATGAAAATGTTGTGGGCAATGTTTTTGCATAATCTTAAAAGGATAAAAGGATATGGTAGTTAGTATAATATTGTAAAGTTTCACTGCAAAATTCGTTCAAGAAAACGTGATATTCTACGTGTGAAGTTTGTATTTAGGAAAGTGGGCGAACTTGAGAAGAATGAGTCGAGGAAGCTTATGACGCCATAGACTCAATGACAACAATGACCGTTTTGTTGACAACATGACAATGATGTTTTGTTTTTGTTGAGTATACGACGTCGTAAGCTTCCACGACTCCTTCTTCTCAAGCTTGGCCACTCTAATGGCGGCGCTCCAAACTAAAAACTTCGCACGTACTGGCTACGGCGTATGGTTTCCGAGCAAAAAGCAATGAATTCTCTTCAAAATGTGAAAAGCTGTTTGTGTTGATGTTACTTTCAATTCGCTGTTATCTCTCGAGCCAAGATATATCAGTGCACGGCAATCCATTACCAGAAATTTGGGTAATTTGTGCCGCTGCTGTCGGTCAGCGGCTATATTCGCCTAATAATATAATTATGTATTCTAGAATTTCTAATGAGTGTAATTCTACTGTATTCTCAGTGTTTCTCATTATTCAAGTCATTGAGTTCTTTAGAATTCGCCTAAATCGTGCATGTACGTATATATAAACAACCTGTAAACGACGATAAGGACTCTGAAATCAAGCAAGTTCAAACGCTTTTGGAAGTACTATGCTAGAGACAAATGAGGACCTTTATTTGCTCTCGAAGTAGACTGACTCATGCCGAATGCAAAGCGAGACGAGCACTTCGCATCGCCCATAACGTTGTTGGTCAATTTGGCCAATTTCTAGAACCTGTTTGCAAAGATTACTATGGCTAACACTATGGATAGTGGCGCTTTCAGTGCAAAATTAAACCTAGCTAGCGATACTTTGTCGTCGAAGTAAGCAAATGTTTTTTTAGTTATAACTGCTCCTTAGTCCATGCTGCAGTCAAATGGAGTCGGGAAAAGACGAAATATGTCACCGTTTAAGCAAAATTTGAATTACTATGTGCTCTCCTTATTATTTACTGTTGAGAATCTCCATTATTATGGTCCTTAATACGCACGCGCACCACCATCTTGTCCCAAATTTCTGGTAATGCTATACCTCCTATATCTATGATAATAACCCTTCACTAGGCTTTTAACCTTATTTATAAAGTAAGGTCCGTGCATTTATAAGAGTATGAAAATCATTAAGGGCGTAAAATGGCGTGAAGTGGCGTAGAATGGCGTCACCTGCGGGAAAAGATATATATATATACAGAGAGAGAGAGAGAGAGAGAGAGAGAGAGAGAGAGAGAGAGAGAGAGAGAGAGAGAGAGAGAGAGAGAGAGAGAGAGAGAGAGAGAGAGAGAGAGAGAGAGAGAGAGAGAGAGAGAGAGAGAGAGAGAGAGAGAGATTGATTGATTGATTGATTGATTGATTGATTCACTTTTATTTCAATACGGTAGTTTCATAAGTAGACACTTCTTTACATGAAAGCCGTATGACAATATGTACATATATATTAAATATTTTTACAAGTTTTATAAAATAAAAATATACAATAGATAAATATAAACAATTAAGATACACAATGACAATTTTTCAAATCAGACAATTTGTTTTTAAAAGTAGTCAGTGATTGCGGTATTTTAAAATCGTGTGGAAGAGAATTCCACATTTGCACACCTCTATACGAGAAGCTTCCCTTAAAACATTCAGTTTTGGGAGTTCGAGTTAATGCTAAATTTATTTCACTGTCCCTAAGTTTTGACCTGTAAGAAATATAATCTGAGCAAACAAAAAGGTCATTTAAATAACCAGGAACTTTATTATTTAGAGCTTTATAAACCATTAAGCATAAATGTTTGTCTCTTCTTTGTGATAAATTTTCCCAATATAATTCTTCTAATATATCAGCAGATCTCGTATCATAACCTTGAAAAGTAATAATACGGGCCGCACGATTTTGAAGTTTTTGCAAACAAGATGAGGGACCTTTACTTAGGTTTCCCCAAACAGTATCACAATAGTCAAAATAAGGCTGAGTAAGTGCATTATAAATGGAAACAAGAGTTTGTTTTGGTACAAATTTCCGTGCTTGTTTAAGACCATTAATAGAACGACAAACTTTTTTGCTTAAATGATCTATATGTTTACTCCAGGACATATTTTCATCAAAATATACCCCCAGGCATTTAGTTGATTTAACCCTTTTAATCGGTTGATTTCCTATCGTAATTGGAAAAATTCTACCTAAATTGGCCAATTTAAATGATGTAGCAATATACATGTATTCAGTTTTAGTCACATTTAAACTAAGTTTATTAGCTTTGAGTCATTTGTGAATACTGTCAAGATCACACTTGACGTGAGATTGCAATTCACTAGTTGATTTAGAGGCAGCACTTAATGAGGTATCATCTGCATACATGCGTGCTTTTGTATATTGCAGACATGTAGGCAAATCATTAATAAACAATAAGAACAGTAATGGCCCCAAAATAGACCCTTGTGGAACACCACAAGTTATTTTTTGAGGTTTTGAAATATGTCCTTCTACAACACAACTTTGCTGTCTATTTGACAAATATGATGCAAACCAGTCAAGAGATTTTCCACAGATGCCGTAAACATTTAGTTTTTCTAACAGAATATGATGGGAAACCGTATCAAATGCCTTAGCTAGATCCAGGAATGTTATTAAATTTATCATGTCATTATCCATATTCAGGTACCACTCATTGGTTGCATCTAGTAAAGCAGTAACTGTTGAATGAAGAGAACGGAATCCAGATTGATATTTATTTAAAATATTATTTTTAGATAGATACGTATTTAGAGAGAGAGAGAGAGAGACAGAGAGAGAGAGAGAGAGAGAGAGAGAGAGAGAGAGAGAGAGAGAGAGAGAGAGAGAGAGAGAGAGAGAGAGAGAGAGAGAGAGAGAGAGACAGAGAGAGAGAGAGAGACAGAGAGAGAGAGACAGACAGAGAGAGAAAGACAGAGAGAGAGAGAGAGAGAGAGAGAGAGAGAGAGAGAGAGAGAGAGAGAGAGAGAGAGAGAGAGAGAGAGAGAGAGAGAGAGAGAGAGAGAGAGAGAGAGCATTATTTCAATTCGGAATCTCATCAATACAAAATTGCTTTTCAGGAGAGCCGAATATTAAGATTAAGAAGTATATAGTATATTTACAGGTGTATGGAATTAAAGTTTTAGATTAATTAAAGAGGAACTGAGAGTGGAAGACTTCGCTTGAAAGACGATAGTGTGTTTTGAAGTTTCGTTTCTAAAGGTAGTGAGTTCCATAATTTAGACGCCGAAAACTTAAAGCTTTTCTTCATATACTCAGTTTTTGCTTTTGGTAAAATAAGATTAATTTTTCTATCACCGAGATAGTATTCTTCATCATTACTGACGTGAGGAAAAAGCTGCTTCAGATATATTGGAGCTTCAGCTCTTAAAATTTTGTACATCAAAATACATTTATGTTCTGCACGTCTTTCAGCAAGAGTTGTCCATCCAAGTTGGTTTCTAATATCATTGGACCTAACGTCGTAACCCAGTTGACTGATCACCCGGCCAGCGCGATTATTCAACTTTTGCAACCTTTTGGCTAGTGTCAAGTTAACTGAATCCCACACGAGATCACAATAATCAAATAACGATCTGATCAAAGCGTTGTATATGGTTATCGCGGTTTTTTTGTTTACCAAATGTCGAATTTGTCTTAGCCCGCCAATTGCCGAGGAAACCTTCTTCGCCACCGTATCAATATGTACTGACCAAGAAAGTCTCTCATAGATAAAAATCCCAAGCGATTTACTTTTTCTTACTTTTCTTAGCGGTTTGTTGGCAAGGTAAATTGAAGCTGAATCGCATATCTTGTTTAGATTGTCATCAGACGCAATAAACATTTGTTCTGTTTTACCTAAATTTAAACTAAGTTTGTTTGCTAGAAGCCATTCACGTAAGTTTGCCAAATCACTGTTAGCATTTTGGATCATTTTTATAATCGACTTGTCAGCAGTTGTGACAGTTGTGTCATCAGCAAACATTCTAGCTTTAGAGTATTTCAAACAACTTGGCAAATCGTTAATGTAAATGAGAAAAAGTAGAGGACCAAGAATTGAGCCCTGAGGAACTCCACATTGTATCTTTCGTGGCGATGAAAGATGGCCATCGACAAGGCATTGTTGTTTTCTGTCAGTTAAAAATGAGCTAAACCAGAGAGAGAGA